>CM076582.1:46671845-46847126 GCA_034641835.2 Pinus albicaulis | reverse complement strand
CCATCATATTTATCATACTCGTAGAACCACTCCCTATGGGGAGTGAAGTGAAAGGATGCACCTGAGTCAATCAACCATGAATCGTGATCTACATGTGTATTTGAAGAAGAAGCCAAATACACAGCCCCACCTTCATTTGAGGTGGTTTTTGCCTCTGCAGAAGGAGCATCATCAGATCCATTTCCTTTCTCGGGAGCTTTAGATATACAGTCCTTTTTGTAGTGCCCTTCCTTTCCGCATTTCCAGCATACCTTTACAAAATTTCCAGGAGATTTAGATCTCCCTCTAGATTTGGATCTCCCACTCGAAACCTTATTCTTGTTTCTGTTTTGGGACCTTCCTCATACAAATAAGGCATCTCCATTTTGACCCCCCATATTTCTCCATCTCATTTCCTTCGACAGCAAGGCTGAGACAATGTCATCAAAATTCAAGGCAGTTGTATTACTACCTATGTCAATAACCAGACTATCCCACGAGTCTGGTAGAGAACACAACAAACTGATGCACTTATCTTCATCTGATATTTTAATATCAATAGATGACAACTGACTTACCACAGTATTGAAGGCGTTTAGATGCTCTGTCACTGAGTCTCCATCCTTCATCCTCAAGTTATACAATTTTTTTCGCAAGAACAACTTATTCACCAGAGACTTAGATTGGTACAAAGTCCCAAGTTTTTCCCACAAATTCTTCGTCGTAGCTTCCCCAAATACATTCAACAATACTGAATCTGAGACACACAATCGTATTGTGCTCTTAGCCTTCCGATCCAGTTTCTTCCAGTCTTCATCTAACATTGCCGTTGGTTTAGTACCTGGATCTACCACGATCCACTGATCTTTATCCACCAGCAGATCCTCCATCTTGAGCTTCCACAACTCAAAACTATGGCCATTAAATTTCTCGATCTCTATCTTTTTGCCGCTCACCATCTTCTTTCACAGTAAGAATCGATCCCGCAGATCTCCCACTGAACAGGGTCTACCTCAGGCCCAAGCAAAAACCCTCAGCAGCAAAGGCGTCCCCTTGAAGCTGAAACAGCTCTGATACCAAATGTAGGTTTTAACCCTGAAAAAAAATTATCTACACACGAATCTTATAACAGAAAATAAACAATAGCGAGAACATAAAACATAAAACAGATAAACACATAGATTTTCCCCTGGGTCCCAAATTGGGGAGACCAGCTTGATATTTCATTATTTTCCTTTTAGTGTTACAACACATATATATACATGCCGAAGCATACATAAACCCCAATCCATTAACCCTGGATCAGAACATAACCGTAGTTCCCTTGACCGGATCTACAAAATACCAGGGGTCGAAAACCATCATATCCCAAAACCGTGTGCAAACTCATGCACAAAACATGGGTGGGTCTGCATATGAGTGGGACCACATACCAATTTTTTTTTCACCAGGGCGCTGCCTCAGACCCCGACAGGGGGGGCTGCTGCCCCCCCTGTGACCCCCGTGCTGCGCCCAACGCAACGTACAACGCGTGGGGCTAGTCGTGGAAAGAATATAACACATACCCAACATTAACAAGTTCAAAACGACAAGAATCTCGACAATATTTCAATTTCAGAGAGTCTAAAAAGAGCTGAAAGATGAATCTAGTAGTGAATTTTTTGTGTTTTTACCGAGTCTGAAAAAGTATAAAATATAACTCGTTACTTCATCACCGTCGCATGAAAAATCTGTTGCTGCACAAGAGACACGTGTAAAACCCATTTTTCGAGAATAATATAATAAAATAATTGAAAAATATGTCTTAAAACCTAATTAGGGTTGTGAAAAAGTTATAAAATGCCAAAAATGGTAAAAATAATTCCTTTTCACTTTTTACCTCTTGTGGAGCAATAGTTACCCATTTCACTGTGCAATCTTGCGGCGATAATAACGGTCAATCCAGCAAACCAATCTCAAATACGTCAGTTCCAGGTGAGAACCGAGATCCCTCTTGTCATTTTAAGTCATTCCTTACTATCTGAAATTTCCTATTTTGAATTCTGGGGGAGGAAATATAAATATTAGGGCATGGCGGTTGGTGCGGGTTTCGGGCACGAAGTCGTGCCAACTGCCCAATTTTTTACATTAGGGCGCGCCCATTGGCGCAAACCATTTTTATGAAAAATGTTAATCAAATACCCCAATTATTCACAAATTCAAGGTTAAAAAATGGCTAATATCACTCATATGAATGTGTTTGCAGGTAGAAAGAGGCAAAATGGTCATAGAATGGAAAGAACGGGAACATAGCGAAGAAGACGAGTTGGCCATGGAAAATGAGAGAGTCATGGAAGCTCTCAGAAACTATGGTCTGAAAAAATTCTTCCTAATGCCATGTCTCTGAGCCTAACCAGAGTTATTACAGTATCTGGTCAGCATATGGGATGAAAATCAAGAGAAATTCATCCTTAGGGATCAAGAAATTGAGATTGAAATCTCTGATGTCTATTTCATAACAAGATTATCGTGGAGGGGAGAAACACCAATCCTAATCGGCACCCGGCCTTGCATGGAAAACATGACCATGGTGATAGACAAGGTATGTCGAGGAGCACGGAAAGGATCAGGCAGTGGGAAAGTTGATATCCATACTATCCCATATTTGACACTAAGAGTAGTGCTACATACCATCACACGAGCTGTGGGGTCACAAGCACCGCATGAAGCAACAAAGAAAAAGTTGCTTCTTGCTGTAGACTACTTGGCACCGACCATCTACAACTAGGTATAGGCCGTGACAATAAACATGAAACGCCAGCTAAAAAAATGCAAGAAGACCAAACTGAAACAATTTGGTTATGGATCTATTCTGGTATCGTTCTTCTTGGAATGACTACCCATTTTCTAGCGACAGGAGGTCATAGTCCTGACACCACCAGCGAGAGAACCACGGATGGCTCGATGGACAGCTCTGATGCCAAGGGCAAGGGGCAGTCAAAAAATTTCCTGGAGACCGGAATTATTTGATTGGCTCCACCAACAACTGATTTTCGTGGAGGACTGGCCCTACTCTGGTACATATTTCATTGATGATTCGGACCTCCCACTCCCGGAGGGAGAGGATTGGGATGAAGATTTGGGTGAGACTCATTTTTTAAGTTTTATGAGTATTATGATTTTTTATTCATGCGTGTTCTGACATTAAATACATGTGTTTGCATACGTTGGCCCAGAGAGACCTGCCGGCATGTCACCGATAGCGAGGTGAATCCCTCACAATTTCGACCATCAAGGTGAGGGCGGCGAGGAAGATGAGATAGTGTGCAATATGGAGGTAATCACATGAGGAGTCCTAGATTATGCACGATTTGAAGATGTTCCTCGCACCTACCAGAGACATATCGTAGGGGTGCCCAGTTGAATTCACCACTTGCTGAGGCGGCTTGTACAGGAAGTGACATGTTATCACGAGTACCATGCTAATTAGACACCTAGGTTTTATTTTCATCTGCATATTTTGAGAGACATGATGTCTCAGGATGTAACAGAAACACACATATTTTTTTTTGAAGTTATGATGCACACAGATGCAAAAATGCGATATATATATACATCTATTTTCCTACATGGATCTTTTACATGTGATGATGCTTTTACAAATTACACAAATGTCTATCTAATACAATGTTAGCCACTGTATCAGTTAATGTGTTCATTTGTCTACGAATATGTTGATATGTAATAAAATCAAAATGTCTTTCCAACAAACGAATACGTAAATACAATCTCAGAGTGTGTGGATTTCTAACTAAATAATGACCATTGAGTTGCAGAATGACAAGCTGTGAATCTAGATTTACAAGAAATGCGCGTATGCCGAGGTTGATTGCCTCAGTTAATAGCTCAATGAAAATGCTATATTCAACGACATTGTTTGTAGTTCATCCTAGACAAATACCTTGCAGATCTATCAACTCACCAATAGAATCATAAATTACCCAGGCTGCTGAAGACAAATTCCTGGTATTGCGGGAAGCACCATCTTCGAAACCAACATAAGGGGTAATAGACATCTGCACAGTAAGCAAGACCCAATAAGTAGGAAAACGCTCATAAAGCACACCAAACCAAAAAAATGTACAAAAATGAAAACAACACCTATGTAGACCTATCATGCATGAATCACTCATGCATAATATTTTTTGAGATACAACCCATTTCTAGGTTGTTCAAGAGGATGACCTTCGTAATCAATTAGCTCATAGGCCCCATTCTGAAATACACGTTTAACGATGTAGGGCCCATGCCACATAGGTTGAAATTTTCCTGCACCCAGCTTATCGTGAGATTGGTCATACAGGAGGACGAGATCTCCTTCAACGAAAGAACGAGGGGAAACTGACTGGTCAAAATGAGCTTTGACGCGCTTTTTCTGTGCTTCAATAACTAGAGCAGCAAAGCGGTGGGTTTCATCCAACCTTTCTAAATAAAGGAGATGCTCTTCTTTTGGCAAAGTATTCGGCAGTAATACAACAACCAACTTGAGCAAAGGTATTTCACATTCAATCGGGAGAGTGGCTTCCAACCAACTGGAAAGGAGTGAACCCTTTGTGTTCTTGACTGAGGTTCGGTATGCCCAAAGAGCCGAAAATAACATGATATTCCAATTGGATTTGTGGATCTCAATCGTACGTTGAGGCATGGTGACAAGAAATTTGTTCACAGCTTCAATCTGGCCATTGGCTTGAGGATAGTACGGTGTTGAATTTTCGTGATGCAGACCCAACATAGAAGTCAACTCCGCCACCATATAATTTCAAAAATGGGAACCATGAACGGTGATGATAGCTTGAGGGACACCAAACCTGGCAATAATGTGATTGAATATGAACTGGGAAGCTATCTTATCGTCGGCGGCAAGTGTAGGCATTGCTTCGGCCCATTTAGTGAAGTAGTCCATGGCTATGATAATATAAGCATGCCCCCTGGCCGAGTGAGGGTTACATGTCATAAAATCGATGCCCCACTTCGCAAAGGGACCAACGGTAATGACAGGATGAAGAGGAACGGGTGGCGCATGCATCTTGCGTTGATAAATCTGGAAATCATGGCATTTACGAACCACGAAAATGCAGTGTTTGAAAATAGAAGGCCAAAAATAACCAGCACGAAGAATCTTCTATGCAGTAGCATAACTAGAAATGTGACTGCCATAGGCGCCACTATGAAAATCATTCAAATATTTATCAACTTCCTCGAGAGTCAAACATCGCCGGAGTATGGAATCGACTCCAATACGATAGAGAGTATCTCCAACTATACGATAAGGTTGTGACTGATGGCGGATGCGTCGACGGGCATCCTTCGTTAACTCAGATCTAAAAGATGAAGTCTGGATATAGGCGATGCTATCACCATACCAAGGATCGAGGGTGCTAATCAAGAAAAGCGAACTGTCTGGAATAGATTCCTTAGAACGAGAAGGAGCGGAGTTGGAAGGGAGAGAAAAAATTAAATAAGCAAAGACCAATGATTTCTTAGACTTGGCAGTAGTAAATTCCAAATCAAACTCTTGGAGGATAAAAATCCACTGTGGAGTATTTTCCCCCCAACAATTGTTGAGAAAATATGTAGGTCATGGGGTTGCATTCAGAAATCACTGTCACTATGCGCAAAAGAATATAATGACGAAAATGCTGAATGGATTGAACCGCAGCCAATGCTAACTTCTCAACATGAGAATAACACGTTTCGGGGTCGAGAAGGTTACGAGACAAGTAATAAATAACATGCTCATGACCGTCATCATCGTCTTGTACCAAAACCATGGTAATCGTGCTGAAAGCGGCAACTAAATAAAGTGAAAAATCATGATGATAATTTGGAGGGCGGAGGAGAGGAGCATTGACAAGAAATATTTTCAACGCATCAAAATATTTTTGAGCGATCTCATCCCAATAAAAAGGAACGTCCTACTTCAACAATCGTGTGAATCCTTTAGCTACTTCGGCATAGCTAGGTATAAAACGGTGTAGAAAATTAGCTTTCCCTTGTAAACTATGCAACTAATGCAATGAGGAAGGAGAGCGGAGATTGATAATAGCCTCAACCTTTAGAGGATCGAGGAAAATTCCATTTTTGGACATGATAAACCGTAAGAGCCTACCAGAATCAACGCATAAGACACACTTTTGCGAATTAATCCGAATGTTATAGTGTCTACAATGAAGAAAAATCTGATGAAGATGGTCAGGATGATCCCTATGCTTAGCTGAATGAGCCGGAAGGTCATCCAGATAAGGCTGAACGATGTGGCAAATATCATGAAAGGCATAAGACATCGCGTGTTGAAATGTGAGGCATAAGACATTCCTTCGTTTCCATAGCCGGTTCTACCTATTTACCCTGCTTAGCAGCCTGCTCAACCTGATCTGCAAGGTCAACCTGCTCAACCGCAGGGTGCTTATTACCCTCAAGTTTCATATCAACCGGTATATAGCACACCCCAGATTCATTACCCTTAAAATAAATGTGTATCAGCAACCTCAAGGTCATGCTTACATTCTGTAGCAGAATCCTTATGCGACTCATCAAGGACCTTAGTGGTCTACTTCGACTCAATATCCTGGTCCTCAACCCCAATATCAACCGAATTATCCTGCTTCTAATCCCTATGATCTGAATCCTTTGGGACATAATGTATGGGGACATAATCCCACTTGGATTGGGTGGAATGTACACATAGGTCTTTATCAAAGACCTCCGATGACTTTTAATACTCAATTACCATTTCTTGCTACGTTGGAATAACCCGATGTGTCAAAGTTGAAAAATGATCCTATCCTTCATAACTCGTATTAGCCTCTGGTTTCGACCAAGATTCCTACTGATTGTCCTAAATTTGAGGTTAAACCTAGTGAAGACCCCCAAACACATGTTATGACTTACCACTTGTGGTGTTCTTCTAATTCTTGGGTTGATTATTCTATTCGTCTCCGTCTTTTCCAGTGAACTCTTACTAGTGCCGCTACAAAGTGGCACATTGAGTTGTCCAGTGGAGTTGCCAATTTTTTATGAAGGTAAATCCTCTCTGTAGATAGAGACGATCCCTCTAGCCCTAGGGTGGGTCTAGAAACAAAAGTACATGCTAAAGTGTTGCTTCCTAGTTAATGAATGAACAAAAGACATGGTAGATTGACCTACATGGAATCCAACGCTGTCGTTGTTGCAGAAAGAGTAGTAGCCTCTCGCTCTTGCCTTGTAAAATCACAACTGCTCAATGCTATTGATACCCATATTACAGGATGTAAAACAAGAACAACATATGACATACTTGACATACTCATAACTATTAGCTACCAAAGAGGGATAAACATGTCAGATCATAAACATCATAACACAACAAAGGGAACCAAACAATAGTCATGTATATAAATGAATAGAAGGAAGAGTAACAACCGATGCTTGACGTCGCAGTCTCCTCCAAATGTTCAAAGGTTGCCTAAAATTTTCACAAGGAATTGACAGATGAAGGCAGAGTCAGCTCTCTACAAGTCAAGGATCTCAAGCTTTCCCAATAATTTCTTCTTATTCTATCTTCTAGTATCCATCTATAGTATGTCTAATTCTCCAAAGCTAATGACCGTAATAAGAGAGATAGTTTTTAAAGAGGAAAAGGAGGAGGTTGGGATCCCTACAAGGTGGCAAAGGTGGAGGGAGTCCTATCGCTTAGGATATTTCAAGTGAGGGAAACTACTAACCCTGGAAACTACTAACCAAAGAAGGAGTCCGTATTGTTCTGGGGCTCAACTAATTCCAATGACTCATCTTCATGTGGTTGAGGAATCTCCACTTCTATATTTTAAAAAAATTCCATAAACAATGAGATGAAAAGAATCGCAATCGTACGTAGTGCCAAATGGCATGGGCCTGTTAAAATCCCGGGCCTGGCATGGTAGTGTGAACGGCTATTCGCACCAAGGAAAAATAGGGTTTTTACATCTTCTCGTCAGTATTGTCAACGTAAGGAATATTTGTTCTTATGTAAAGGGGATGCAATGATGGAATTTGCAAAGTTAAGGACACCGCTTATCGGGTCATAGGCACTGACCCTCCAATGTGTGAGTTGGGGACGGTAGGACAAGGCAAAATGTTGTGTAACACTCTTATCGATGAGGCATGCTCCATTAATGAGGGGAAGAAGGGAGATGGAGGTGGAATCAATTGCTGCCACTGAGGACCCTTGTATCTTTGCAAGAAGGCCCCAAGGATCTTACACATGAAGAGAATGAGCAGCAGGTGTCTATGATGATAGACAATGAGAAGAAACAATGGAGGAAATGTGTTCCAACATTGCATACTATTGGCTCCATGTGATTTGCAAGTGTGGCAAGAACAAACACTACAGGGGCCACATCAGAACCACTTTGGAATCCTAGGACCTAGGCTTCCTGATTTAGAGATAGATCTCTCTATTAAGGTGCTTTTTTGATTGATTATCTTTGTGCTCTTTGTTTTAAGATTTTAGGCTAGTTATGAGGTTCTAAGGACTTGTTTGTTTTGGTTGGATTAATTTATAGATTGAAGGATAAATGGTGTGACTGGTTGAGAGAATGTTTCAACTGAACAAATAGACTGTGAGAAGACATCAATTCATTGGGCAATGGAGTCATAAAAGGTTTTTATTATTCATCAAATCTGCAAGGGCTTTCATAGGGAAAGCTAACTATATCAAATGGATTCTTTAGATTAGGTTGTGATATGAAACAATAATTAGTTGTGAAGGCATCAAAGCTATAGTCAGTTAAGAATATTCTAGCTCTACTTAGACAAGAAAATCCTTTTAAGGTAATTGTTTAGAGCAAGCCAAAGGATAGGGCAAACCATAAATCCCTTTGGATAGACTTTAATAAGAAAACCTTTAAGACAACAATCCAATAATTAAAGAATTACTTTAAGATAAAGAAAGCATATAAGATAATAGTAAGAGTGGTCTAAGATCAAATAGAAATAATCTAATCTGCTTTTGACAAAATCTTAAAAGACTCTTCAAAGCAACATTTAAAAGCAATCCAAATGGCAGGGCATGCCATAAACCTCATTGTTTTTAGACTCTAATAAGTGTACTTTAAAGAAAGATATTAAAAACAATATCTCAAGTCTTACTCAAAGGAACATGGATTCACCATAATTTCCTTGGTTTCACTCTATTGAATCATTCCCAAGACAACAAGCTAGGTATAAATAGAAGGAAATTAAGAATCTTCCAATCAAACCTTGCAGAAGAAAACATGAATATAAAGAATATAGACAGAAATAGGGTGCTAAAACAACAAATCCTAATCTAAAACTTCTACTTCTTTATCAAAGAAATATGGACATAATGGAAAACATAAGGAGAAACAATAAAAATTTAGGAAAACTTCACCATTGATATAGCTCAAGGATCCTGTGAACATGCTTTTATTATTGATGATTAAACCAGTTACAACACTCCAGGTACAATGAATCTATGCAACTTAGAGCTTTCTTCAGTTCAGTCTAGCATTCCTCAACTAGCTCAGCAACAGAAATCAATCCAATAACCATCAAGTAACCAACATTTTTAATGAGGCTCATATGCAATATTTATATGCAAAATGAGGAGGTGCTACTAAACTAGGGTGTTTAAATGTTTTTTATTACAGAGTTAATGATTTCTGACCTTTGATACCATGCAAGGCCCAAGGAAAAAATATTTGAAAGAGTTACTCTGAAATAATAACTTATGTCTTAAATTCTAAGTTAATTTAGTTGAAATACTTGAATTTCAAGGCTTGGTAATAACTTTGTAATAATTGTTTGAGCTACTTCAAAATATCTCTGACTGTGCAATAACTGCCTGATGCCTTTATGGAAAGAAATAATGTTGTAGGTGGAAAATTTGTCTTTGGAGAAGTAATTGCTTCTTTGTTGAGTTTTTCAAAGTTGTCTTTGGGTAATCTGCCTTTGTTTTAATAATTGAACTCCTGTATTAGGCCTTTGATCTTGTTTTAACCTTCATAATATGCATCACTATCTTTTTCCTTGTTTCTACTTTGTGACTGTTTTGTTTGTTTTATCCTTTATCTTTAAACATTTAACTTTTCATCTTTAAACACTGTTTAAAGGGCTAATCCTCTGTTTATATTTTTGATCTGTAACTTAGCCCTTTAATATTCCTGTTCTTTATTTTCTTCATTGCTTCTCTGAATGTAGCTATTCTTTGTGTGCAGATAGGGTTTCTTCATGGCATAAGGGTTTATAACCCATCGATGGTCATGATACATTGAGGGTTAAGTATTTTATATAAAACCTTGGCCCTTTTAATATGTTTTTTCCTCTCATATCGTCATCCAGAGGTTATTTAAACATTGGAATGCCCCTCTAGGCATCACTGCCATTAAACCTGTAAACACACAAACAAACATTAACTTAAAACCTGCGGGAGTGGAGAAAACTATATTTTTGGGGTTTTGAGGCATCGGGGAGTGATTTGCAGAGGAGGGAGTACAGGGGAAAGGTTTCATATGCGGAACCAGGCAGAGAAGCGAAGAATTTTGAATTTTGGTCGTGAGGGGGAGAAAGGCTGCTTTTTGAAAACCAGGGTGGTTTTATCGTGCGGGTCATCGGCGGTAAGCGGTTTTGGGAGATAGCAGCGTGATTCCATTCATCATTGGGTGCGTGTCTAGGGTGAAACCAATTTTTTTGCGTAGGTTGGGGGTTTTTAAACTTCGGCACCCAAATCTACGCAATATGGGTTTTAGACCGTTAGATCTCGGGTGATGAGATCTACGGTGCGGACAACGCCTTGGAGTGAGGTGCAGGTTTGGCGGATGGGAACCCGTGGACAGGTGGTAGGTGGCGGCTTCAGTAGTAGGATAAGTGGAAGGTGGGGCCCTGTGTGATGATGTACGTGGGTTTATCATGTAGTGCAGGTTCGATTGGGAGATGGGATGGAGGGCGGGAGTGCTGTGGCCATTGGATCAGGGCCCAAGGCCTTTGATCAACGGTCAAGATGGCCTTAGGAAAAGATGAAGCGGGGCGAAGGA
Source organism: Pinus albicaulis (assembly GCA_034641835.2). Lineage (NCBI taxonomy): Eukaryota > Viridiplantae > Streptophyta > Pinopsida > Pinales > Pinaceae > Pinus > Pinus albicaulis. The sequence goes on along the minus strand of CM076582.1, from coordinate 46,836,096 downwards.
AAACGGGCCCACTTTTAAATTTCAATGGTTAGGGGAGGCTTATTATAAGGTTGGCGGGGTGTATAAGGTAAAAAGGGGCGGAAGTACAGTTTGTATGAGGGAAGGGGCTAAGAATAGGCGAAGGGAATGGTCCTGTGGGGGTAGAGGGGACCAGGGGTCGGGAAGGAAAGGGGCTTAAGAGAATAGCGAAAGTTTGGGGTCCAGGTCGTATGAATGAGGGGGCAAGGGCTTAAGCAGAAAGGGGCTTAAGGCCTATATTTATAAAAAAAGTGGGTTTTTATTATAGAAACAAAGTTTTTATAAGTTTTTAGAGTTCCGATAGGTTTAGAAGTTAGGTTAAAACAATGTAGAAAGGAATTTTACATTGTTTTTAAGGCTTTTTTAGAAGAAAATGGTGAATGAGAGGGGATTTTTGAGGGTTTTTAGAGGGAAATGAAAAATGGATTTCAGAGGGGTAAAAGGTGATGAAATGATGAAATTAGGCCTAGAAAATGGAGTTTTCTTAGAGTAGCAAGGTGAAATTTTGAGAAGGCAGAAAAGATAGGAAAATTCAGTGAAAAATAGTCAAACCTAAGATGATGAAGGCATTGAGACTTCTAAAGGTAGCTGATGGGAAAATAATGTTATCTGTAGGTGCTTTTAGAACATCCACAGTCATCTAGTGAAATCTGTAAAATATAGGAGGATAACACATACAATTTGGGGAACACACACTATGATACATCAGTCCTTTGTGATCAAGACTCTCGACACCAAGGAGGTGTTGGGTGTTCATGAGTTAACTACATCTTAAGGGAGCACCTTAGACTGTGAGATCTTACAGAAGGTAGGAGAAGGAGGACAGAGGAAGGATCACAACACTGTCATGACAGAAGGTGATCCACTATTGCATGGAGGAAAATATGGGGAAATTTCTTCAATCAAAAGAACTCTTGCATCCATAAGAGTGATGCCCCATTATCATGAGACTTCCACAAAAAAATCAGAGATGGACTTGCACAGTGGAAGCAATATTATGATGTTCCCATCTATTATACACATGGGAATGAGCCATGAGACATCATTATCTTGTGGTAAAACACTTGGGATACCACCTGATTCAAATTTGGTGAAAGATGTTTCATGTATTGATGCTCCATGTATGGATCCAAGAAGGAAGGGAGCACTAGAAGACCATACTGCAACGTTGAGAGGTTGGGGAAGGCTCAAGGAGAGGGAAAGTATTTTTTCCTTATCACCACTATCCATTTTATCATCTCATATTGTGCTGAGAAAAGATGTTGCAAGGATGAAAAATGACACCATCATGGAGCAAGGGAGGCAATCCTTGACTATGAAGAATTAAGAGACAAACTTATTTGGAGAGCACTCTTCCATACATGATGAGAGATGGTGGTCACACATGCATACTTTGGCAAAACCAAGGAGGTTTTGGATAGATGATAGCCTTTCATGGGAGACTAACTTCCAAGAACTTCCATTTTCTTTTAAACATGTGGAAATGCAAGAAGGGCAACAAGGAAGGAATAGCAACCTTCCACCTTATACCTTTGGCATGGGAGATGTCAAGGAGGAGAAAAATGGGAGGCATGACCTTCCAACATACACCTTTGACATGGGAAATGTCAAGGAGGAGAGCAGCAATATGGCAGACATTTCAGGTGACACATTATCAGCGCTGTCATTGTTGGGCAAATTAGATCCATATTGGAAATGACAACTACTGGTGGAATATTCCAAGGATATTCACACTTGCATGGTTCTTGATGACTTGCTACATGATGAAAGCTATTCAATCCTAGATGGAGTCATATATAATCATGGTAGGATATTCTTGTCTAGAGCCTCCAAGCTCAAGGAGAAGTTACTAAAAAGGGCTTATGAAGAGTTCTATTTCAGCCACACATATTCTATGAAGCTCAACAACATCATCTTGAGGAGCTACTATTGGGAGGGCTTTGAGAAAGAACTATATCAGAATTGTCAAAGATGCATGAACCTTATGGAGATGGAGCAACAACATAATTCTATGTGAGAGTTAAATCAGCCCTCTCTTTCTCTCTTTGAGGAAGAGGATAGATCTATTCACCTCTCCATTGATATGAGGAGGATTGATGGTGAAGAACTTGCTCTTGTTACACATGTTTTATACTCTAATTTTATACATTCTTGCACCATGTTTATGCAGGCCATGACTCCAAGGAGGAGTATTATATCTTGTAAGCCTCATGGCCAGTATTGGGCCACAAAAAATTCTGAATTTGGCCACTCCCTTGGAGGAAAAAGGGAGATTTTGCAACATGATGGGTGCTTCCCTAAGGCACCAAATATATCTCACACTTTCAGCTATGGTGAGATGGTATGGGAAAAAATAAAGTGGTGGGAAAGCCACTTACCACATCTAGATCTGTTGCAGGCAGGATATGTTCTACGCTAGTTCCAAATGTGGGACTATGACCCACCTCCATATGCACAAATTTCTATTTGTATGTACATTGTTTTGATTCCCTACATTGATGATGTACTTGTACTTTTTATGGGGATGTATGGAGGAAGGAGGGAAGGTATGCATGTGTCCTATGGGATGGATACTCTCCATGTACCTTATGTTTCTTATTTCAGGGAGAGCATTGGGCAAACCATGTTTGTTTCATGTGATCTATTGTCTCCTTATGGGATGAGCTATTTGCATCTCATGAGAACTTTGGAGGAGCAAGTCATGGAGGGATGGTTTGGTGAACACTTGGCTCATGGAGGGAGCTTAACTCATATTTGTGTCACCAAAGGAGGAGAAGATAAGTTGCAGCACTCACCTTATCAGTTTCTTGAGGACAAGCAACATTTTGGAGGGGAGGACTGTAATATTCCCAATTAGCCCAAGCTAATGGTAATCTTCATTTTTTTTTTACTTTTCTGTTTCATGAGTAAATGTTTAAAGGAGGATTATAAAAACTACTAAAACAACAAATAAATCAATGCCACATGTGAACAAAGCTAAATCTGGGCTATTTACATAAGCACCCTTATGTGTGAAAGGGACTAAATCTTTTGACTGGGTCAACCATGACCAAATCAACAACGATGTCTAGAAGGAGTGATCCTCATTGAGGCACAACGCAGTTTTAGTTGGAGGTGGCTCATGTGAAAAGAGCTATTTCATTGAGATGGTTTAGGGTTTTGCAAGCTCTCAAACTTATAAAAGGAAGAGGAGGAAAGCATGAGAAGGTTGTTGATGATTATGTTATTTCTGAAGATTTTTTCTGTTTATAAATTTCTTATTCTCCTTGTTTTTTAGCAGAGAATAATGTTGTTTAGCACTGGGTGTTCCTGATCGGGAATCCACCTCTTTCCTTGAGAGGCCTCTTGGAAGAGTCTTCCATTTCTTGTCCACTATAAGGGATTTGGCCAAGCTCTTCTTCCAACTACAACGCAGATCCTGTTGAGGGTTTGGTTGTCTTTGTAAGATGCAGCAAGTGGAGGCTAGATCTACTTAGATCTAGACCATTCTAGTGCCTCTTTTCGGTGGGAAAGGCTTCTATCCCATTGGAAAGAGAGTATTGGATGATTGGAGCTGATTTTTCAGATTTTGGCTTGAGGCCAAACATGTTCTAGAGCCTACTGCATAGTTTTCATTCCAGTATTGCGTTATTTGAAAGGGTACAGTTGCAGGGTCTTTTGGCACACCTTTTGGAGTCTTGGTTTTCATGTGATTGGGGATCTGCCCTTCACATTTGAGATCCATTGGCTGGGATCATTGTATTGTATAGATAAGATCATATCTGAAGCTGCATATTTTCTGAATATTTCTGTAGATTTGAAGCATTAGATCTCATATCTACTCCTTGTACTTCATATTTTGCTGAAAACCCCAAGGGGCATTTGAAGAGGAGCCTATCTAGTGTACAGATCTGATATAGACCTAAATTTTTGTACACAGATCTGCTCTAGATCTAAAGTGTAATCCACTGCTGTTTCATCCAATAAAATAACACTTCCAAGCTTATTCAGTCATAATATATGGTTGCAACACCTTTTTTTTGAGGATTTCTTCATGTAAAAGTCTTCTATTTCTGTTCTACATCTTATGGGCCACAATATAAATCTGATTTGCTGATGTAAATGTAAATATTGAGCCTCCATATTGGCCTCCTACTCATACTTAGCTGAAATCCGTTATTTTTCTGCAACTGTTTAATATTGCTGCTTGTTCCCATTTGGGGATATTACAATGTACTTTATTATGGATGGCTGCACCCATACCACATGTTCATGTATCAGATATATCAGTTGTATTTGTACTTGCAGGTATTTTGACAATGGTTTTTGGTTCGAACACGTTCTCATAAAGCATTTTACTACTCCCTCTCTCTCGGACCTCATGCTTTAGGGGGCATCTGTTACACAACATTTGTAACCATCCCTACAATCCCCATATCGCACATTGGAGGACCATTTCTGTGACTTATATGAAGTGTCATGCCTTGAAAAAGGTGTCATTGCATCCCTTGCCATGAGGAGAACATTTCATCTGTTGACTTTTCATGGAACAGACCATAAAAAACACATGATTTTGGGTTGGCGCTGGCAGGAAGTTATGGCATTGCACCCAAAAATGTATCACTCTCTAGGAATTTGGATTGCACTTACATCCATAATTGTAGGAATTGGATCCGAACTTTTTCCAGTCTCTTTTAATCAATGGAACCCTTATGAAGAAGTGCAATTCATTTTACAAATTATTACCTCTCACTGGGCCCCGTGCCCATTGGCGCTCTGTCTCAGTGAGCTTCCTACGCCAAGCTGTTTTTGGAAAGTTTTTTAAATATAGAAGCGAATTTTCCATGCTAACTACTTCGTGAGCAAGTCAGCTTGGTTTTTTCGACTGAATAATGTTGAGCACCTTCTTTTGGCTTCTTGTTTCCTCCTTTTGGGGCAACCTCCCAAAGGATAAGGCCTCCCTTCCACCATTTGAGGGATCCCAACCTCCTCCTCTCCTTCTATAAATACATCTATCTCACATAGATGCAGCTAGATAAATAGGAATTGCTGAACATTTTGCTAAAACAGTCTGATATAGCTCGTGTGAGATAAAGCAGAGAGAGACCCCTGTCGAGAGAGAGCTTAGGCTTATTGCCTCACCACATCCAAATTCCACAATGAATGCTTGAGACACGTTTTGAATGGACTTGCTGAAGGAGGCTGCGACGTCAAGGCTCCGGTTGTAATATCTTTCTTTCTCTTAATATATACATGATTGATGTTTTGGTTCCCGTCTTGTGTTGACATGATTTATCTTACGCAATACGTTTAATTCTCCTTGACTAATTAGCTAGTTCACAACATGTCGAGACTAGGATCAGGAGACTGCTGCTATAACTATGACAACCGTGTTGGATCACGGGTAGGACAATCTATCCCGAATCATTTCATTCATTAACTAGGAACCGACACATTATCATGTCCTCTTGCTACTAGACCCACTCTAGGGCTAGAGGTATCACCTCTATCCACAGAGAGGATTTACCTACACAACAGATTTCACTACCTCCAAATCAAAGAATTCATTGGTCTTCACTGATCTGATTTGCTCTCTCCCTTCCGATTCTGCTCCATCTGGTTGCGAGGAACGCATTCCGGACGACACGCTTTTTCTTATTAGCACCTCGATCCTTGGTATGGTGATATCATCGTATATCTTCAGACTTCCTATGAATGATTCTCATTGACACATCCACTATCAATTGCAACCTTATCACATAGTCAGAGATACACTCAACCGTATCGGAGCTGATTCTGTTCTCCATCGGTGTTTGACTCTCGAGGAGGCTGAAAAGGTCCTGAATGATTGTCACAGTGACGCTTGTGGAGGTCAGATGTCTAGATATGCTACCACACAAAATATTCTTCGTGTTGGATATTTATGGCTCACCATATTTAAAGATTGCATTATTGTTGTTTTTAAGTGGCATGATTGCCAAATTTATCAACACAATATGCACACGCCACCTTCCCATATTCACCTTGTCATTACCGTTGGTTCCTTTGTGAAGTGGGGCATCACTTTTATGACATGTAACCCTCACTCAGTTGGGGGGCATGCTTATATTATCGTAGCCATGGACTACTTCACAAAATGGGTTGAAGCAATGCCTACGCTTACATCTGACGGTAAGACAACCACACAGTTTCTATTCAATCATGTCATTACTAGGTTTGGTGTACCTCAAGCCATTGTTACCGATCATGGTTCCCATTTTCATCACTACATGGTGGCTGAGTTGACTTCCAAGTTTGGTCTGTGTCATGACAGCTCAATGATGTACTACCCTGAGGCCAATGGCCAGGTTGAAGTCGTGAACAAAGTTCTCGTTACTATGATTCAACATACGATTGGGATGCACAAATGAAACTGGAATCTCATGTTGTTTTCAGCTCTCTGGGCTTACCGAACCTCAGTGAAGGATGCGACCGGGTTCACTCCATTCCAGCTTGTCTATGGTCTGGAAGTTACCCTTCTGATTGAATGTGAAATTCCTTCTCTCAAAATAGCTTTTGAATTGCTTCCGAATACTTCACTGGAAGAAGAGCGTCTTATATATTTAGAGAGGCTTGATGAAACTCGCCGCTTTGCTACTTTGTTCATATAAGCACAAAAAAAGTAGGGCAAAACTCATTTTGACTAGTCAGTTTCCCCTCATTCCTTTATAGAAGGATACCTCGTCCTCCTATATGAACAAGCTCACGATAAGCTGGGGGCAGGAAAATTCCAACCCATGTGGCATGGGCCCTACATTGTTAAGTGTGTTTTGGAGAATGGGGCTTATGAACTAATTGATTATGAAGTCCATCGTCTGGATCAACCCATAAATGGGTTGTATCTTAAAAAGTACTATGCATGAGTCTTTCGTGCATGTTTCTTTGTACATATGTGTTTTTTCATTTTTGTACATTTTTGGCTTGGTGTGCTTTGCGAGCGTTTTCCTACTTATTGGATCGTTGCTTATTGTGCAGATGTCTATTACCCCTTATGTCGGTTTCGCGGATGGTACTTCCCACAGTACCCAAAACCTATCTTCTGCAGCCTGGGTGATTTATAATCTTGCTGGTGAGTTGATAGACCTTCAAGGTATATGTCTAGGACAAACCAAAAAATGTCGCTGAATATAGTGCTATTATTGAACTATTGACCGAGGCCATTTCTCTCGACATTCGTGCATTGATTGTTAACCTAGACTCACAACTTCTTGTTCTTAAGCTTAATGGGCATTATTCTGTTAGAAATCCTCACATCTTAAGGTTGTATTTACGCGTTCGTTTACTGGAAATTTTTTTTTATTACATCACATATCAATGTATTCTTATACAAATGAATATGTTAACTGATATAGTAGCTAATATTGTATTAGATAGAAATTTGCGTAATTTATAAAAACATCATCATCATATGACAATATCCATACAGGAAAATAGATGTATATCTATATATATATATATATATATATATATATATATATATATATATATATATATATATATATATGTATGTATGTACGTATGTATCAAGTGTTTGCATCCACGTGCATCATAAGTTCAAAAAAATATGTATGTTTTGGTTACATCCTGAGACATCATGTCTCTCAAAAAAATATGCAGAAATAAAAGCCTAGGTGTCTAGTCAGCGTGATGCTCATGATAGCACGTCACTGCTCATACGAGCCGCCTCAATAAGCGGTGAACACGGTTTGACACCCTTGTAGTGTGTCTCTGGTACGCGTGAGGAACATCATTGAACCTCACATAGTTCGGGATCCCATGGGAGATTCCCTCCAAGTTGTATATGATTTCCTCCTCCTCGCCTCCCTCACCATGAGGGGCGACATAAAAATCACGAGGAGTTCTTCGCGCTATCAGAGACATACCTACAGGTCTTTCTGGGCCAACATCTGCAAATACATGGATGAATGTCAGAACATGCATAATAAAAAAATCATAATACTCATCAAAATAAAAAATGAGCCTTACCCAATGCTTCATCCCAATCCTCTCCTGCTGGGAGTGGTAGATCTGGATCACCTGTAAAATCCATGCCAGAATAGGGTTAGTCCTCTAGGAAAATTAGCTATCGGTGGAGCCACTCAAAAAACTCTGGTCTTCAGGACATCTGTTGACCACCCCCTGATATCAGCATTAAAGCTGCCCAACGGACCACCTGTGGCTCCTAGGATGGTGGTGTCAGAACTCTCACTTCCTGACGTTGGAAAATTGGTAACTGTTCCAAGATGAAAGGTACCAAGATAGACCTGTATCCGAACTACTTCAGCTTAACATTCTTGAATTTTTTCAACTGGAGTTCTATGTTTATTGTTACCGCCTCTGCCTAGTTGTAGATTTTTGGTGCGATGCAATCTACTGCAAGAAGTAACTGTGTTTTTGTGGCCTCATGTGGAGCCTGGACTCCAGTAGCTCGCGTGATGGTGTGTAGCACTACTCTATGTGCTAGATCGAGAATGGTTTGGATATCCACCTTCCCGCTTTTGGATCCTTTCCGTTCTCCTCGACACACCCTGTCGATAACCATGCTCATGTTTTCCATTGTGGGCTGAGTACCTGTCAGGATTGGTACTGCCCCCCTCCGCGAAAATTCAGTTATGAATTAAATATCTGAGACCTCAATCTCGAGTTGCTAATCGTGAATGATGAAACTTTCCTGATCAATGTCCCAAACACTGATCAAGTACTGTAATAGATCCGGTTGAGCTCTGAGACATAGAGCCATGAATAACTTCTTAAGCTCGCAATCCCTAAGAGAATCCATGCATCTCACATTGCCCATGGATTCCTCATCGTCTTCACTATGTTTTCGTTCTTTCTATTCGATCACCATTTTGTTCTTTCACACCTGCAAAAACATCCATATGGTTGTCATTAGTCAAATTATACGCTTTTGAAGTGGTTAAATTGGGCTTACTTATTGAAATTGCAAGCTAAACATTGTGTCCGTAGTTGGCACGAATTTTTTAGAAACAGTCACACCAATTGGCATGCCTCCGTTTGATTTTAAGGCTAGTTGGTGTGATTCCGTGCTTGATACCCACGCCGACCAATGAGCCCTAATTTTTACAAAACTCCCCCCATATATTTACAAAATGGGTTACAGGCAATGAAAATTATATCAAAATGTAGGGAAGGATATGATTTCTTACCTGGAAAAGACCGATTTGCGATTAGCCTTCTAGCTTGTCCGCTATCAGCTCCACAAAATCACAGTGAAAAAGGATAAAAATTTCTCACGAGAGGTAAAAGTGAAAAGTAATTTACTTTTTTACCATTTTTGGCATATTATAAAATTTTCAGAACCCTAATTAGGTTTTGAATTATATTTTTCAATTATTTTGCTATTTTATTTCAAAAAATGGGTTTTACGTGTGTCTCTTGTGCAGTGACAGGTCCTCAACGTGATGACGATGAATTAATGAGTTGTATTTTATACTTTTTCGGACTCGGTAAAAACACGAAAAAGTCACTCCTGGAGTCATCTTTCAGCTCTTTTCTGACTCTCAAAAATTAAAAATATTTCCGAGACTGTTGTTTTTTTGAACTCGTTAAAATGTCGTGAAACAATATCTACCCAGTATACGTTTACCCCTTTTTCAGGCTGGGATAGATTATTTATGAAAAGGAATACCTTAGCCTATCATGACTAGGAGGTTCTCTCAGACATAGTTTTCTGCCTTTTCAGATTTGTGAGACTACCTACGAAAAGGGACCCGTTGGAGTTTTCTTTTCCACTTCTTTTCAAACTCTCTAAACATGAAAATATGTCAAGTTATTCCTTTTTTTGACTCGTTAAAACCTAAATTACATCGGAAACCGTCACCATGACGTAACAGATTTCCTCCTTCCTATGGCTCGTAAAATGTACTAGGATGGATTTGTCCGAAGGAAAAACTTACATGAAAAGCATATGCTATCCCCTTCAAGCTTGTTTCCAAAAATAATTGGGGTACTCGCCAGCAATAGTGGAGGAAAATGGAACCAGTTCTCAGTCGTGTCAGCAATATGTCGCTCTTGAACATGACACTCATCTGCATTCGTGTCGGGTTGGGGACATCTCATTTCTTCATTTGTGCCTCCATGGGTTTGGGTAATCTATTTTGATGTCTCATCTACTCTTTTCCATGTCATCATGACCTCATATCCCTTCATGTCAAATACTGCCAAATCTGGAGTCGTGTTGCCAGTATGTTCAAGAGAAGTTTCCTTTTGCAGTTTCCAACCTCTGATCCTCTTTTTCGGTCTTGATTCACTATCATCTAATTCCTATGTCTTGAGTCGATGATGTGGGAAACATTATGGCCCTCCTTCGACTAGGTCACTTCCTGTTGACTTCAATTCATTATCCAGGAAGCTGATCTAGAGACTCCCTTCCGGTACCTTGGAGCTTGCATGCCTCAATGGAAAGTTCTTCGCATTCGCCGATAAGTCCTCATAATTGGCCTTCAATCGAGTGATTTTGTGGGTGTTTGACGCCAGATCACTGTTCACATTCTGTGGATTGTACTAGTTGTACCTTGAGAGCCATTGTCATTATGGGTGGTTTCTCTCGTGCTTGTTAACAACTTTCATCATTGGTTGGTAATTAGGTGCCTTTCTTGCATGTTTGACTTTAACTCACATATTCGCATGCTTGAATTTGTACTTGTTTGGGTCGAGATGGAGTGCAAGACCTGGGGTTTTCTCTGATAAAATCTAGGCTACGAGATATTTTGGTTTATCATGACTATATGGATGAATATTTTGATTGGATGGATGTGACCATACCCGAGTCTATTTATTGGTCCTTATTTGTTGGATGGCTGCATCCATACCTTGAATCTCATTTTTATATGTACTCTATTATGGATGGCTTTTCTCATGCCACATGTTCATGTATCAGAGATATCAGTTGTACCTCTACTTTCAGGTCTTCTGACAACGGCATTTGGTTTGAACGTGTTCTCTTAAATCATTTCACTCCTCCCTCTCTCTCGGACCTCATGCTTTAGGGGGCATCGATGACCAGAGGTAAATCCCCTCTGCTTACAGAGGTGATCCCTCTAGCCCTAGGGTGGGTCTAGCAGCAAGAGGACATGCTAATGCATTGATTCCTAGTTTATGAATGAAACTGAGTCGGGATAGATGTCCTACCTTTGTTCCAACACAATTGTCATAGTTGTGGCAGCAGTCTCCTGATCTTCATCCTGACACGTCGCAGTCCTTCAATGGTGGTACTCAAGTGCTTGCATAAGGATCAGAGAACAATAGCAACATATGAAACAATACTTGCATTCATAACTATTTAATTGGTCAAGGAGAACTAAACTTATTGCACTAGATTATTCATATCAAATTCAAAATGGGAACCAAAACATCAGTCATGTATTTATAAGAAGAGAGAAAGAGTTTACAACCAAAAGAGCCTTGACGTTGCAGCCTCCTTTAGTGGGTCCAGTCAAAACGCGTCTCAAGCATTCTTTAGGGAATTGGACTTGGTGAAGCAATAATCTTAGACTCTCTCTCGACAATGGGTCTCTCTCTGCTCTATCTCACACAAGCTATATCAGATTGTTCAGGTATTCAACCATTTCAGCTATTGTCAAAGATGTTCAGCTAGCTGCAACTATGTGAGAGATATGTATTTATAGGAGAGGAGGAGGAGGTTGGGATGCCTCATATGGTGGAAGGAAGGCCTTATCATTTGGGAGGTTTCTCAAATGTAGGAAACAAGAAGCCAAAGGAAGAATGTTCAACGTTATTCAGTTGAACAACCCATGCTGTCTCCGCTCACAAAATGGTTGGAAATGGAAGCTTCACTTCTATTTAAAAAAAAAATCCAAAAATAGCTCGGTGCGGGCAGTCCACTGAGACAGAGTGCCAATGGGCGCAAGGCCCAATGCTAATTTTTCTATGGGCATGAGGCCATAATTTCCTGTTAGCGTTGACCCAAAATCATATGTTTTTGATAGTCTGCTCCAAGAATAGTCAACAGAGGAAATGTTCTCCTCATGAAAAAGTATACAATGATAATTTTTGCAAGGCATGACACTACATAGAAGTCATAGAAATGGTCCTCCAATGTGTGGGATGGGGATTGTAGGGATGGTGAAAAAATGTTGTGTAACACTGGTATGGAGTATCTTCTGCATGGTAGCGTATCCAGACAAGTGTCCACCATAATCCCAAACATGAAAATAATTTAAAACCTTTTCGGCCTCCTCATGAGTGAGGCACCTTCTTAAAATTGTATCGACACCACGACGATATAGTGTATCGCCAAAGATCAGATAATATTTGGCTTGGTATCGAATACATCGCTGGTCAAAGCGAGAGGTATTAGGTTGAAAAGTCTGGGTCTGGAGATAAATGATAAAATCCCCATACCAAGGATCAGACGATCCAATCAGAAATAGAGACTCATTAGGAATAGATGGTTCCAACGTAGTAGGAGTATGATCAGAGGGAAGGTCACAGAGAAGCTCAACCAAAACTAAAGACTTCTTTGACTTGGATTTGATGAATTCCAAATCAAATTCTTGCAAACTGACAATCCATTTTGAATACTTTCCCCCTAGCAATTGACATGATAAGATATAATTCATGGGGTTGCAATCTGAAATGACAATGGTCTTCCGAAACAGGATATAGTGTCGAAATATTTCGACAGCTTGAACAACTGCCAAGGAAAACTTTTCTAGGTACGAATACTTCACTTCCGTATCATTGAGATTACGACTGAAATAATAGATCAGATGTTCTATCCCATTTTCTACTTGGACCAATACCATAGCAATGGTCGTATTAGCCGCGACGATATATAAGAAATAATCACTCTGATAATTGGGGGGATACATTAATGATGCCTAGACAAGAGTATCCTTGACAACATCAAAAGAAGCTTGTACAACTTGGTCCCAATGGAGGGGAATCCCCTTTTTCAAGAGCCGAGTAAATATTTTATCTATTTAGGCGTAGTTGGGTATGAACTTCCTTAGGAAGTTAGCCTTTCCTTGAAGTTTCTGTAACTAAAGAAAATTTGAGGGTGCAGACAAATCAAGAATGCCCTGAACCTTCAATGGGTCTCTTCAAATTCCTTCTTTTGAGATGACAAATCTGAGAAAACGACAAGAAGCAACACAAAAAACACATTTATGTGGATTGAGGCATATTTTGTAGTGTTGACAGCGTAAAAAGATAGCTCTCAGATGCATCGGGTGATCAGTCTGACTTCGTGAATATGTGGGTAAATCATCTAGATAAGGTTGAACGATGTGCTTAATGTCATTGAAAGCATCATCCATTGCTCTCTGAAAAGTTCCCCCGGCATTCTTTAAACCAAACGGAAGTTTCCGTTAAGAAAATGTTCCCCAGGGACAGATGAATGTTGTATTATATTTATCCTCTAGGCAGATATTGATTTGATTGTAGCCAGAAAATCCATCCATGAAGGAAAATATTTCACATCTAGCACAATTGTTAATAATCTAGTCGAAATAGGGAGTGGGGTAGTTTTCTTTTGGAAAAGCAAGATTGACATCTCGATAATCGACGCACACTCTGATGGTTCCTTGTTTTTTCATAACAAGAACAATGTTGGAAACCCACTCAGTTAGTGGAATAGGGTAAATGAAACCAACATGCAAATTTTTTTCAAATTATGATTTAATGGTAACAACCTTCTTCGGATGAACAAGACGAAGGCGTTGACGTACTGGTTTGACATCAGGGTACATATTAATAGTGTGGTCAACGATACTAGTGTCAATACTTGGAATTTCCTCATAAGACGAGGTAAATATATCTCGAAATTCATGAAAGAGAGAGTGATATGTTTCGAGTTCTGATGGAGAAAATGACACGCTGACATGAATGTTTTTTACAACGCCAGGTTTGGTCAAAATATCGATAGAAATGGTTTCTTCAATATTTGAAAAATTTTGCTCAGAATCGATTGCATTAATAGGAAAAGAATTAGAAAAGAAAGTTTTGATCGATGGGTGATATGGTTCACTAAGGTTATCTTCTTCATAATAAAAAAGATGGGAATGATGATGATGATCTTCCCATGGTTCTCCTTTAGACATCATAGATTCCAAAATATTATCATCTGTCAAGAAAGTTGAGGAAAAGGGATCAGATGGAGTACCAAAATCTAATGAACGATCAACCCAAACAACTGACGAAGATGATTTCGATTCGCCACCCAAGCTAGATAGATTGATTTTTATGCCAACACAATAGGGATGGGCAGCAAAAACTCATACAACGTAACAAGAATCACTCGTACTCTTCCTTAAGCCAGATGGAGTGGAAGAGATCATGTAGCAGGTCTCTATGTTTGCAATTTATGCCGACGTCGCAGGTGGCAGTAATGCAAAGGTTCCCATGAGAGTGGAATCCTTTAAGATTCCTACACCAATGTTCTGAAGTGCGAGTTGGGGTGCGTGAACGAATGAAGCGCTTCCAGTTACCTGGGAAGTGGAGGCAAAGAAGGATAGTTGATTGATGACTATGATAACACCTTTATGTGGAGAGGCATATACCCATAGCATATACCCATAACGATCGCAGTCATAGCATATACCCATGGCCTTCCAAGTAAAATATTGTAGTCAAGGGGTCTGTCAACAACCTCAACTTCAACATTCACTATTTCCCCCCTAGCTCAACATGCAGGTTATCGATAATACTGCAAGGCTTATATGTACATCCATCGAAAGCCTTTAATGTCGTTGATGATTGAGACAAGTATGGCGAGCCAAGTGACTTCCAAAAATTTAGAGACATAATGCATGTAGATGCTCCCTCATAAATAATAGTACGATGAACAAGGTGATTGAGAACATTTACATGTAAGGAGAATGCCAATTCTGCTGGTAATGGCGGCACATAGCACGTATGATGAAAGACTGTGAGATTAGAATCAGTCGGATCAATTCCACCAATTACCGACAACAAAGCTTGTTTCTGGGAGGGACAATTTTGTAACACCTCAAGTGTTGACATAGATGAAGGGGATTGAGAAAAATCTTCAACTATATTATAATTCTTAGCAGCTCTTGCTCGAGGGTTATATGTCAATTTATGAACGACTCCCTTTGGTGGCTTTATTGTCAATTCTGGAATAACAGGTGGCGGTACCGATTCCATGGACGGATTCGTGGTCGAGGTAGTAGGTTGATTAGTAGCCTGACTACCATAATATTTATTACACGTTGACACCAAAACATCATTTTATGGCTTTGTGATGGACAAGATAAGCACTTGGGAACTAGAAGCTGGATTCGTAGCAACCAAATTTGTGTCCGAATTCGGAAATGGATCTATTAACATAGCTGATGCATGTGAAGTCTTAACCATTTTTTATACTTTAGCATGGCGAGGACAATCGCTAACAAAGTTTTCCTCATTACAGATTATGCATTGATAACGAGGTTTCCAATTTCCAGACGATTGATCAGATGATCTTTCCTACGGGGTAGAAGTTTTATTTTTCTTAGATATTTCCTTTTTCTTAATTTCGGGTTGCTTGTCACTTTTTCCTTTGTCAAATGACATGGCATTGATTTCAGAAGAAGGTGCAGGATTAGATGCAGTAGTGTAATGTGTGCTTTCAGTACCGATTATCCTGCCTTCAGAATGAGAGTCCTTTGATGAAGGAGGAACAATAAAATTAGATCGTGGCGCGTTATGAATTTTCTCATAGAGCGTGCCAGACTGAGTATAAATCAAGTCAAAATATTGGGCACAAGAAATGACCTAATCTTCAATGATGACACCACTTTTAGGCACATCCTCAGTTATATATGGTAACAGGAACTTAATGAACCACTCAGCAAGGACATGATCAGGAACAAATGTCTTAACCATTCTACGACGACGACGCCACTCATGAATATGATCAGAAATGTGAGTAGCATTAGTCTCTTTAAAATTAGTCAAGAGTTTTTTTCGAGTTTCATATCATATGGGCAACTGGAAGTGGGTCAAAAAGACAGTAGCTAGGGTAGTGAAATTATCAAAAGAAGCTCTACGTAACTCAATGTACCATTTTGCAGCCGGACCAGTGAGTGTATGATGGAAAAGACATAGTAGAACAGAGTAATCATTCAGGGATTTTGATGAACACCACAAATGATAAGTCATAACATGAGTCTATGAGTCTTCCCTAGGGTTTTCGTTGAACTTAGGAATATTCGAGGGTAATTTATGAAGTATCACCCGCCACCAAGAAGCATAGTTAATCGGATCATTAATGAGGCGGTTTAAATCTGGTAACTCTAAAGTTGCAACAAAAGGAAACTGTCGATTGAGGTCGGGTTTAGCATAGCCAGTGTATGATGGAATTTCTTGGGAAAAAGGCCTTTGAGCACCAGCATAAGGAATCTATTGCTGGTAACTGTTGTGACCAGCAACAACCCCCCTTTTTATTTAATATTAGTAATAATACTAAATAAATGAGGACCCTTAGTTAAAAAATCCAAAAAATCAATTAGGATTTGTTTGCCTTTTCAAATAAAACTTTCTATCATAAACCTACAGAAATCCCTTAGAAAGAATATTTAGAAACACTTAAGTTTATGATAGATTATAATAAAATTGCTCTTTAAACAAGATAGCGCATCCATAACAAAATGGTATATATCTTTTATAAAACGCATTGGTTGCAGATCGCATAGCGCAGAAAACAGAAATGATTAATGAATATATTTTGCGCTCTTTTCAATTATGCGCTTTTGCGATTTTGCGATTATGCGCTTTTGCGATTTTGCGCTTTTGCGATTTTGCGATTTTACGATTATGCGCTTTTGCGATTTTGCGATATGCGCTTTTGCGCTATTGCGCAATTTCTGCTTTTGCGCTATTTTCATAACTGCGATAACTTCATTTTGCGATATTGCGACATTGCGATATTGCGATATTGTGCAGCAAATCGTAGATCGCAATGTCGCAGATTCATGTAGGCGCGCTATCCCAAGGCAATCTTCCCATATGTCAAATCCGTTATGTGCTTTAATGATTATATTAAATGATTGGATTGATTATTAATGGGAAATGAGATTGTGTTTGGATTGAAAGTCGTTTCAAAATTAAAATATTATATTTCATCCGCTTTCACATTTAAAATAGTCTCATCACCTTTCTTATACCATTACTCTCATTTACTCGTAAAACGCAGGCACGAAGGAGCAAACGTCTATACAAAGCTTCCACTAAACACTATGGGTAAGAAGGAGAAGAGCTCGAGTTCTGAAAACAAAGAAATGGCTTCGCTGTATGCAGACACCGCCTGTAATAAGGATGTCGGTATATCCACTTGGGAAGGAATGTATAATCTGCTAGAGGAAGAAAACCCTGTGGTGATGAAAGTTGTAGCTACAGCAGGTTCCAGTAATACGTCTGAGGCAACCCTTAGGGAACTGGCTTGCTCATTTCTGCATAGAATAGCGGCAAGGCCAAGGATTCTCCCGTATACAAACATGGTAAAATGGGTGCTGGACAGCACTGATATTTCAAATAGGAAATTTAGAACCCCATTTGAAGAGCTAATCGGGTCATTCACCACGGAAGACGTGAAGCTGATGTATAAGTTGCCGAAACCTCAAGCACCTTATAATAAGCAATTTATGGAAAAGTTTGCCAGAGAACATGCAAATCTGTCAGAATGCACACAGGAATGGACCAAAAGAGATGAACCATTGAAGAAAATAAAAAACGAGTGGACAGTACCAAAAAAGGATGTTTCAGACGCTGTTCACAAGTTCAAATATCCAAGTGGGAAAATTGACACAGTTTCTACCACAAGATAAGGTATGTGAGTTTGAAAAAATTATCCTCTATAGAACTTTTAGAAGTTACTAAAGAAGTTGTTGGAGATCAAGAGTTCTCAGAGAAACATAAAGCTCTTCTTGAGAAAAGTCGGGAGTCGAAGAGACTTGAAATAACTATAAAACAAAATGAGGAAACATTGATCAAATTCAAGACACTTAATGTTGAGCAAGGAAAAATATGTGAAGCGTGTTCGGCACAAAGGAAAACTACTGCGAAAGGATAAATTGATAAAAAGGAACTACTTTGGCTAAAAAGTATAATATGAGAAAATGGGGAAGCAAAATCAAGATGAAATTGCAAAATTAATATCAGAGCAAAAGGCTCCAATAAAAGAAAAGGCAGAAAAGCTGGTGCACCCATCGTTAATGAAAACCATAAAGAAATACTGTTCAATAACTGGGATGCACAAATCAGAAGGGCAGAAAAGGCAGCAGAGGAGGCGGCTACAGCAGCAAACACTCTCACTGATTGTGTAAATGACAATTTACACAAAGCTAATTTGGTCCCAGAAACTATTTCAGGATATCTCCCACAGGCAAATCAACTGCAAACAGAATGGAGGCAAAAGGCAGAAGAAAGAGAAAAATCCATCCAAGGGCTGACAAGATTGAATTGGGACTCATACTGGATGTACTTGGTGAAGCCACACAGTCAGCACAACGCGCTCAATTGTATCATCAATGCTACAGAGAAGATTTCTCCTACGCTTTCCGACTCTGTCTTTTCAGGACAGTTGAATTCTGAAGTCGGTCAACCGCATCTTCTCAAAACTATGCTAGATGCCTGCAAGTTTAAAGATCAAATTCATAGATAGATAGATTTAGTTTTAATTTCACTGTATTTTAGCCTAGGAAAAGGACGGTCATTGAACCGAATCCTTATTTTTTGTAATAAACTATTTTTAGAGTTAGTTAAGTAATATTTAAACCCCTCTCATGCATTTAGAGAGGGGTCCTGGATCTTAATATTTTTGGACTTGGAGATTGCATTTATGTACTCCATTGTCTTATATATTTTTTGAAAAGGATCACATCTGGTGATTTTCATGCGGAATTATCTTTGAAGTGTTGCATTTCTGTACCTTGGAATTTGATTTTGCATTAGAGTTACTGGATAGAGTATCATATTGCATTTGAAAGTCTTCAAGATGAACAAGGTATTTCTATCTGTTCACTGTTGATCTCTTTTGTCTTATGATATTCGTTTTAAAATTGCTATCATTTATATGTATATTTGTTTTCACAACACTTCCTTTTATATATCATTTTTGAGTATAATTGAAACGTTATTTTTCATAGTTACATGTAAATGGTATACAATGATGAATGCAATATGCTAATATAACTCTGTTTAATTTCTTAAACAGAGTTATCTTCATTTGTTTCTGCACACTTCAATTTAATTAATAATACATTTTGATGGTTATTGTTGAATTGGAACAATCTTAAGTTGTATTCACATATAATTACCCAGGTTAGTGTTAGAATTTCTTTATCAGTATTTAGCTTAAATTAGATAGTTTTATTTCAGTTAATTTAGTCCCATTTCCACCCATCCAATCCAATCCATTTAGTTACAAGGAAACTCGTCCTTTAAATCCAGTCGGAGCCACCATACCAAACGGAAAAGGAGCTGTCTTAAGGTCCCGACCGGGTGGTTTTCCCCGATGTTTGAAGCAGAGATTTTCTAGGCTTCAACAGTAACCCAGATAGGGGTTATTTTTATAGGAAAACTCTTGAGGATTTTGTTGACCAAAACCTGCATAACATACTTGTTGAAATGAAGGTTGTGGAATTTGCGCTTGTGGCTGCCAAGGGGTCTGTCCACCAATGTTATAACCCAAATTAGGATAACTTGGATTCGGTTGAGGATAGGTATAACCTGGTTGTGGTTGTGACATCCCATAATATGCTAATCCAACTTGTGAATAAAATATTATGGATACAGGGGGTTGTTGTAAACCAGCTGAAGAATTTGGAGTTGGAGGGCCCAAAACTTGAGGGTATTGGGTTGAAGGACCAGCCTGAAACTGTCGAGGAAAAACAGTTTGAGCCTGCAACGGGGATAAAGATGTATTAAAAAGTGGAGTTGATGTGGGTGCAATAGGTTGAACCAGTTGATACGAGTGTACAACCGTTTGTGGTTGGATAGGCAGAGTGGGCTGCCATTGAAAAACATTCATTTCGACATTAGGGTGAAAAAAAAATGACGGGGTATTGTCAAAGTGGGTGACCATAGGTTCCCCCCCAGCATGAGGAGTATAATAAGACAAAAATTATTGTTCTCCAAATGCAGGGAGTCCATTTGAGATTGAACTGGGAGGTATATACCCAGATGGACCAACTTGATATTTCCCTGATGATGGATATAAAGGATCAAGCTGTTCAATACTCACTATATTTTTACCAGTTATAATACCATACGATGACATTGGTGAAGTCCATGGGTTTGAAGATGCACCAGATAAAATTATAGATAAATATTTGTAACCTGATGGGACCATAGGGTCACCATGTAAATATGACTCTGGTGAAGTTGTAAACATCGGCGGGGTAGCGAGAGCAAGTGCTGTCGCAATTGGAACATATGGTCCACCCGAAGATGTTGGTTCAAGCATTGTTACTTGACCAAATTTATACCCTATTGGATCGAGGGGAACTTGAATAGGAACATGATCAAAAAAAGAAAACGAGGGTGATTGAGGAAAATACTCGTATAGGTAAAGATCTTCCCCAAAATGAGTTGGATGTAAAGGTGTTTCATCTTGTGGGATTTCTTCAATCGAAATTAAACTAGGTGGAAGGATTTCACTGTCAAGCCCAAAGTATATTTCAGGAGGTTTATTGTGTGATATGGGAGTCTCAATGGCTACAATAGATTGTGGGGTGGTCGATACAAGAACATCTTCTGGTTGTTCGACTTTGGGATTCATATGTTTTGGCAAAGAAGAGACAGGATCTGGATAAGCTTCCAATTGAAACACATCGAATTCGAGAGGTATGGTCTCACTGATTGGATGGACCATGACCACAATTAGCTGTGAGGACTCCTTCTCGACAATAATAGAAGAACCAATATTTGTTGAAAAAACTTGTGCTGACTCTGGTATATGTGAATATGATGCTTCACCAGAGGTATTGATGGTACTGGTTTCGGTAGAGCGATGTTGCTTTCGTTGACCATAAGTGACTTCCGGTGGTAAAGGTGGTTTTAGTGCAAGTCTACATGAACGATGGGGAAAGGGATTTTCTTCTTCCACAATGACGGATTTATTTTATGACCAAAAATAAATAAACAAAATAAAATGGTAATTCTAGGAAAAAGGTTTACCAAGAAACTGCGAACTATAGAATACCTGGCGAAATAATAAATATAGGTAGGCGATCTCCCTGAATGTTGTGTTCGATGTATCACAATTTACAAGGTGACCGACTCGGTTCACTATGGATGGATAGAAACCTAAAGTTGTCCTCCCAAATATACCTGAAGGTACGTGGAGGCCCAAGTCTGTATTAGCGCTGTCTAATGCGAAACTGCACAGTCAGAGCACCCCTTTATACTTTTCGCACTATAACACCGCTCGATATACCCAAAGGTATGTAGACGAGCTAAGATATAATTACATACGTGGAGTGAGGCATCACACTTGGAATGTATCACAGAAAATTAATGACAACTACTATGTTTAACGACGTCGGAACACGTCTCTAGCCTAGACCTTCTAAATGTTATCGTTATGGTTCCAATGCTTTTTTAGGTAAATTGATGTAAATTTTAAGTTGATCTTGTTTATCAATTTGCCTTTCAAGGTTCACCGTGATGATGTGATAGGAATTCCTAAAATGCAAACTTAAATGATAAGGAAACTTTTCAATTTTATCTTCTTAATGAAAATCCTAGCTATAAAGCGAAAGAGCAATCAATTTTGATTTTGAGAGCAAACAACAAAGAGCACAAACTAATATGCAGTTTTCCTAACTTGTTCTTATGCAAAACACACAACTCACTATATGAAAATGCAGGTTTTTCTTTTCAGTACCCTTAATGTGAATGCAAAAAGGAAACTATATGCATCAAATCAACAAAAACAAATGCTTTCTTCTTTGAGAAAAGATGAATTTAACAACAATTTCTCTTTTAGGAAAAATGAAGAATAGAACTACAATTTTTCCTATAGGAAATGAAGAATTTAACGAAAATTTCCTTTACGAAAACAAATGGATCTAATGCAGAAATAAAATACTTTGAATTTGATTTGTCAATGATAAAGAAAAACACTTAAAGGGACATTGAACAAACTTAATTTTCAAAGGAGGAAGAATTAGGCAAATTCATTGGTCTCTATGAGGCATCAGAAAATTGAAAACACAACAAAGAAAAGGCTGAGTATGATGGAAATGAAAAATTCAAAGGGAATTTGGTTGGCTTAGGGGGAAACATAGTCTCTAAAGGGAGACAGTGCATTAAAAATCACCCCTGAATGGGAGACAATGCTATGCAAAGCACTATGTCTTGACCAATAGTGCATTGGGCGCAGCAGAGATTCAAAACTCAAGCTACTGACACACTTCTAATGCAATTTTTTGATTCAAAAGTCTAATAATTGAAGGCAAATGCTACTGGATGGATAATCAGAGGCAAAAACACCAGGAATGATAAGGAAACTCCCCATCGGAGTCGCCAATTTGTTATGTGGAATTATGAATTACAGATAAAACACTTTCCCTAAATGTGGTGCTATGCATTTAGAACAAAAGATCAAAGACTTCGTAGAAACTTTATCTAAGAGTAAATAAACATACAAAAAGATAAAGGAACCTACTTGTGATCCAAGCGCTTCTTATTCTCCTTCTGTCACTCTTATTGTAGCTTCCAATCCAACTTAGATCGCCAAACTAGTTCCTGCAAGTATAAACACTAAACAACAAAGAGATTTCAATATACAGATGTCTATTTATCTTAATCAGTTAAATCGATTAAACATGAAACATATATATTAGTTAAGAATCCATCATATGAAAAATAGAAACATAAACATATACATATATGGGAAAATGAGTAGCAATATTTATTAATGGATAGAAGGGGTAGGTTACAACTAATGATCGATTTGATGTCACCAACTCTAGCATTCATCCCAGCCTCATCACAATCAACATATCACTAGCACCATATCATTCCTATCACTCTCTCAATTGAGAATCCAACAACATTTCTTTACCAAATTTCTTCCTTCTTTAGCACTAGGATCTGTGCTCAATTTATAGGGAAATTGAAGGTAGTTTCTCAATCAATGAATTTATAATAGTAGGCAAGACATGTTCCCAAGCTCAAAGGTGTTATATGGACACATGGACTTGAAGTTTGACACATATGGACTCTTCTAGAAGGCACTGGCCATGTGGAGATTCCGAAATAATGAGAGTTTCGCTCCCATTTGACCAACGCACTCTTGAATGTTGGGAAGTGTTTTGAAGAGCACCCTTGAATGGAGGTAACTGCATATGAAAAGCGGTTAATCCCTTGAGAGACTGTGTTGGTGAGCTCATAGGTGATATAACATGTACTTCAAATCTTGGAAACCTTGCAATGGAATTCATGGATAATTTGTCCTTGTTCTTGTCTTAGGGCATGTAACAATTGAAATGATAGGGGATGATATACCCTATTTCATTGGTAATGGGGATGATGTCCATTTTGGCCAGGTCATTGGGGATTATGTCCAAATTGACCTATAACACTCTTGGAGAGGAAAACCCATGAAAAATTCTTCTTATAGATATTCAAATGAAAAGTACCATGACGAAGACTTAGACCCTTTATCTATGAATGCCTCCAAGACCTTGTCATTACTTCCTTAACTGCCTTCAACATTGATCCTTATCTTCTGCTCCAATCTGCACTGACCTGCACTAGTACTAAAGAACTCGGTCTCTACTTCTTACTACTTAGTCAACTATTGGAGACTAAATATTCTTCACCTAGAATACACTTGTAACTTTATTCTCTTAAGATTGTTTTCTTATTTAGGTCACTCTCTCAACTTCATGTAATGATCTAAAGTATTGGCACAATTAGTAAGCTCTTCTTTTAGCAAGTACACATTTATATTACTGCCTTTTCTTTTCTTATGATTAGGGTTCCTTGTACTACTCGGAGTCACAAAACAATATGATATACTTCTATGTGATATATGTAGATTCTTTCTGAGACAAGATCGAACAAAAAATGTTTTTTATATCTTAGATAAGTCTAAACTGTTACCCTGTACTAGATCTCAGCAATCCGCACTTATTTCCTCTTTAAATCTGCACTTTTCCAGCTTCTGAAATCTGCACCTTTTTCTCTCTGAAATCTGCACTTGTATGCTTAGAAGAGTCCACAAATCTTAAATTTAAAACCAAAGAGAGATCCACAATTCTCTGTCACAATAAATCTATATAACATAGTGTATATATAGTGCTATGTTTGGCTTTTAGGCCGAGCCCACACCAAGTTTGTAGGCTGAGATGTGACTGCAAATAGGCCGACTTCCATCATTCATCTTTAGTGTTGAGTTAGGATTGTTTCAAGCCATTATTCCAAAAGGTTTATGACAAGGTATTGGAGCATTTAATGATGACTAGGCTCTTCATATACATGACATTGATTACACTTATAAACATAAGACAAACCCTAAATAGACATCAAGAAGAAGTCTATTAATCTATAATAAAATTCTTTCTTGTGAAACCAATGAAGCAAGTACAACAAATACATTTTATTATCTTTGTCTTCTCCTTAACATAAATTCATAATTACATAGTCAATATGAAGACCGATCCTAGTTATACTTTTCAACACCGGGGTCGTAACTTTGGCATACTATCTCTGTTTGATGCACATGATACACCATTAGAAATATCTATCTGAGGACTACAAACACTAGTAATGAATGTCAAGTATAGAACATAATGATATTCATTGGAGGTTTCATGCCAAAAAAATATTGTTTAGGGCCTCAAAATGGCTTTGGAAGTTCAAGACTCAAAAAACTGCCAAAAATAGTAAATTTTGCTACAATTAAGGAAATTGAAAAACTGAAAGAAATAATGGTGGGGATCCAAGAGGAATAGGCGGGTGGCCAGCAATATCCACCTGGATCAGTTAAGTAAAATACATCAAAATCAATTATCAAACAAAGATAAATAACCTAATCTAGTTGCCCCTAGATTTTTCAACATGGTATCAGGGCTAAGGTGACAAGACAAGGAAAGACAACTTGTAGAAGTACCATCAAAAGGAATATCAAGAAAGGTCAAGGCATCAAAGTGTACATTTGAACCATCAATAAGGTATACATAAGGGTCGAGCAATTTATGAAGCATCAAGGAGGACCATTCATCACATCACAAAGATCACATCATCACAACTCAAAGAGAAGAAGACCTAAAAGACTCTACTTTCAAGAAGGGCCTTACCTCAAAATAAGGATTATACACTAGAAGCATATTGAAGTCTCCATATTTTACACGTATACATCCCAAGGAAGCTAGAAGAGGCATTTCCATCACCATCAAAGAAATTAAGGTGATATCCCTCTCTTTGAAGAAAGGATCACATCTCAAACACATTTGAAGACGTCTCTAGAAGAAGAAGTATTTTCATATTCAAGGACATAATCATCATCAAATATCATCAAAATAATGAAAGGCATAAAGTTGAATATATCATCCTCGAAGAAGCTTCTTCACTTGACAAGTGAGTACCTTTATATATATGTTTTAATCTACTATTAAAATGACTTCATTATGCTAGGAAAGCAATAAATTGGTTGGGTCATCAAATTTCCTTGCATGGAAGAAGAGGACTGATTTGATCCTCATAGAGAATGAAGTTATTGGACATGTTAAGGGTTCAATCATCAAAACACCACAAGAAGAAGCTAAATATCTATCAAAACATATGAAAGGGGAAATAACGGCTCAAAGAATCCTCATATAATGAATCAAGGATTCCCTCATCCTTTATGTAGCAAAATTGGAAACTTCAAAATAAATCATTGACAAGTTGGTAGAATTGTTATATGTAAGAATTGCAGGAGAAGTTATATCTTTGAGAACCAAGATATACAATATGAAGGTATCAAAGGAAGAAGGGATAACATCATATATTATGAGGGTGTCACAAATAAGAGACCAAATTAAAGAGTTAGGGGAAATAATGTCCAACAAAGAAATGACCATCGTTTTGCTCAATGCACTACCTGATGTGTTTTTGCTCCTAGAGACAGCCCTGAGTTGTGAAGGACTAGTGCCTAGGTCATCTTAAAGCCAAGAAGATTCCGGAAAACTTTCCATGGTCAGTGGCATAAATATTATTGTTCATAAATGATTTTTAAAACTTCATAAATTGGGCTCAAGACCTCAAGAACATAGATATACTAGCAGCAATCTCTGATTGTAAATGATAAGGGTCTTATGAAGATATTATTGAAGATGAATATAAATTTTATGAGCCATGAGGAGGGCCAGATCATGAAACACAGTGAACAGTTATAAAAGTATGAAAGCATATTAACAGTGGAAGCAAATGGAGAAAATATTAACCATAAATAGGCTTATTATCATATAAGAATCTATTAACAGTTAACATAGGAAGAAATATGAGTAAGTGAGGTGAAACATATGAACATAATATCATAGCTTTGTGCCATATTTAAAGCACAATGGAATAATAGACATGAGTACCTGAAACAAATAAATTCATTCCCATTAATCAAGCGCTCGCATTCCAGAAGCATATAATATAGAAAGAGTGATGAAGTGCCAAAAATTTTGTATTAGAATATAACAAAGGAATACAAATTGTGACCGATCTCACCAGGAATCCATCTCACAGCAAAATCATTTCATTATAGTCTCTAAATGGGATTCTTCAACATAAAACATAGGAAGTCCTCAAAACTTTGCAAAAAGGGGTATTAACAATCAACAATCTCTGTTCTAAAAATCAAGAACCCTCTTTTAGACTCAGGTTCTTTCTTTTATAATCCCCTCTATCTACCATTAGCAGAAGATATTTTTGGATCAACATTTTTTCACTGAAATATATTTTCTGTTGCTTATCTCTATTAGAATAAAAAACCGATGATGAGGAAGAACACCTCTCATCATCTCTGTAGTGGCCTTAGCATGAGCGCTAACCGAAAGTAAAACAACTTAAACAGAAAATAAAAATGCATAGGGTGAAATGATAATTTCACTCAATATTACAAAAGTAAGAAAATAAAAAGGCCACTAGGGCCAGAACATGATCATCATTTTTTATAAGAGCGAGGTGTAGCAGCTGCCGATTGAGTTGGAAGCACCGATGACGTGGACGAGCCAATTTTATGCTTTTGAGGTGGCGGGGGCTGGAGGGTGTTTGGTCAATTTAGTGTGTCCTAAATTGCTGCATTTAATTTGTCAATTCGGGAATCAAAGCTGATGAAGTGCAACGCACTATATGTGCAAGATAACCTATTTCTTAACTTTTTGTCGTTTTTGGTTTTCTAAGGTGAAATGGAAATTCTAAGATGAAAACAAGTATGGTTATGTTTGTTCAAGGAAATGATATCCCCTATAATGATTTACCAACTTGAAACTTTAAAAAGCAATTTGAAATTTACAATGACAAGACTTGAAAGGAAATGAAAATGTGCTGCTGAAATAAAAAGGTGCTACTAATCTAATAAATCAAAACAGTGAACTAGTGAGCATGAAAACCAAACTATTCTTGCTGCTGACTAAACACAAAAGAAACTATGCTTAAGGAAATTCAAAATTGCAACAAAATAAATCTAAATCAGATTACATCAATTTATCTTCTGATCCTTCATCATTAGTCCAGCTATGATTTTCGGAAGTAATCATAAATAACTTGAGTAATCGATATCTAATTTGCAGAAAGAAAACTAATATCAAACCATACATTCATGATTCAATCCCTCACCATCATTCCAGCTGTGGCTTTCGGAGGCAACTGAAGATGTTATGCACAATTTAATATATCTTATATTTGCAGAAAAGAAACTAATACTAAACTACGCATTTCATAATACAATCCCTCACCATCAGTCCAGCTGTGGCTTTCGGAGGCAACTGAAGATGCTATGAGCAGCTCAATATATCTAAATTTGCAAAAAAGAAACTAATACTAAACTACACATTTCATAATACAATCCCTCACCATCAGTCCAGCTGTGGCTTTCGGAGGCAACTGAAGATGCTATGAGCAGCTTAATATATCTAAATTTAAATACTGAAACAAATAAGCAAAACTGAAATAAACAGAGCAATACTGAATTTAAACAGAAACTATGAAAAGCAAATTAGCAGCAGAACAATGTTAGTTCCATGTCATTAGTTAAAAATCTATGAAAATGCCCGGGCTGCCTATCTATAACCTGAAACAAGAACACTGATCAGTGATTAACAATCATAAAACATGAAAGACAGAAGTGAAATGGAAACTATGGAAGTTTATAAACAGAAATGAAGCAAATGCAATATATAAACATATGAATGGGTTATGGCACAATGAACTTTAAAGAAATGAAATGAGAATTTTACACTAATGCACAAAAACCTTAGCTGAGCAGGGGCCCTCTACACCAGCCTTGGCAACGATCTTCAAATACGAATTCCGGTTAACAAAACAGAGTCTTCTTATATTAAAAAGCAGTCATTACAGAATAGTGATGTTACGGCACAAGTACAGCGTAATCACATTACAGAGCAGACTAATGAAAGATAACATAGACTAACATCGACTAACTCTATATGCGTATGCAAACGCATTATATATAACAAAGAAATATAATTGTCTCCTAAAGTTCATGCTGGTGGAGAGCACGTAGACCACTACGTCCACGAATCTAGGATCATGGCCGTGTTGGAAAGTAAATCTACGAGGAGTGGATACTTGAATTCGACTAAGGAGCCATGCACAGATGTCGATTTATCCTCGGCAACTTAAAAACGGCCGTATGAACCTTCATGTGACACGAAACAGAGTCCGGCCGACATGAAACTCTATGGTTGACTTCCATGTGGACGCCTTTGACCGCAGCTTCTTTAGATGAGTTTGCTCGAACCAATAGGACACGAACCATGTCCTCGTCATTCCCGACCTACCCATGTGGCTCGTTTTCCTTATAGACACCTGTAACATAGAGTTTCACAAAATAGCTGTGAAAAGTTGCAGCAGCTGCGGAAAGTGGCAAGATTCCGCAGCTGAATGAAAAAAATCTAAATCAAATAGCAAACACAAAAATATAATTAAAAACCATGTTAGATGCTCTTTTGCACATGATATTGACAATTTGGGAGGTTTAGGTGAGTGAAAAAGGTATAGAAAAGTGTATGGAAAAGATGCAGATTTGAGACTCAACAGAGGGACGGTGTGACGATTGGTATATTTATGAAATTGATTCATTTCTGCCATATGGCTACTCTTGGTAGGGGCATAGTGGCAAAAATCTCCACTGAGGCTTGCATATTCATCAATTCCGAATAATCCACCTGTACCATCAAGCGATGTCTGATTTGACAAAGAAGGGAAATTTCTTTTCCTAGGGTAGCAATTATAGTCTCAGCTTTTAGACGAGTGGTTTCTCATAA
The DNA here is from genome assembly GCA_034641835.2 of Pinus albicaulis. NCBI lineage: Eukaryota > Viridiplantae > Streptophyta > Pinopsida > Pinales > Pinaceae > Pinus > Pinus albicaulis. Next base: position 46,806,586 of record CM076582.1, on the reverse strand, counting down.
GGAATATTTGTCTGATTCATAACCATTGCCAGCTTCTCTTCGTAATTAGTTAGAGTTGAGAAATCGGCAGTCGCAGAATCCCAACATGATGGGAGGCCTGCTTTCACCAGCTCATCCCACTCTTCTTCAAACTTCCCCACTCCCTTGGCGACCCTATCCAAACCACTCAATGCATTCACGCGCGCGGTCTCCTTCTCAATTACCCTTCTAATTTCCATCACTCCCCTGAAACGGTCTTCAATCCCTTCCATAACTAACTCTTCAGAGCGTAATTCGTTTAGGTAGGTGATATAATTCTTGGCCATGACTACTTTTGCCTCGGCTTCTGCCCGTCCTTCCTGCAATTTCTCTTTGCATAATTGGATGGAAATTTTCTTCTCATTTATTAACATATTAAAATCCCAACACTTCCTTACCTCCGACTTGATATCAGTCCAAATGAGATGCTTGGCTTCAAGGAGGGTTGCGTTCCCTTTCATCCGATTATTTATGTCTTTGATAACCTTCTCCTGCAACAACTTCTCCCTCTTCGCTTCGTCCACCTTTGTTTGCAGGGCCACTATTACTTTATCGTTTTTTTCCAACCTAGCCATCAGCTCCTGAATTCTCTGCTGCGCTGTATGAGATTGCTTTTCTGAGACTTGTAAGTCTGAGAGGGCCTTGCTTAACAGTGTCGAGGTAGCACCTGCTATATCGGAAGTAGGGGTCACGCAGACATGGGTATCCCACTTGGCTTGCAAATCTGCCAATCTCTGTTTGAAGCTAGCCAGTTTTTCAACTATTTTGGCGTTCTCATCCCTTTCCCAAGCAATGGTATCTATGAGGGCCGATTTTTCTTTTTCCACCTGGGCTAATTCCTCAGGTTGTACATAATCCCCACGAGGAATGTTGAGCCTTCTTCTTAATTATGAGTTTTCGACCTCCAAATCCCTAATGATTTTTGTCTGGATTCCTTCCTTATTGCTTCCTTTTTCGCTCATTATTCTTTTGAGATGGTGCAGGTTATTGTTGATCCCCCTGGAATTGGCCCTTTTTTTTCTGGTTTTCTACCACCTCTTTGCATTTGTCCTCAAGCTTCCTTAACACGAGTGTGAACTTTACCACCTCATCCCTTAGCATGTCCCTTATGCATTGATGTAGGTCCAATTTGTCGGTTAAGGGAACCTTTGATAAATTGATAGTGACCTCCAGAGCCTTATAGCTGATTTTATTAGCAGTAGGGTCTAGCAACGCCTCCATGATAGCTATTATCAGTTGTTCTTTATCCATATCTAGCTCTATGGTGAGCTGGGTATGAAACTTATCTATGAAACCAACCAATTCTACTCGAAGTTTCTCCCTCAATGCCCTATTTCTGTTTCTGATTTCTTACCTTACTTTGGCTCTGTTTACTGAAGCAGCCTGTGATATCCCAGAGGGTTTTGAAGAGGAGGCATTGTCATAATTTACTCGGAAACCAACCTTGCTCATATTCGGCTCCCCGTATATGATTAACTCCTCTTGAGTTAGCTCAGCCCAGACAATATCCACATCATCACTTTTATGTTTTTGGAGAGATGAGATCCCTCCCCTATATACAATCCTTTTGGCTCCTCTTAAAAATCTTCCTCATCAGTCTGCCCTTCCTGCCTGTGCCTGCTGAAGCGGTGTCACCCCTTCCTTCTGCTGCCGAAGATTCGGCCTCCATCTGTGAAGCCAAGGTCCATGTGTCAAGGTTAGCTCTCCATTCAATGAAGGGCCTAGTCTCATGCACATATGCAGTGGACCTAATCTTACTCTTCATATTTGAGATAATTCCTTTCGGGTCATAGGGCTAGACTTTCCCCAGCACTAGATCCATTCCCTGAAGCATCATCTCCATGGTGGAAAGGGCGTGTCTTGAGTTTACGGTAAAAGGGCCGATGGTGGTAGGGAGCTTAAGGATATAACCCTTCTTAGCAGGAAAGAAGTGGAATTGGTTCACTTTCATGGTTTGGCGAATGTATTCAAGGGAAAAAAACCGCATGGCAGAGAACAACGATAGGCAGTAAGGGGGTACATCAGCTCCATAGACTCTGATCTTGGTGTAATCATCAAACAAATACCATTCCCCTGTGCTTTCCTCATCACCGAACTGCAACCAATATTTCTGCTCAGGACAAATCCTGGGCGGGGGGTTGTCATGAAGTATGGTGTAGGCAATGGTCATGAAATAATTCAAAAACCTTGAGTAACCCCTCCCATTAGACTGATGACGTACTAAGATATTCCACTCAAATATGGTTCTTGGCTGGTCGTTCGTTCTTGAGAGTTTTTCAAGGCCCAAAGCTTCGAACTTGTTAGCGTGCTCGAATAGAAACAGGTAAAATACCAGCGAGCAGAAATGGAAAGCCCCTGAAGAGGGTAGTTCTTGAAACTCAGTCTGGATGGCCGAAGCCAGAAAGGTGGGGATATCCAGAACGACACCCAGCTAAGACATGAGCCAAAGGAGGGCTATGCACTCTTTTGACACCCTCTCGACCTCCCTAAGACTTAATAACCTAGAAATGAAAGCGAGAACAGGCTGGAGGCCATATACAAATGCGATCAAGGGCACCATGTCTGAAGACAGAATGAACGTCAAGCGAGAGTCTGAGATAGAGGAGAGGAATTCGCTCTGCTATTTCCAGGGTAATTTAGAAAACTGACGCGACAAGGACAACTCTATGAACTCGACATATTTCGGATTGTGTGGTAAACAGAGGGAATTCTTAATGAGCTTAGGGTATATTCGGAAAACCTTGTTTCCTTGAGCCAAAAGGAATACTTCCCTGCGCTCGTCATAGGTGTCTCTAAGCCAACATATGAATTTGGTGACTGGGAAAGTGGGCGGAGAAATTTGGTAATATAGGCCAAACCGAACAACTCTGAACTGGTCTTGGCCTTTCACATGACTTTCTAACAGGTCGGGCCGGACACGGGAGACACTAAAAGGGTACTATAGGTCACAAATGTGGGCCTGTGTATCAGTAAGGGGGTTAGGTCCAGGGATGGCCCTAACTTCGCGGGCTTGGGGGGTTTCTGGTTCAGACTTTCTGGACTTGACTCTCCTGGCGACCATTTTTAAAGAGTAAAGAGGAAGGAAAACTATAAGGAACAGGAATGGCTAAATACTTGTGACCAGTATAGAAAACCCAAGAGGGAAAGCGACACGGGGGAGATGAAAGTGACCTACTCCTATCATCCAAGCTTTAACTATTAGGCGAGTTCGTAAAAACAAGTGATTTACCCAAATGGGTCTCAAACAGGGTTAAAAAAGCCATATTTTACAAATAACGAGGCTTGGGTGACAACTAGGAGGGCTGACGTCATAAGGACACCGACACTGAGGCATGTGGCATTTGGCTATTGGCTGTTACGAGCCAGGTAGGTGTGTACCATGAGCCAAGTTAATACTGGTAATAGTTGTGTACTAGCTTCCTTGACTTACCTTACCTTTGCCTTTACGTGCGCCACCTATCCATCTCGAGGGGTCCACCATAGAGTTTCGATGGGGGCTTGTGAAGTCCCTTCGCGCTACACTAGTGACCCATGAAAATAATGAAACCTGTCCCACCAAGCTATGACGTCATGGGGTTCTGGGGGTCGGAGATCCATTCTCTTTGTGCTTTCCTTGGTGCCCCTGAAATATCTCCACATGGCAGCACTATTTGTACTATCCCGTTGTATGACCCGCGACCCTTCTACTTAGTTCTAATACCATTTTTATTTCCTTTTCCGCGTTTTCTTTGTGAGGAGAGAATGTCACATATTTCCTTCATATTTCTTTGTTCGCTCACATTTCCCAATAGTATGCCTTAGTTTATTTCAAGATATATTTTTTCTAAACCTTGTGAAATGAGGGCCATCATAACAACATTGGCTCCACTTGGGGACGACGCATTCATCCTTGAACGTGTCGAGAACTTCGCAGACCACTTGTAATTAATTTTGTAAAGACTCAGGTCTTTTCAAAATTTTCAAGCATTATTACAGCGAAATAAACATCAACTGTGAAAGCGGAAATAACAACTATATATATACACTATAATAAAAAGGTCCCTAGGACCTGGATCAGTTTTGGAAATAGGGCTTCAGAAACTGACCATTTACGGGCGTCTCGATCACATCACCTTCCAAGTTCTCTAGTATGAAGGTGTTATTACTTTTAACCTCGGCAATTTTGAAAGGTCCGAATCACAGGGGGTCAAACTTTCCATGTTTACCTTTGTCGACTCTCCTGATGTCCCACCTTAGTACTAAATCCCCTGTGAGCAATTCTTTGTCTTTGGCATGTTGGTCAAACATGTTTTTCATTTTCTCTTGATAATCTGCTAAAAAAATGTTTTAATTGAATGCAAGTCTCATCCAACTCAACCAATTGATTTATTATTCTGGTCAGGTCATTGGGATCTTCCTGATTGTCTTGAAGGAACCTGGCCATAGGCAAGGCAAGTTGTATTGGAAAAACTGCTGCTCTACCATAGACTAGTTCATACAAAGACTTACCTGTCGATCAGTTATTTGTGATTCTGTTTTCCCACAGTGCAAATTTTAACTAAGAATCCCAGTTTTTCTAGCTTTCATTTATAGTCTTCTTTAATGCCCTTACCAGTGTTTTGTTTGAAGACTCAACAATCCATTTCCCTGAGGATAATAGGTTGTAGAATTCCCCAAGATGATATGGTATTGCTAACAGAAATTGGTAAATTTCACAGACTTAAAAACTTGTGCATTATCTGTCACAATCTTAATCAGGAAGCCAAACCTGGATATAATATTCTCCTCTAAGAACTTGATCACCACTATATCAGTTGCGTTCCTTATTGGTATGGCCTCTAGCCACTTAGTGAAGTAGTCGGTGGTAGTTAATATCCACTTATGTTGGCCACTGGATTGGGGATGAATTTCCCCGATGAAATCTATCCCCCATTGCTGAAAGGGCTCTTCTATGTGTATGGGGATCATAGGGAGGGGAGCGAACTTCTTCTTTTCAGTGAACCTCTGACATTTTTCACAGTCCCTAACTCGAGCATGCACATCCCCAAACAATTTGGGCCAATAAAAGCATGCCTTTATATCTTATGGGCTGTTGACCTCCAGCTGGAATGCCCTCCACAAATTCCTTCATGGAATTCAGCCATAACTTCCTCCACTTCTGTTTCTGTCAGGCACAGGAGCAAGATTCCTGAAGGATCCTTCCAATATACTTGGCCATTTGCAATGATATACTTATGCGACTTTAGCCTGAACATTCGATATTTAGCCTTATCGAAGTTCAGTGGGCAACTAGGAGTTAAAAGATATTCCACAATGTCATTATACCAAGGACTGATCAGATATTTCATGTGGGTATTTTTCACAGTCGTTTCTATCTTGGGCCATTCCTCTGTGTCTCCAGATAATTCCCTAACTCCCATGGATAGGTTTATTCCTAGGGCCTGACAGTTAGAATCAGAAAAAATCTTGGCTAGACCCTGTCCCTTGATGAGCTTTGTGGGATGGATGTCCAATTCATATTCTTGGATTTTAGCAATCCATTTGCCCCTTTTGCCTTCACTATCCCCTTGAATTAAAATATCATTAACTACGGTCGTGGGTACGAAAGCAGTGATAGCTGACTGTAAGACATACATCCGGAAAGCCTTCAAGGACTTCACCAAAGTGTATGCCTGTTTTTCTAGGATATTGTATTTTAGCTCGGCATCTCGAAGTACCTGGCTAAAAAATGCAATGGGATGTTCATACCCTTCCTCATTTTTCTGCAAAAGTACTGCGGCCACAGTATGTGGTGAAGAAAATGAGAAGATCATGAATGGTTTATTGTAACCTGGTCCTACTAATACTAGAGCTTCTGCAAAATCACCCTTAATCCTATTGAATTCTTCTCTCGATTCGTTCGAACACTTCACCTCATTGTTTTTCCTAAGCATATCGGTGATATGCCTAACTATTTCTGCATATTTCGGGATGAAACTTCTTAAGAAGTTTATGCGCCCGAGAAAAAACTGAACTTATTTCTTATTACGAGGTAAGGATATGCCATTTATCACTTCCACCCTTTTTGGGTCAATATTTACTCCTGATTTGGTAACGATATGCCCCAATAATTTCCCTTCTTCTAAAGCAAACATAGATTTCTGGGGATTTAGGGACAGAACATACCTGCGGCATTTTTCAAAATTCCATCGTAAATGTTCCACATGTTCAACATCATCCTTTGAGAAGACTGTGATATCATCCAAATACACCACTACAAACTTATCTTGCTCTCTTGCAAAAGCGATGTCCATGGCTCTCTAAAAGGTGGCCCCAGCATTTATCAGACCGAAAGGCATACAGGCATACATGAAGGTACCCCATGGTGTGGTGAATGTTGTCTTCTTTTGATCTTCTGGGAGGTCTGCCACCTGATTATACCCCGAGAATCCATCCATCATGGACATTCGAGAAGACCCCACCACTTTTTTCAGTATGTGGTCCATTTTAGGGAGGGGATAGTTATCTTAAAGGGAAGCCCTGTTCAAGTTCAGAAAGTCTACACACAACCTAATTTCTCCATTTTTCTTTCGGAATGGCACCAAATTTTCCACCCATTCTAAATACCTCAGAGGTACAATAATCTTAGCCATTAACAACTTTTGTAGAAGCTCCAAACACTATGCTTCCTGATTTTTAGAACAGAGACTGTTAATTGTTTCAGGCATACATATTATACAATATCCAGTGTTTGGAGCTTCTGCAAAAGTTGCTAAAGGCTAAGATTATTTTACCTCTGAGGTATTCAGAATGGGTGGAAAATCTGGTGCTAGTCCAAAAGAAAAATGGAGAAATTAGGTTGTGTGTAGACTTTCAGAACTTGAACAGGGCTTCCCTTAAAGATAACTATCCCCTCCCTAAAATGGACCACATACTGAAAAAAGTGGTGGGGTCTTCTCGAATGTCCATGATGGATGGATTCTCGGGTTATAATCAGGTGGCAGTCCTCCCAGAAGATTAGAAGAAGACAACGTTCACGACACCATGGGGTACCTTCATGTAAGCTTGTATGCCTTTCGGTCCGATAAATGCTGGGGCCACCTTTCAGAGAGCCATGGACATTGCTTTCATGGGAGAGCAAGATAATTTTGTAGTGGTGTATTTGGATAATATCACAGTCTTCTCAAAGGATGATGCCAAACATGTGGAACATTTACGACGAACTTTTGAAAAATTCCGCAGGTATGGTCTGTCCCTAAATCCCTAGAAATCTATGTTTTATTTAGAAGAAGGGAATTACTGGGGCATATCGTTACCAAATCAGGAGTAAATATTGACAAAAAAAGGGTGGAAGTGATAAATGGCATATTCTCACCTCGTAATAAGAAAGAAGTTCAGGTTTTTCTCGGGTGCATAAACTTATTAAGAAGGTTCATCCCAAACTATACAAAAATAGTTTGGCATATCACCGATATGCTTAGGAAAAACAATGAGGTGAAGTGGTTGAACGAATTGAGAGAAATATTCAATAGGATTAAGGGTGCTTTTGCAGAAGCTCCAGTATTAGCAGGACCAGATTACAATAAACCATTCATGATCTTCTCATTTTCTTCACTGCATACTGTGGCCGTAGTATTTTTGCAGAAAATGAGGAAGGGTATGAACAACCCATTTCCTTTTTTAGCCAGGTACTTCAAGATGCTGAGCTAAAATACAATATCCTAGAAAAACAGGCGTACGCTTTGGTGAAGTCCTTGAAGGCTTTCCGGATGTATGTCTTACAGTCAGCTATCATTGCTTTCGTACCCATGGCCGCAGTTAAAGATATTTTAATTCAAGGGGATAGTGAAGGAAAAAGGGGCAAATGGATTGCTAAAATCCAAGAATATGAATTGGACATCCATTCCACAAAGCTCTTCAAGGGACAGGGTCTAGCCAAGATTTTGTCTGATTCTAACTGTCAGGCCCTAGGAATAAACCTATCCATGGGAGTTGGGGAATTATCTAGAGACATAGAGGAACGACCCAAGATAGAAATGACTGTGCAAAAGTCCCACATGAAATATCTGATTATTCCTTGGTATAAGGACATTGTGGAATATATTTTGACTCTTAGGTGCCCACCAAACTTCAATAAGGCTAAATATCGAATGTTGAGGCTAAAGTCGCATAAGTATATCATTGCAAATGGTCGAGTATATTGGAAGGATCCTTCGGGAATCTTGCTCCTGTGCCTGACAGAAACAGAAGGGGAGGAATTTATGGCTGAATTCCATGAAGGCATTTGTGGAGGGTATTACAGCTAGAGGTCAACAGCCCATAAGATATTAAAGGTAGGCTTTTATTGGCCCAAATTGTTTGTGGATGTGCATGATCGAGTCAGGGCCTGTGAAAAATGTTAGAGGTTCACTAAAAAGCAGAATTTTACTCCCCTCCCTATGATCCCCGTACACATAGAAGAGCCCTTTCAGCAATGGGGGATAGATTTCATCGGGGAAATTCATCCCCAATCTAGTGGCCAACATAAGTGGATATTAATTGCCATCGACTAATTCAATAAGTGGGTAGAGGCCATACCAGCAAGGAACACAACTGATATAGTGGTGATCAAGTTCTTAGAGGAGAATATTATATCTAGGTTTGGCTGCCCAATTAAGATTGTGACAGATAATGCACAAGTTTTTAAGTCTGTGAAATTTACCAATTTTTGTTAGCAATACCATATCATCCTGGGGCATTCTACAACCTATTATCCTCAGGGAAATGGCTTGGTTGAGTATTAAAACAAAACACTGGTAAGGGCATTAAAGAATACTATAAATGAAAGCCAGAAAAACTAGGATTCTCAGTTAAAATTTGCGCTGTGGGCAAACAGAATCACAAATAAACGATCGACAGGTAAGTCTTTGTATGAACTATTCTATGGTAGAGAAACAGTTTTTCCAAAACATCTTGCCTTGCCTGTGGCTAGGTTCCTTCAGGACAGTCAGGAAGAGCCCAACGACCTGACCAGAAGAATAAATCAATTGGTCGAGTTGTATGAGACTCACAGTCAAGTAAATGATCATTTAGTAGATTATCAAGAGAAAATGAAAAACCTGTTTGACCAACATGCCAAAGACAAATAATTTCTCATAGGGGATTTAGTACTAAGGTGGGACAACAGGAGAGCCGACAAAGGTAAACATGGAAATTTTGACCCCCTGTGGTTCGGACCTTTCAAAATTTCCGAGGTTAAAGGTAATAACACCTTCATACTGGAGAACTTGGAAGGTGATGTGATCGAGACGCCCGTAAATGGGCAGTTTCTGAAGCCCTATTTCCAAAACTAATCCAGGTCCTGCGGACCTTTGTATTATAGTGTATATATATAGTTGTTATTTCCGCTTTCATAGTTGATGTTTATTTCGCCACAATAATGCTTGAAAATTTTGAAAAGACCTGAGTCTTTACATAATGAATTACAAGTGGTTTGAAAAGTTCTCGACACATTCAAGGATGAACGCATCGTGCCCAAGTGGAGCCAATGTTGTTATGATGGCCCTCATTTCACATGGTTCGGAAAAATATATCTTGAAATAAACTAAGGCATACTATTGGGAAATGTGAGCGGACAAAGAAATATGAAGGAAATATGTGACATTCTCTCCTCATAAAGACAACGCAGAAAAGGAAATAAAAAGGGTATTAGAACTAAGCAGAAGGGTCATGGGTCATACAACGGGACAGTACAAACAGTGATGCCACGTGGAGAGATTTTTTCCACTATGCTCCTACCAGGAGCGGCCATATGGCAGAAATGAAACAATTTCGTAAATATACCAATCATCACACCGTCCCTCTAGTCCCCGCCACCTCAGAAGCATAAAACTGGCTCGTTCGCATCATCGATGCTTCCAACTCAGTCGGAAGCTGCTACACCTCGCTCTTCTGAAAAATGATGACCATGTTCTGGCCCTAGTGGCCTTTTTATTTTCTGACTTTTGTAATATCGGGTGAAATTTTCGTTTCACCCTATGCATTTTTATTTTCTATTTAAGTTTTTTTACTTTCAGTTGGCGCTCATGCTAAGGCCACTACAAAGATGATGAGAGGCATTCTTCCTCATCATCGGTTTTTTATTCTGATAGAGACAAGCAACAGAAAAGATATTTCGGTGAAGAAATGTTGATCAAAAAATATCTTCTGCGTACGTTAGACAGAGGGGATTATAAAAGAAATAACTTGAGTCTAAAAGAGGGTTCCTGATTTTTAGAACAGAGACTGTTAATTGTTAATTCCCTTTTTTGCAAAGTTTTGAGGACTTCCTGTGTTTTATGTTGAAGAATCCCGTTGGGAGACTATAATGAAATGATTTTGCTGTGAGATGGATTCCTGGTGAGATCGGTCATAGTTTGTATTCCTTTGTTATATTCTAATACAAACGTTTTGGCACTTCATCACTTTTTCTATATTATGTGCTTCTGGAATGCGAGCGCTTGATTAACGAGAATGAATTTATCTTTTTCAGATACTCATGTCTATTAGTCCATTGTGCTTTAAATATGGCTCAGAGCTATGATTTTATGTTCATATGTTTCACCTCACTTACCCATCTTTATTCGTATGTTAACTGTTGATAGATTCTTATATGATAATAAGCCTATCTGTGGTTAATATTTTCTCCATTTGTTTCCATTGTTACTACACTTTCATATTTTTACAACTGTGCACCATGTTCATTGATCTGGCCCTCCTCATGGCTCATAAAATTTAGATTCATCTTCAATAATATCTTCATAAGACCCTTATCATTTACTATTGGGTATTGCTACTAGTATATCTCTATTCTTGAGGTCTTGAGCCCAATTTATGAAGTTTTAAAAATCGTTTATGAAAAAGAAGATTTATGCCAATGACCGTGGAAATTTTTCCTGAATCTTCTTGGCTTTAAGATGACCTAGGCACTGGTCCTTCACAACGCAGGTTTGTCTCTAGGAGCTACAACATGATGAATGGGGAAAATTTGTATCAAACATATATGGAAATAAGGAAGCCACCTAATTCAATTAAATTTGGTCATTATGTAATATTGAAGAAACCAAGTTGAAGGCAAAAAATGATGTTGGATCATATGAACAAGTTCAAGCATTTTCTACCATGGCTAGGAGAAAAGAAAAGTCTGGTCCTCAGAAAAAAGAAGAAGATCGATATGTCAAATATCCAATGTTATGGATGTCAGGAATATGAGAATTTAACAAGAGATTGTCCTAAACTCAAGAAGGACAATAAGAAAAGCAAAGAAAGGAATAAGCCCATGTCACCGAAGAAGTACCTAAGAAAAATAAATCATAGAAGGAGGAAGTGAAAGATATCTACTATGATTGAGATAATATCCTTCACTTGGGTTCTTTTTAGTTTTATAAAAGATAGCTATCATGATAGGAATAATTACAATAATTATAGGATGCATTAGAGCTGAAATATAGATGACATCATCACAAAATCTTGGAATTATAGCTGAAGTAGAAAGTCTACATGGTTGTAGCAGTCATCATGATAGAAAGGAAAACCTCATTTAAAGCATGAAAAACTCAACCAAATTAGTAGTAGATATGGTTGGAGGAAAGTCATCTAACATAATAGAATATTTAAAGGTCATCATACATCATCATTGTTAAGGATTATTTTTAGAATGAGTATCATGGAGATCCTTTAGTATAATCTTTATAAGAAGAATCACCTCTACTTGGAAGAATCAAGTGTCTCGCTAATAGTCTACATTCCACCTTGTGTGGGATCCATTGTTTAGAAGGATAATGGTATGTTGACAAATAAATGCAACATGTCAAGATGGTTAAAGTACGAGAAAGGAAAGGATTTCATAGGAAAAGGAAAGAAAAATGCATCCTTTAAAAAGGAAGGAGAGAAAATAACATGAAAACATTGTTCCAAAGAGGGTCACAATGAGGAACATTATTGGAAGCTTCATCCAAAGATGAGGCCCGAGAAATTCAACAACAAGGGGAAACAAAAAAAAGCTGCAACCACTCAACCAAATTTGGGATCCTATTCAGGTGATGAAACTAAAGTTACATCCATGGGTATGAAAGGAAAAGAATCCACTGCTAGCACTATTTCATCAAATTGTCACACTAGTACTCCAAATGAAAGAAGGATTGAATTATTTCATGCGAGGGTTATTTCAAAACATACAAAAATTGACACACTATTTGATAGTGGGTCTCAAGCCAATTTGATATATGAAGACTTAGTCAAGAAACGTAATCTTGAAACCATTCCACACCCCAAACCATATCCATTCGGTTGGATATTTAAGAACACAAATTTACAGGTTACAATAAAGTGTATTCTTTGGTTTGCAATCACAACAAACTTCATTAACGAAGTTGAATTAGATGGTGTACCACTTGATATTTTAGGAATTGTTTTGGGTAGTACTTACCTCTATGATAGAAAATCCATCTTCTATCGCCATGAAAACAAGTAAGACTTGTTAAAATATGCTGTGAAGTATATTGTGAGAGCTCATCGCAAGAAACTAAATCTTTCAGTAGTTAATGCAGGACAAATGAAAATACTAGTGAATTCAAGAAAGAATTTTGTGCTTCTTATGATTAAACCAAAGAATTATGTTGATTATGAAGCATTTAAAGGTTGTGATCCAAAGTTCAAATCTGATTTTATTGAAGTGTTTAATCAAGATAATCAGATGTTTCAGGAAACAAATGGATTACCTCCTAAGAGGGGAATCCAACATGAAATACAATTGCAGCAAGATTGTCCTCTTCCTAACATTGGCATGTATAGGATGTTGGTGATGGAGAGTGCTAAAATCAAAAAGAAAATTCAAGGGTTGTTGGAAAAATGGATCATCAGACCAAGTACTTCGCAATGCAAGTCACCTATTGTGTTGGTGCCAAAGAAGGATGGAACATGGCGCATGTGTGTGGATTTCTGTGCATTGAAAAAAATTATGGTAAAGAACCATTATCCACTTCCTATGATAGATGATTTAATTGATAAATTGAAATATGCAAAGTATTTTACTAAGTTGGACTTAAGGAGTGGATACCATAAAATTAGAATTTTTGAATGTGACATTTGGAAGATAATATTCAAGATAAAACAAGGTTTGTTTGAATGGCTAGTTATGCCTTTTGGTTTATGTAATGCTCCTGCTACCTTCATGTGTGTGATGAATGATGTGTTGAGGCCATTTTTTAATGAGTTTTTCATAGTCTACTTAGATTATATCTTTATTTTTAGTAAATCACACGATGAACATGTCATGCATGTAAGGAAAGTACTTGATGTCTTAAGGAGATAACAATTTTTTTGGAAGATGTCAAAATGTGAATTTGGTAAGAATTATTTGGTGTAATTGGAGCATATTGTTGGAGGAGTTGAGTTAAATATATACCCCTCTAAGGTTGAGTTCATTGTGAATTTGACAATGCCCAAGACAGTCACTAAGGTAAGAAGCTTTTTGGGAGAAACCCAATGTTGGAGGAATTTTATTGCTAACTTCTCTTTTATCGCAGCTCCATTGCATGCATTGACAAGTGAAAAAAATATCTTCTAGTGGGGAGGCAAGCAAAAAAAATCATTTGATGCTTTGAAAGAGAAGATCAGTTCAGCCCCAATACTTGCACTTCCAGACTTGAGACAACCCTTTTAGATTCAAACCGATGTAAGCAACTATGCGATGGGTACAGTCTTTATGCAACATGGTAAGATCATTTCATTTCATTCAAAAAATTTCAATGGTGCAGTGATTAACTATCCTACTTATGGCAAGGACCTTTATGCATTAGTTCAAATTGTGAAAAAATGGAAATACTACTTGATGGGAAAGGAAACCATCATACACACCAAACACCAACCATCGTAATACTTGTAATTGAAAACTAAGTTGCAGCAATCAAGGCACTTTTGATGGATGGGTTTCCTACAAAAATTCCACTTGGTCATCAGGTATAAGAAAGGTATATACAACAAGGTTATTGATATGCTTTCTAGGCCTATTGTTAGTGAAACTACTTTAATCAAGCATAATTATGTTTTTCATGAAAGTTATGTTGAAAATATGCATTTGATAATGAATTTCAATATGTTTATGCAAACTTGAGTCCAGGAAACCAAGTAGAGGAATTGGATTACCATGTACATAATAACTTGTATAATTTGGGCAAGCTTCGTATTCCATAGGGGGAGAGAGTGAATTTCATAAGGGAAGCACACACTTCTCTTATTGTTGGCATTTCGGTGTAAGCAAAACAATGTCACATCTTTAAAGGTATTTTTATTAGCCTCACATGCTTGAAAGTGTGTCACGTTTCATTTAAGGTTGTTCATTGTGTGCAGTTAGTAAGCCTAGAAATAGGAAATTAGGATTGTACACACCACTTCACATACCTTCACGTCCATGGGAGAGTGTTCCTATGGATTTTGTAGGAGGTCTTCCATTGTTAGAAAAAGGTCATGATTATTTGTATGTAGTTGTGGATAGGTTCAGCAAGATGTGTATATTAATGCCATGTAAGAAGAAAATCACAACTCAAAAAACAACTCAACTATTCTTCCAGTATGTTTGGGTTCATTTTGGGTTTCCCACATCCATTGTTAGTGATTGAGATTCTCGATTTGTTGGGAATTTTTTGTCAAGTTTGTGGGACTTCATGGATACCAAGTTGAAAAAGAGTACAACCTTTCATCCACAAATAGATGGTCAAACCGAAGTGGTCAATTGAACAGTCATACATCTTCTTCAAGGATATTGCAACAAGCATCCTAAGTTGTGGGATGAAAACTTGCACTACATTCAACTTGATTACAACCGTGCAAAACACTCCTCTACACAAACATTGCCATTTGAGGCATGTCTTGGATACTTTCCTAGATCACCTTTTGATTTAATTTTTGGGAAGTATGTTGCTATTGATGGCCATAGCGACATAGAAAAATCCAAGAAGTTCATAGAACAAATCCAATTGATACATCAAACTGTTCAAGATCAACTTGAAAAGAGCCAAGGCAAGTACAAAGCAAGGCGCAAAAAGAATATTGTAGATCACAAGTTACAAGTTGGTGACGGAGTTTGGATTCACATTAGCAAATAGAGGCTTCAAGGGGAAGGTAAAAAACTGAAACCAATATGTTATGGTCCTTTCAGAATTTTGGAAAAGATTGGTTGCAATGCCTTCAAGTTAGATTTTCATTCATATATGAAAATTTACTTTGTTGTTAATGTTGAGAATTTAAGGTTTTATGAGCCTCCATTTATTGAATATCAAGGAGAAAATGTTCAGATTCCATCTATTGAAGAATTTGATCCAGAATACCTTGATGAGCTTCATCAAGATACCATTCTTGACAGAAGAACAAGGACATCAAAACGAGGGAGTATATACTACCTTTCGTGTGTGTCTCAAAGGCACAAAACCAAGCAAGGACAAATGGATCGAGATTTGAAAGTTGAGGGAATTTTACCCTCATTTGTTGAACAATTGAATGTGATATTTTGGGGCTAAAAGCTTCCAGTACGGAGGAGTGATCAGGTGCTCAAACTTATGCTAAAAAATGAAAGTTTTTGAAATGGTGTGGAACCCGAACGATCGCATAGGTCTTGTTTCTTTGAATCCGGAACAACTCGTTTCACAGAAAACCGACACTATATGATCCCAGAAATGTGTTATGTCCACTTTGTCAAACAGGAAAATTTTTTGAAAAAAAATGTAGGGACAACCAAATCAATAGTCCGTACTACGGACTAGGCATGCCCATGTGGTAGGTTGACTAGTTAATGGTATATGCCCGACGAATGAGGTTATGCAAAGTGACACTTTTTCGTTGGTTTGAAATGGAATAATTTGATTGGTTTATGGGTGGCCAACCACATGCTACCATGTGGCCCAGCCAGGGGCCACGATGTGGTAGCTCGAGGGCCACCAAAATTTTGGTCAAGGTATGAGTGGAGCGGGTGGGGGTTGAACTTGCGACCTCGAAGCATCTAGCACAAAGCCTTTACCACCGTGCCATAGTATTTGTTTCTTAACATAGAGTGTTTCGACATATATTTAAAGTTCAAGAGTTTGGGGTTTGGGGGTGGGGGGCCAGGGTCTAGCCCCAACCTTGGTCACCAAGCATGGGGGCTGGACCATGGGCGGGACCCCCCCACTACACTAACTGTTAACATTAAACCGTTCGCTTACGATGCCACATGTCCACCCAAGTCGCGAAGACCTTTATCATTAAACCACATGGATTTTAAATATGCGCGGGAGTTTTGGGGGTGGGAGTCAAGGTCCCAGTGTTGGAATATATTATATTCATTGAAAGGTAATAATGTCTTTGTATTATGTCAAAAGTTGAATACAATCTTATGTAAAAGAGTAACACATTATATCCCATATTCATTATGGCATAGTACACTCTTGTACCCATTTATTATATAAAGAGGTGCTATTTTGAAGAATTATATTATCCCACATTCAATATCTGAGAGTAATTCCTCCACATGTCTAGGTATATAATAGGGTCAAGGGAGCCTTTTTTGAAATCAATCACATCTCATCTTGTGCTCATACTGTCATTTGTATCTATTTATTTGTATTTTCTGTCTTTGTAATATTGTAGGAGATTTCTGGATACTAGTACATTTGGGGGAAATTCCGACACTTGGTTCTGACACTTTTGACCAAATGTCGGAAATTTCCTCAAATTTTTTCAGTCCCGCCCGAAACCGTTGCTATACCGATGTTTAGAGAAAATTATTGCAATACCGACACTCAGACAAAGTGTCGCAATTGCGATGTTTGGAGGAAGACATCGCAATTGCGACACTATGCCCCAAAGCGTCGCTATTGCGACGACTACCTCCAAACGTCGCAATTGCGACACAATGTCTAAGTGTCACAATTTAGATGTTTGGAGGCAGTCATCGCAATAGCGATGCTTTGGGGCATAGTGTCGTAATTGCGACATCTTCCTCCAAATGTAGTAAAAGACCAGAAAAATGGTCGGCTTATAGAGCAGCGCGAGGAGTAGTTCATCGAGGCACCTTTGCGATTGCGCATAATTTGGAGAGAAAATAGTAATAATGAGAGAGGCTCCTTTAATTGCGTCTTTGATTCATGAAGGTATGGATTGTCCAGCCTGCAATTCTATGCTGTCGAGAAAGACTCGCAATCCTCTGGAAACAACACTGTTGTGAAGATGTCTGGCGAAGAAACGAACATCGGGTTCACGACTGTTGATGAACACATCATAGTCCAGCGAAGAAGGCACCAAGAAGGGTATTCTCAGTGAATGAGGGATTGTGTGTGCGTTCTGCATAAGAAATTGAGAAAGATTGAATAAGGCCCTATTAAAAGAGCAAGTATAACCACGCTCTGTCTATTAAAGGATGGTGGAATTTGCCTAAAGCTTACTCCCCGCCTGTTTGAAGTAACAAATGTTGGTTTGTTAAGTGGATGACCGATGGCGTAGCTTGATCTCTATGGCCAAGGAAGAAACCAAAGTTAATTGGCGTTGAAACTTTAAAGCGGAACCTCGAAGCGGAGATGAAACGGAACCGCGATGCATAAACAGTAAAGGTGGTATTCGGGAATGGGTTATGGTTTTCACGCAGGTCCACTAGTGGTAAGCTGTATTGAAATAAAAAACGCGATACCACAAAGCAAATGCCATGTGTCCCTAAGCGAATTTGCAAAACTGTGAGTTTCGCGTTATTTCTAAGCATTAACGCTCGGTGAGAAAAAAAATGCGAAATTGCTCAGTGATCGTCCGATTAATGCTTGGGGAGCGACGCCATATGGATCGTTGGATCCGCTCGACATTTAAGCAAGGTGTGTTTATATGAACGTGGGCCCGAGCATCCGTTTATATGCCGTGATTTTAATTCAAATCGAAAACATAAAGGTGGTAGGCCTATATCAATGCGTTTGCAGAGTTAGCGCCCATATGAAATATATGTGGGGCCGAGTAATATTATATAGGGTTCGGGGTTAATCACAATCGAGGCTTATGAAGTTGAATGGTATGATTAAATTTCAAGAAATGGTATATGCATTAGGCCAATATATATATATATATATATATATATATATATATTTGCATAGTTGAAGGCGAAAGCTTGGTGGACCGTAAGTACAAGGTGAATGTCGGGTTAAATGATATATGTAGATTTACTATATATGTATGGGCTCATAACCATATAGTGAAGGTAAAGCACTCCCGCACAAGTAGTATACCTTGGGTGCATGGTTTTATAACCATTTGTGTAAAAGGGAAATGAAATTGACTATGGTTGAGACCATAGGTTGAGCCTTTGACAAGAAGCTCCCAATAATACTCAGCACTATTTCGATAAAATAAATAAATAGAAATAAAATAAAATAAAGAAAAGATAAAATTAAAAATACAAATAAAATAAAATTTTTAATTAAAACATAAAAATAAAATAAATAAATAAATAGAAATAAAATAAAATAAAGATTAAAATTAATTAATTAAATTAAATTAAATCAAATTAAAATTAAATAATATTAAATTAATAATTATTATTTTTATTAAAAATAAAATCCAATATTACATATCGTCACAAACGAACAAAATATTCAGCTCCTTCAGTTATTACACATTTTACCCCTAATATAGCACAAAATGATTCACATCTCCTCCTTCCGGCGTTCCCTTGCACCCCCGGTGCAATTGTTTGTTTATAAGATTATATGATACATGTGAGATAAAGCTTTATTATTTATCATATATAAATAAATTTTATCAATATTGTTCATTTACACTTTTATGAGGTGATGTTATAAGTAAATTCATAAATAGCTATTTTTAATCCTCATTTTACTCCATGAATATGTTTGGAAATAAAATTTCAATAGATTAATTTTCTCCTAACCTATGTATCATCAATATTGCACATTTACATTCTTAATTATGAGGTGATGTTATAGATAAATCCATGAATATTTCCTTTTAATCTTCATTTTACTCCATGAATATGTTTGGAAATGAAATTTCAATAGATTAATTTTCTTGCTATCATATGTTTTACGAAGATATGGTAAGGAATTCTCTCTTGTTCTTCTTAGAAATAATTATATATAATTTTTTTTTTTCAAAATAGATTAAAAAAATTATATGAGAAAAATTATTAATTCATCAATATGTGTGTGTGTGTGTTGTGAGGAATAATTTCATAGTTCAACGTAATGGTTCATTATATAATCATGTGATCATCACCAATGATATATCTTAAAAAGCAACTGAAAAGCCATGTGTACAAAATCGATGTATACTCTAGAGAGTGGTTCTCATATCACTATGTAAATTGTTATATGCTACTTCAACAAAATTATAAGATAAACTGTAATACACATCATATATGCACCATAACAATTGGTGCAGGGTAAAACCCACCTGCCACACCTTTGTACTCGATCCAATTTTCTTTGTCAACTCTTCTAGCTGTGGGAGTTTCCTCCAAGGATCATAATACCCCCAAGGCCTATTCCATGCCTTCTCGCATGTGGAACTTCTTCACTTGATGGTTCTAAACCATACTATCCCCACGTTCTATGGTATAATCCCCATCATGCCTATCAACATTCAACCGCTCTTTACACACCCCGAATATAATGACTAGCCTACTCTCATTAATATATACTCGAATACATACAAGCCACTTAGGAATTAAACCCCAAAACCTTGGGCTCACTCATTTTACATAATCGAATTGATATTCGAATGTATCAATTGCTCGACCCTCTCGTATTTCAACTGTGATGTTTAATGTATGTTGACCTTGTCAATTCAAACTCCGTCACTTGGTTTCAACCAAACGCATGGCCATTCACATAATTATACAGTCCTCCTTATTATAATCTCCACCAATCATCAAAGATCGTAACAATTCTTGACTTTGGTCTATAACTCAATGGTCACACATAAACCATTCTTGGCTCCACAGTAATTTACCTCTCAATCCGACGGTCGATGGAGCTTCGCGCCGGTTTGGAGGATCCACCGGACACAACGAAATCTCGCGTAACGAACACGCCCAAGGGTTAATATGCGATGAGAACGGTTTTATAATTCCACCCTCGGCCACGTGTCTCACAGAGACATATGTCGCGTCCTTTTCACCAATTCTGCTTACCACCTCCAAACTTGCGCGATATCGCCGATTTTCCAAATGGTGGTTTTACTGTGCACTTCGATCACGGTTCTGCCTCTTATCTTCTAGGTTCCGTCGAGCTTTCTTTTATTGTACTCCGCCTCTGCTCCTTTGACTCGCATCTTCCTGTACTAGTTTCTTTTCTTCAATTAAGGACTCGCATTCTAGGTTCCTTCACACGCTGGTTCTATGTACGTGGTAACACCGATCGAACGCTAAGGCACTCAAAGAAATCAATCTATGTATTATTTCTCACAAAATCATGTTGAGTAGTGGAGACTAAGCACTAGATTTTTTTTGTCCTCAATCTCTCTATTAATTATGTCTATGTAGTTATAAGAATAACAAGCCAAAGAAATCTCAGGCTTCCAGAGAAATTAGTCTCTGTGTGCAGAAATTAATGATTACTGTTGACTAAATTTTATACCATTTGAAATTGCTGAGCGAAATTAATCAGGCCATGATGTACCATTTGTCAGTATCTATTTTCTCATGTATGAAAGTTGATGTACCATTGAAAGTTTAATAATTCTATTGAAATTTTAATAACTATATATATATATATATATTTAAAATTTAATGATTAATAATAATTAAATTAAAATTCTTAAAAGAAAAAATAAAAGCCTAATAATCACGAACTATTATGATAATTTAAAAATATAGAACTCAAGCTGAACATAGTTACAAAGATACCAAGAAAATAAGAGTGCATGTGCATGATAACCTCTTTCTTGACAACCTATGAATGCCATTCTCAATGAAGACTCAAGACTCAACTGGATTGGATTTTGTATCAAAACCATAGGAATGAATCAAAGTTCAATGAATGAATAACTTGATTGAGAAAATTTATAGGGAAAGGTAAATTGACTATCAATCTACTAAACGTCACTTCCATGATTAAAAAAACACCCCCACCTTCTCAGTGGTCCCATCATGGTCCACCTATTGAAAAACAACCAAAAAATATTATTTTTTATATATTTTTGCATGGCCATTGGACAATGATTTACTATGGTTTTCCTACTAAATTCCAATGGATGATTATTCAAAAATATTGAGAATTAGTTTAGTCTCAAGGCATAGCCAAGAGTCTTACTAGATAATTATAGATTACCTCTCCATTGGATGATTGTACATTTTTCATCTACTTTTTTCACGTGAGTTTCAGTTGATGCTAGATCTTTTCCTTCTATTTCTTTAGTGAAGCTAAGAGTTAAATTTGATCTTACATTAATAACTATACTTGCATGAATATCCATGCTTTTATACTTCCCCACTGTGGTCAATGTTGATGTATGGCCTTGGCCCATTGATCTTACAATTAACTCACTATTCATATTCAATTTTCTCCAGTTCAGCCCACTAAAATAAGGAAAATAGAAAATGAAGCCTTGATTTTTCTTTCCAGTGCTCCTACATAATACAAATACTCTTAAAAACCAATTAATATATAAATTGTCATCATTCATGCTAAAATTAGTTTGAATTTTTTTAATGAATCTGCTTACAATTAATAGATTACATTGCTCACAGAATAAGAGATAATTTAGAACTATGATTTTACAATAATAAATTACCCTAGCAGTTCAAACTTCGAACATACCTTATGAAATTAAAATATGGCAGGTTAATGAGCCAATCTAGTTTCCTCGGAGGCAATCTTGAGCTTGGCCTAAGTCTGAATGCCTTGAGAGTGCGAGTGTAAGGAACTAGACGCCTAAAGATTTTATTTTGTGCTTGTGTAATTCACTGTTTGACCTTCAAGCCAAGCCACCAGCTATATTAACACTACTTCATGTTGGGGAAGATTGGAATTCTAATTTTTTAGTGCTATAGCCATACTTTTTCACTGCTTCACTAATCATAACCTTGGAAGTTTTCAAGGCAACGGGCTTTATTCTTTCTTTGGTGTTTTATGTAAAAGAAAGGATTTGTGAACTTTCTGTAATAGGAAGGGGAAAACTAAATTGATTCTAATTTTAAAATATCAATAATGATAAGTGGTAATTCCTTTATTAAATTTTTAATTTTGAGTGAGCCAAAAAAGTAACTTTCCTTACTTTTTGAGTACAACCTTGCAATTGCGAAGAGGAATAGTGTTGCAAAATTATTGGTAAGTGGAAATTAAAAGGCGTAAGAACTTTTTTGAAAAAAATTCAAATGTCAAAATTAAGTCTTCTATCCTTCCTAGCACCTCATGGAAAATGGGAATCTGCAAATTGTAGTCGCCAAATACGTGAAAAATTCCTTATGACGGGCAAAATGGAGGACTGGTCCTATGCTGCTACATGAGTTAGGGTTTCATGTGGTAGCAAGGAACCTTGTATAGTTTTTCAAGGATAGGAAAGGAGAATATTGTCAGTTAATCATCACATGAAACTTCATCACCATTTGAAAATTGTGTCCTAATTTGAAACAATAAGACTACCCAACTATTTCATTATTTAATTTAGATTGTGTAATAAAAAAAAATATCCTAGATAACTTAAATAATGTAAGCACATTTGCAAAAATTTAGTGGAGAGAACCTTCAATTATATTTATTTTGAAGTTCCACTTGCATTTTAAGCCATTTTAATTATTCTTTCATGGCTATTCTAGTAAAAATTTCAACCTCTTGTAGAAATTTGTTTGTCACTTGTATTAGAAATGAAAAAATCAAATGTAAATAAAAATGATTTGAAATGAAAAAATCAAATGCACGCTACATAAAAATGATTTAAAAAAAAACTAAATTAACGTTTGATATCACGCGCACATTCGCCCTCAGCATTCGTCTTCAGCCCTTGCAGAAAAAAATTCGCCCTCAGCTCTTGCAGAACAACATTCGCCCTCAACTCTTGCAAAATGGTAAGTTCTTACTACAGGCCCTTCCTCCTATAGTAGGGTTGACCCTATTTGGGTTTTTTTGGAGCCTCTGAGAATACAAAGGTTGTGATTGATTATAGGGCACTACCTATATTTGTGGAAATTCTTACCTCTGGGAATGATAATGTTAGAGAATAGGTAGCACGTTTATTTTAGAGGCATAAAATTATTCTTCCCAGCTATCTTTATATGTCTGTAATTTTGGAATTTGATTTAAAAAACTAGTACTCAACTTTGAGTTCAACTGGTGTTTGTGTAAGGTTGTTTGGGCTTTGGGAAATATTGCTGGAGACTCTGCAACATTTAGGGATCTTGCCCTCAGTCATGGAGCTCTGAGGCAGGTGCTTGCCCAGTTGAATGATACTGCCAAAATTTCAATGATAAGAAATGCTACATGGGCT
Organism: Pinus albicaulis; assembly: GCA_034641835.2. NCBI lineage: Eukaryota > Viridiplantae > Streptophyta > Pinopsida > Pinales > Pinaceae > Pinus > Pinus albicaulis. Next base: position 46,783,141 of record CM076582.1, on the reverse strand, counting down.
TTGTCAAATTTTTTCCGTGGTAAACCCCAACCACTATTCGAACAGGTAAGCATAATACATTTTCTTCCTCTTCTTCTTAGTTCGCAGATACTGTGGATTTTTTTTATAGATCTTGGTGCTTGGATTACCCTTGCTTGCAATTATCGATTATCAATCACATTCAAAAAAAGTATTTCGTAGCATTGCTGAGCTCTTTGTAGGTGAATTTCTGAGGCAATTTCACAATATCTGAACTAAATTTGTTTTTCCTTTTCAATACTCTGTGCTTGTAACAGAACCAGACAAACAATCTAGTGGCCAATGCAACAACAACAAAACCTCCTGTTGCAATGCCTGCAATTCACCCTCTCTGCCCGCATGAATGACTATGGAACCCTCTTTTGTGAACAGGTACTGGAGCTGAAGGTATTAGTTTCCATTAGGATCATGGAATTCAACATAAAAAATAGTATCAAATTCCACTGCAATAGTATTCCTCGGCGAGGGAAACAGTTCATTGAGACCTATTGGACTCATCACCCCCAAATAGCCTCCAGGGCTACCCAGAGTGTGATCATCTGGAGCAATAAAAAATGCTAATCCATCCCCAATTGAAACAAGAACAGGACCCACATTGGTTACAGAAAACGAGAAACACGTTTTGAAAGAAGAAGAAACTTTTGTATTAGGGTCCAGAAATCTAACTGGTCTATTATACAATTCCCTACCTGCACTTCAAATTGGTACTCCCAACTCCATGCTAAGGCTCACTGTGCCATTCTTCAGATGAGCATCTTAACCTGAAGTTTGATTCCAAAAAACCCAAGTCCCCTGTTCTATGCCCAAGACCTCTGTTACAATGAGTAGAGTTCTGAGCGAAATACTTCACAATAGGAAGCAAAAAAAACATCGCAAAATTGCTCCGCTTTAGACTGATAATTTTCTTTGCGAAAATTCAACTGCGGACAGTAAAAACATAATATCAAACACAACCAATCCACAATGGAATTTGAACATGAGGATTTATAACCACATAAAACCCTCTCCAGGTTAAAATAATTCCAGAATGGCTTTAAGATTCTACTAATGAGCACTTACAACACCATAGCAATTACTGTCACAACGCAATCTGCTGGAAGCAAAGCCCTTGTACAGTTTCTACATTTCCACAGTGGAAGCAAGAATCTTGCTATCTCTCATGATCTGATTCTGTGGTCAAATCCTTTATTATGGCTGTCTTGTTCTGATAAATGTGGATCTGTCTTAGCTTTGGCTCTGGTTCTCATTTAGGATCGTGGCTATCTGATCTTGCTGTGGCTTTGACTATACAAACTTGTTCAATAGGAAAATGTTGACTCTGCTATATATAGGAGCTTCAATGGGTGCTCTCAAACACTTTGTTGGGCAGCTTTGTTTTGTCTCTGATTCAAGGCAGAACTATGTTGGCCTTGGTTTTTTAGTCCTTGGAACTTAGTTCTCTCATATTTTCCATCCTATCCCCAGTTTGCTACCGAGAAAGACATAACTTCACGATATAAAAATTGACTATTTTTGGCCATTTATCTTTAGTAATGGTACAACTTTAATTTGGTGCATTCGTACAGTATCTGAAGAGCACTCTCAAGCTGTTATTCAGTATTTTAGCATAACTACTACATTTAATTGCCATGCTCTAATATTTATATCAACCATAAGCATTCTTAAGGTAGTTCCATGTTTGTGAAGCAGAAGGAATGCTTCTGACAGCTTCTTATCATAGTGGTACAATTATGTTCGCAGTTTATCTTTTATAAACCTCCAATTTTCCAAACGTAGTAGAGACTACAATTTGCATCTCAAATTTTGGACAAATCTGTTTAGTATTCTATAGAAAATGCATTAAGAATAAAAAAATCCCACAATTTGTAAAAAGCCCACAATTTTGTAAAAAGATCACAATTTTGTAAAAAGCCCACAATTTGTAAAAAGCCCACAATTTTGTAAAAAGCCCACATTTTTTAAAAAATATAAACAATTTGTAAAAATCCCACAATTTTGTAAAAATCCCACAATTTGTAAAAAGCCCACAATTTTGTAAAAAGCCCACATTTTGTAAAAAGCCCACAATTTGTAAAAAGCCCACTTTTATTTTCTTTTTGCTTATATATTGAGCTCCCATTGAGTTCAACAAGTCTTGGGTTTTCTACACCATTGAGAGAGATTTATTATTTTATTTATAGGATAATTTGCATCAATGGAAGAAAACATTAGAGGTGGAAAAAAAATTCAAAAGGGTGAAAGGGGTGATGGTAGAGTTTATTGCCCTTGTAAAAAATGTTGTATGAGAAATAATGTTAGAGTTTTAATGGCAACAACAACACTGCATTGTAGGAAATATGGGCACATTGATGGTGGATCGAATGACTATCGTCCCATGGTAGTTAATTATCTATCTTCATTTTGATTATATCATAAAATTTTATATTATTTTAATATTTTTTATATGCGCACTAATGTTTAATTATTAATGTTTGTAATTTTCATAAAGGCACAGTTGCCCCCCAACTTTTTGCAGATGATCAACCAGCTTCCACAGCAAAATAGTAGTAGATTAGATGATGTTTCACCAGTACAAGAGAATATTGCAACAAATATTAGTATTGGAAATGATGTTGTACAAGGTGAAGAACATGAAGCGAATGATGAAGGTAATTTTAATGATCCCATGGAGGTAGATCATGATGACAGTAATGAGACAGTTCACATTAATGATGGGACAAATAAAATGCTCCAAGACTTGTATGGTGAGTCAGATGATGATGGTGGAGATAGTAGTGATGGTATTTATGATGTACCTCTGATTGAAAGGTCAAGTGAACGACTTTTTGAACACTCAAATGCAACTCTTCTCTCTGCTACATTGTTGCTGGTGAACTTAAAGGTTATGAATAATTTGTCGAACGGATGTATGACACAACTCCTAAGGTATGCAATATGTATATATGATCACATATATGTAAATATTGATTATATATATATATATCAAAACCGACCGGTCAGGAGGGCTGCCGGTTGGAACTGGCCTTGCAACCCGGTCAATAGCCTATTCTCACCTGTTTTGGCCAGTTAACCGGACCTAACCGGCCGGTTCCATACTTAACCAGCTGGTTAGGTGCTCCTCCATGAGTTGCAAATTCCTCAGTGTCTCCTCCATGAGCTGAAAATTCCTCTATTATACTAGCAACAAACTTGTCTAATAACTCATACTCAACACCTTATAGCAGCAACAATACACATGATGACTGATAAATACAAGGCTGGCTAGCATAAAATCCCTGGCAGCATGCAACTCATCAAGTGTAATTGATGACAATTTCTGTTCTCAAAACAATCAGCAACAACCTTATTTCACACTCAGCTAGGAACTGTCAGATCCTCTCTCTCTACTCACACATAGCAGTAGCATAAATAAAAAACCTTTCACACAACATACAAGCAATTTGATCATGGCATCAAGACTGATGAAAATGGTCTGACGCCACTCAAGGGATAACAACATACAACCTAATGAAAATGTGACTGGCAATAATAAATTGACCACTAGAAAATTCCCACTTGGAAATGCACTAAACTGGCCACTGAGTTTTATGGGTTTTAATGAATCTTTTCAGTGATAAATTTCATCAAACACATTGTGAGCAGACTGTTGAAGTTGTAATTCTCTCTCAAATTTTTACAAATAGCACTAATAGTGGGTTTCATAAACCAATTCAATACCTCTAAGTGTTGTAGATGTTTTTTCTAGAAATTTATTGCCAATCAAACATAGATAATGAAGAATACAAGATCTTCAAAATGCTGGTCTGATATATATATATATACTGAACCCAGAATTGTCTTTAAGGCTGATACAATGAATTGACAACAGATCTGAGTAGGGACAGATTGTATATTATAATATTAACTCAGCAATAAAACACAGTGAATAATATAAGAGAAACCTGATACATTACTTCAACAAGTTTGCTTATGTATTTTTCGATGATATGTATTGCATTTGGTGCCATTTTGATATATTCACCTTTGCATGGTATATAAATGAGAAAAAATTTCATATTTTGTCTCTATTGGCTTGGAATCATGGTTGCAAATCTTAAAAATAGTTTTCTTTTTTATTAAAAAATAATTATTTAATGTATTTTTTTAAAAACCGGTTCATTGAGATCTAACCGCTACTGGTTAGACCGGTTCCGGTTCGAAACCTGGTTCATTAGCTCCACCGGTCCGATCACTGGTTCCGGTTTTAATAACTATGATATATATATATATATACATATATATATATATATATGAGTAATAATCTTTACAAGAAACTAGTTTTTGTTTATGTTGTAGATTGTTGGGTGAATATTTGTTACCATCGCCAAATACTTTACCTCGAACATATCGAGATCTACGTGCTATTATGAAACACTTTGGAATGGAATATAACACTATAGATGCATGTCCTAAATATCATATTATATATTACGGAGAACATGCGTTGAAAAAAGAATGTCTGAAATGTGGTACCAGTAGATATCAAGCAGATCAACTAACCAAAAAGGTGCCTCAAAAGTTTCTTCGTCATATTCCCATAATTCCACATTTGCAACGAATGTTCAGGTGTAACAGCATAGCACAGTTTATGGATTACCATTCAAAGAATAGAAGTGGAGATAGTGTTCTTCGAATGCCTGCAGATGGTTCTGCATTTAGAGAAATCGAGGAAAAATATGTATATTTTAAAAATGAACCTCGTAATGTCAAGCTTTCAATGGCAGTTGATGGTGTTAATCCATTCGGAGAGCTTAGATCTGCTTACTCAGTGTGGCCTATTTTCGTTATCAACAATAACATTCCTCCTTGGATGTCAATAAAGAGGGAGCACATAATGTTGACTATGATTATTCCAGGTATTTGATACATTATTTTTTTGAATGTAACATTTTCATTTCTCTCGTTGTTTGCAACTAATATATATTTTATTTATTTACTTACTTATATATACATATATCATGGTAGTAATTATTATGTACCGTAATTTTGAACAATTAGGTAAGTACCAGGTCAAAGATATGAATGTATATATTGAGCCTCTTATCGATGAGCTAATACAGTTATGGCATGGCATCACTATGTATGACATCACTAAACCAATCAAGCATAATAGATTTCAATGTCATGGAATGCTTGTATGGACAATTCATGATGCCCCAAGACTAACACATGTTTGTGGTATGTAATATTTCATTGCAATTTAATATAATACATAATTATCTAAATTAGATATACCATATTGCATGTTTTAAAAATGATCTCATAGTATATTAATTGTTATTGATCCATCTATTGCAGGTCTTCAAACAAAGGGTAGATTTTCATGTCCAGTTTGTGGCCCTAAGATGAAGTATCGTCATTCACCAGACTTAAGAAAGATGGTGTTTGATGAGTTTAGGCACTTCCTCTCTAGGAACAATAAGTATTGTACTACTGAAAAACATCTTTTCAATGATAAAGAAGAAACTAGATTAAAACCACGAAGAATGACACCTCAGTTGTGGATGTTGGAATATAACAGAATTAATAATCGTCAAGCAGCTGGTACGTAATTTGTGTATATATATATATATATATTATTTGTTTATGTAATGTTTTGAATTTTTTTTTTAACTAATGAATTTTTTTTATTGTATTTTATAATTAATATTTTTCTGATTTATTTTATTCTTTGATATCAAGGTCATCATCGCGGTGAAGGTACTAATATTGTACTTCCACGTGGAATGAAATGTTATCCTTCTCAATTCGCGAGGTTGCCCTACTATGAGGACCTAAAAATAGCTCATTTGTTTGATACAATGCATGTCGGGAAGAATGTGACAGAAACGTTATGGCGAACCATAGATGGTGCACATGATAGAGATAAAATTGAAAAAATTTGTGCTGACATTGAGAAATCGAATCATGCAATGAAAAGTGTGATCGACAGATCAAATAACAATGGAGGTCAAAATTATAATAATATTCCATGGTTATTAACAGAACAACAAAGAAATGATGTAAAAGAGGTCGTTAGAAGAATTAAATTTCCAACAGGTTTTGCTTCAAACATAAATAATATCTTAACGAAGAAAGGTGACTTCAGTGGGGTGAAAACACATGATTGGCATACCTTTGTTAACGTAATTTTTTTGGTATACGTTTTTGTATGTTGTTGCTTGAATACATATTTTAAATTTTCCTTTTTTATGTTTAATTTGGAAACCAATAACGATTCATTTTTTATTGTTATAGTATGTTCTACCTGTATCTCTCCCAAACGACTTTGACAACAATGTCAAACAAGTTATATATGGTCTTAGTAAATACATGAGGTAAGTAGTTTTGATTTATATGCAAAATCTAATTGCTACAATTTCTTTTCGTACTTGATGAAATGATGTATTAATTTACTTGTAATGAAATATATATTATGTTTCATTGAAATAACCTTGCGTAATGATTTGCAGATGGTTTTCATTGAAAGAAATCCATCGAGATGAAATAAAGTATTGGAAGAGAGAAATTCCTCGGCTAATGTGTGAAATGCAAAAGTATCTACCTCCAACATTTTTCAATTCACAAGAACACTACTTGATACACCAAGTTGAGGAGATTGAAATGTGTGGACCAGTACACACAAGGTCAATGTGGATGGTCGAGAGGCACATGAAATCCTTGAAGGCTTTGGTTAGACAAAGAGCACGACCTGAGGGTTCTATGGTGGAGGGATATGTGGTATATCAATCCATGGTGTATATTAGTCATTATCTTCATATATTAGCTGCGTCGGCCATGAAGGCGGTGGATTGCATTTGGGATGTGAACTTGTTGAAGCCTAGAAAATCTCTGCTTCAAACATCGGGGAAAACCAGCCGGTCGGGACCTTAAGACAGCTCCTTTTCCATTTGGTGTGGTGGCTCCGACTGGATTTAAAGGACCAGTTTCCTTGTAACTAAATGGATTGGATTGGATGGGTGGAAATGGGACTAAACTAACTAAAATAAAACTATTTAATTTAAGCTAAATACTGATAAAGAAATTCTAACATTAACCCAGGTAGCTATATGTGAATACAACTTAAGATTGTTCCAATTCAAAAATAACCATGAAAATGTATTATTAATTAAATTGAAATATGCAGAAACAAATAAAGATAACTCTGTTTAAGAAATTAAACAGAGTTATATAAACATATTGCATTCATCATTGTATACCATTTATATGTAACTATGAAAAATAACGTTTCAATTATACTCAGAAATGATATATAAAAGGAAGCGTTGTGAAAACCAATATACATATAAATGATAGCAATTTTAAAACGAATATCATAAAACAAAAGAGATCAACAGTGAACAGATAGAAATACCTTGTTCATCTTGAAGAATTTCAAATGCATTCTGATACTCTATCCAGTAATTATAATGCAAAACCAAATTCCAAGGTACAGAAATGCAACACTTCAAAGATAATTTCGCATGAAAATCACCAGATGTGATCCTTTTTCAAAAAATATATAAGACAATGGAGTACAGAAATGCAATCTCCAAGTCCAAAAAATATTAAGATCTAGGACCCCTCTCTAAATGCATGAGAGGGGTTTAAATACTACTTAACTAACTCTAAAAATAGTTTATTACAAAAATTAAGGATTCGGTTCAATGACCGTCCTTTTCCTAGGCTAAAATACAGTGAAATTAAAACTAAATCTATCTATCTATTAACTTGATCTTTTAGCTTGCAGGCATCCAGCATAGTTTTGAGAAGATGCGGTTGACCGACTTCAGAATTCAACTGTCCTGAAAAGACAGAGTCGACAAGCGTAGGAGCAATCTTCTCTGTAGCATTGATGATACAATTGAGCGCACTGTGCTGACTGTGTGGCTTTACCAAGTACATCCAGTATGAGTCCCAATTTAATCTTGTCAGCCCTTGGATGGATTTTTCTCTTTCTTCTGCCTTTTTCCTCCATTCTGCTTGCAATTGATTTTCCTGTGGGAGATAACCTGGAACAGTTTCAGAAATCAAGTTAGCTTTGTGTAAATTGTCATTTACACAATCAGTGAGAGTGTTTGTCGCTGTAGCCGCCTCCTCCGCTGCCTTTTCTGCCCTTCTGATTTGTGCATCCCAATTATTAAACAATATTTCTTTATGGTTCTCGTTAATGATGGGTGCACCAGCTTTTCTACCTTCTTCTGTCTTTTGCCATGCTAGATAATCATTGATATTTTTATTAATCAAATCATAATCATTTCGTAAATCTACGACATGATTTGTGATTTTATCGCTTTCTTGGCACAAAGAATTCCATTGCAAAAAATTTCAGCAGAAAACTTCCTCTTGTTGCAGTAGTTGATTGTTCAGAGAGATGGTTTCTGAAGTGAATTCTGGAAGCTTAGGATCATCTTTATGTTGTTCTTGGATTTCTTGAAGTTGTTGTTGTAACTCTTCAAGTTTTAATTGTTCTTCCTTATTGACCTGTACCTGTTGCAATTGCTGTTGCAGAGCCTTTATCTGTTCTTCTTTTTCATCCAACAAAAGTTGTATCTCAACTGCTTTATCAATTGTTGCAGAAGCATAAGCTCCTGTTATTTGAGATAACTTAGTGAGATTATGAGTAGGCTCTGTCGCAGGATCTTTCCACAAAACATCTACTTGTTCTGGTTCGGTAGCAATTGCACTTTCTATTTTCCTCTTTTTCCTTTGTCTCTTTACTACTGCTTTGTATTTTGGGCTATAAAATACATCCAGAGGAGGAATTTCCTCTACATTAAGTACAATTTTAGAGGAGGGTGTGATTGGTATGTGCTCTGTTACTGCGGCTGTGCTGCTTGTTCCTGTGCTCAAAACTTTGGTTGTCTGGACAGGGGTCTGTACATTCTGTCCTTCTACATTAATCAATTGATTAAAGGTTTCCCATTCTTTATCTAACTCAATGGTGACTAGCTGTTGCTGTACATTGGGTGGAGGAGGATTTGTTTGTTGAGAAGTCAAAATTTGCTGTTGAGTAAACTCTTTAGATTGTGCAGAATCTTTAATGGATTCTTCCATTTTATCTTCCTTTTCTTTAGACTTATTGGAGTGTTCAGAATCTCTGTCATATTTTGATTTAGATTTACCTGTACTTGAACTGCCATTAAGACTAACACTAGGAGTTTTCTCCCTTGCGGGCTCTAAGCGTAGATTATCCAAAGGAATAGGAATTAGTCTCCTTTCTCTGTACAACTTGAATTCCTGAAAATCCCCTGGAGATAGCTGCTCTTTAGCTGAATTCAAAACCTCTTTGAATGAATTTATTTCCTGGAACATATCATCAAAAAGATCTTGCTCCCCGACAAATTCCCTTACTTTGATTGCATTGGTAAAATTCTTAACAATATCATTTTGGTCAAATAACCTTCTTGAGAATTTGAATAGCTGTAGGCATGTAACGTTGCTTATCTCGTGAAATGCATGACCAATATCCAATAGTGAAAATGTTCCACATTTTATGGGAAATTGTGGCCAAATTCCCTTTTTCTTGTCTTTTAAATCTTTTGTTATACCTCCCTGGCCATAGGTCTGATAAGCAATTTCCCGAGCTACAAGTCTATCTGGAACATATAAGGGTAAAACATGGGGAGAAGCATAGCTTCCAAAAACCCTAATATAGGTGAACAATTCCTCTCCAAACCATCTTGCGACGGGGAGAATATCAACCTTTGTTTCTGAGGATAACCTCGGGGCATCCTTATTATACAATGTTCTGTACAATGGCAACATTATTCCATGACAAATTTGGTAAAAATGGGGAACAAACTCAGACTCCCATAGTTCTTTATGGTACACATGAATGGGCAAAGGATCGTGGATAGTCCATTTCCAGCCCATCACAGGGAATTTAGAGACATAGCAGATGGCGTCCATGACATAAGCAGATAAATAAAACGGCGGATAAACCCGCTGGGAAACATTTCGTTTAGACCGGTAATGAAAAATAGCAGTGGTGAGATTATCAGATAGGATTTTGGCCCAATCTACAATTTTAGAATTAACAGCCGCATTCAACAAAGGAATCCATTCGGGTAAGATCATATTTATGTCAGGCTTTCCAAAAAGCCTGCATAACATGGCAGCAGTAAAACAATAAGGAGAGGTAAGTGAACCCGTGCTGTACATACCTTGTTTGTTCTTCTTCAATGGTTCACTTCTTTTGGTCCACTCCTTTGTGCATTCTGCCAAATTTGAGTGTTCTTTTGCAAACTCTTCCATAAATTGCCTGTTGAAAATTGCCTGAGGTTCTGGAAGCTTATACATTAATCTCAGATCTTCTATGGTGAATGACCCAATTAGCTCTTCCGATGGAGTTCTGAATTGACTGTTTGAAATATCTGTGCTATCCAGCACCCATCTCACCATGTCTGTATATGGGAGAATCCTTGGTCTTGCTGCTATTATATGTAGAAATGAGCAAGCCAAGTCTCTAAGGGTTGCTTCAGACATATCCTTTGAACCTGCTGTAGCTGCAACTTTTATCACCACAGGGTTTTCATCTTCTAACAGTTTATACATTCCCTCCCAAGTGGATATACCGGCGTCCTTGTTACAGGCGGTGTCTGCGTATAGCGAAGCCATTTCTTTGTTCTCAGAACTTGAGCTCTTCTCCTTTTTACCCATGGTGTTTAGCGGAAGCTTTGTATAGTGGTCTGCTCCTTTATGCCTGCGTTTTACGAATAAATGAGAGTAATGATATAAGAAAGGTGATGAGACTGTTTTGAATGTGAAAGCGGATGAAATATAATATTTAAATTGTGAAACGACTTTCAATATAAACACAATCTCTTTTCACATTAATAATCAATCCAATCATTTAATATAATCATTAAAGCGCATAACGGATTTGACATATGGGAAGATTGCCTTGGGATAGCGCGCCTACATGAATCTGTGACATTGCGATCTGCGATTTGCTGTGCAATATCGCAATGTCGCAATATCGCAAAATGAAGTCATCGCAGTCATAAAAATAACGCAAAAGTGGAAATTTCGCAATAGCGCAAAAGCGCATATCGCAAACGCGCAATAGCGCACAATCGCAAAAGTGCAGAATCACAAAAGCGCAAAATCGCAAAAGCGCAGAATCACAAAAGCGCAAAATCGCAAAAGCGAAAAATATATTTATTAATCATTTCTGTTTTCTGCGCTATGCGATCTGCGATCAATGTGTTTCATATATACTATTTTGTTATGGAAGCGCTATCTTGTTTCAAGGGCAATTTTATTATAATCTATCATAAACTTAAGTGTTTCTAAATATTCTTTCTAAGGGATTTCTATAAGTTTATGATAGAAAGTTTTATTTGAAAGGCAAACAAATCCTAATTGATTTTTTTGGATTTTTAACTAAGGGTCCCCATTTATTTAGTATTATTACTAATAATAAATAAAAGCGGGGGTTGTTGCTGGTCACAACAGAACTCCATCAAAAAATTTGAAGTGGAGCACCCATTGGGAAAAGGTAGAATGAAGAAAGTGAGAGGTAAAAGATTTATTATGTATAATACATATAATGTTTCCTTTTTTACATCATGTATATGATCATTATATTCATTTAGGTATTATTATTTCATATTTTATTAATTAATATAATTTACCATGGTTATAAGTAATATTTATTAATATTGGTGAATTATTGTTTTTTTATTCAGGTGCTCAATATTATGAGGCGCTACTTTTATACATTGCAAACAATCTTGAGTGGATGAGTGAATGGATTGAAACATGTAAAGCACGTAACGACGGTAGGTTATCATGGCAACTACTGTCTGAATTGATTAGAGAAGCATATCGTAGTGGAGATGGAAACATTACGGACAGGGAAATCGATTTAGCATATGGTTTGAAAGATAGAAAGGTAAGCAATTAATTCACCTATTTTATTCATTACTTATTTTATACTATATTTTCTAATGTGACAACAAGTTTGATTTTTCAATTAATTTTCATGCTGTGTAAATTATATGATTAATTATTAATTGAGAATGCATCTTTTTCATGTTTGGCATATTGCAGTTGAAACACCACAAGGCTATGTGGTGCAATGGTCGTAAATTTCGCGTTAAACAATTGGATGATAACAAGAAAACTTCTGATAGTGGGATAAATACAGTATTCCAGGTCACTAATGTTTCCTCCAGGAGTGACAGACATCCTCGAGAATCTGAAAATAGATATTATGGGTTCTTAGATGATATAGTTGAGTGTGACTTTAATTCCTTCAAAATAGTTTTGTTCGATGTCAAATGGTATAGGCTATGAATGAATGTACATGATGATCATAGAACACTTATTCAACATGAAAATGGATTTCCAATGGTTAAAACATCGCAGTTTGAAGCAGAAAAATATCACTATGTTTTTCCAAGCCAATGTGAACAAGTCTTTTACTCAGTGGTTCCAGGTGAGAACGAATGGTCATTTGCTATTAGATATGGTCCAATAGGAAGACCAGTAGAGTATACTGTAGAGGAAGAAGATGATATTGATCAAGAAGAGGATGATGTAGTGGCAGATGAGCAGGAAGATGCATTGACAGACGAAGAAGATATCTTAGAAGATGAACCAGGCATAGGTGATGAGGCAACAATTATTGATGATGATGTTGATGAGGATATTATTGAAAATGACACAATTGATGATGATGATGACATGGTCGATCATTTCAACATTTTTTCTGAATCAGATGTTGTTATAGATGTCGATCAGTTGGATGAAGATCAAGAAGATACAGAAGAAGAATATTGATACAGATGTTATGTTCGAGTATGAGCTGGTATGTTATAACTTTATATTTTAATATGTAGGAATTATTGTCTTTAAATAATTTACTAATTATGTGGGTTTGTGGCATGTTGTTTATTATTTCAAACCAATAAATAATGGCCTTACTATTGTTTATTATTCCGCAGGATTTGCAGGATTCATTTTATTCTATGGTCAGGTCTCTGAAAAAACCAATTAAACGCTTAAATAGTCAAGATCTGGAAGACAGGCTTTACCCCCACCATAAATTTCTGAAAAATCGGCCTTCAGTTTAGCTTTTTGTGCTGAAGACGAGGGTGGATTTGCATGATCAATTGAATGAAAATGAATCAGATATTCAGGGTGTTTTTGAGGGCAGATCCATAAGCCCCATAGATGAAGATCCCATTGCTGCGGAATTTTTGTTTGCATTGAAGCACAAGTATAGTGTTGTATCGAAATAAAAATTAGAGGACAACTATACCAAGTCTAAATCAACTGAATCTAGTTCTAGTGCTCTTGAACTTACCGAATTAAAGCCAGAAGCAGGATTTACAATCTCTAATGGGAACGGGTATGGCAGTTCCAATATTGGATTGGATGTCTGGAGCTCTGCAATAGGCACTGGACCTGATCGTAATGAACCCCAACTTCAATGTGATGAAAATATGGACTTTGATGATCAGGAAAACAAGCCAGAGCATTTTGGAAATATTGAAGAAACTGAAGAGGTTTCCTGTGATCGATTGAATCAACTCAGCCATAAGACATCTACTGCAGGCTGGTTTGTATCAGAAGGAGAATCGGTTTTGCTTTCCCATGATGATGGATGTTGCTCTTTTCACGATATAGCAAATTCAGAGGTGTGGAGGTTTTAATTATTGTACTTAATTTTGGGGTTTATGGGTGTTATAATTTATACATTTTGGGATTTTCTATTAGAAATAGGGAAAATCCTAGGGGTTAGATTATTATCATGGTTTAAATTTCTATATTTGAAATAAAATTCACCAATTTCTATTTAAGAGAATGATTTTCCTAAATATTTGATGTAGTTTAAATAGGATGTAGTTCATTTCAAAAACTGTTGAAATTTTCTAGAAACTATGATTGGGATTTCAAGAATATTTATGCACTCTTTAAATTTTCCCTTAACATAAAAGGAAGTTGATGTATGAGTAATACTCAGTATTGGTTTTTTCCAATCTCCAGGAGAAGGATGAATATAAAGCTCCATATGGACTTACCCCAAACATGTGGGGTGATTGCTGCCTGATCAGAGCAGCTGGTTCAGATGGTCGCTCTGGTAAATATGTTGTGGCAGCATCCGTAGGTTGTACATTGGACTCAGGTTTCTGTTCATGGGAATTTTATAATAAAGAAATTATGGCATTCCATACTGAATCAGAGGCCTTCACTTCAACGTCCAGTACCATCTCTCCAGTTTTGGCAGAGAGGGATGTCTCGGGGAAATTTTTTGGCTTTGCAAATGTTGTGCCAGAGAATCAACATTGGTGGTACAGGCCATGTGGGCCTCTTATGGTATCTATTGCCAGTGCCCAAAAGATAGTTAATATTTATGATATTCGTGATGGAGATCCTGTGATTTCAATGTGTTTGTTTTGAAAGTTTAGGTTTCATAGTAAATCATCAATGGGCTCTGAAATAAGGCCGCACATTGAAATCTTGGATACATGTTTCATGCCAAAATCAGTTGTATCTTCCATAAATACACAATCTTGGACCACTCTGTATAAATATGCTTCTCAAACAATATTACATCTCCCTCATTATACAAGTGGTGTTCTTACATGCATAACAAAGGCATTGTTTTGGCAATCATTTTATAAGTCACCAGATATTGCAGGTACAAGGATCTAGGGTATCCACATGAAACTGTGTTGCCCGAAGACTCACTCTGCCTGTTCTTAAATTTGTAAACATAGTACTATGCCAATGCTTCTTTCATTTTGTATGCATAAGACAATTTTTTGTCAAAGTCCATAATTGTTTTTAATTTTTATCCATCCCAGTTTTGTTATGAATGCACAGGTTTTTGGCTCAACACAGATCTGTTATATCTTTGTACTTTTCCTTTACTAATTATTTGAAATTTCTAGTTATATTTAGAGGTGTATTTTAAGGGATGAGGGGAATTACCTGGATTTAGTACTGCCCACTCTCAATAGAGGCTTACAGTAAACTATGACACAATGTGATTTATATCAGTGGTAGTTGGGGCAACAACAAAATCAGTTTCATGCTTTAGTAGATTTTTTCTTCTTGGAAAGCTTTCAGCTGACAAACAAAAGGGAATGAAACACGCAACCAGTCCCCTTCCTTTTATTGGACCACCTACTTTATTTTTATGAGAGCATCTACAGGCTAAATTTACTGGAAGTGGTCAAAAGTGAGTTTGGTTAGTTGGCAAAGTCCAACTATTCTTAGCCCTCAAAAATGTTTAAATACTTCATAGGCATGTTAACCCCTCCTAGACTGTGTTGTGTAAGTGGGTTTTGCATAATTTTATGCACTTAGGGTTAGAATCAAATTTTGAAATTTGATGTAATTAGGATTATATTCAAGTGCTGACCAAATTGGTAAAATTGATACTCAGCAATAGTTGAAAGGTAGTAATATGCAGTGGAGTCATTCTATGAAATGATTCAATTTGGCATGTGAATCTCACATCTAAGGGCCATTAAAATCCCATGGATGGAGACTGATCAGGATTCAACATTGATGTTACTATTAGTGGATTTGGGTATGGCACAAGTATAATAAAAATACTGGCAACAATAGTAACATCATAGATTCAGAATCTTAATCTCTATATTAAATGAGCATTAGAATGTAACTTGATTTAAGTAAAATCTCTAACAGTTTTGTTCTAAATCAGACCTGAAATGCTCACTTGTAAAGATGTTTGAGGCTTGAGGTTGTATGACACTGAAAAAATTGACTTGTTCAGTACATGATGACATTAGGTCATTGTGAAATTGAATATATGCTACTTCGGTATGAAGATTGATTGCACAAACTGTGTTTTCTAAATAATGTTTCCAATGAAACTTGAAATGGCTCTTGTTATGCTAAAAACATCTGTCATCTTTAATCTACTATCAATTTGAGTGACAAGGGTAGCTAAACCACATGAAAATGCTCCGAAGATGTTACAGATGCATGGAATCTCTAGAAATTTAGCCCCTCACTATGTTATCTGATGCAGGGGCATTAGGCCCAAGACAACTTTTGTACATAAATAAATGTAAAAGGGGGTCTCATGTTTTATTTCCCTATGAAATTATCCATAGTTGAGCTAATTTAGTTAATTTGTAGAGAAAATGTAACTGCCTGAATGATTAATGGGCACCTGAAGAGATAGTCAGTTTTAGAAGTTAAGCTAATTCTAGGAGTCCGTCTCTGTCTGTCAGAGTGTTAGTCTTAGAGTTAGGAATTTGAAGATTTTGTGAGTCATCGAGAAATTTGAATTGATTCATTGTAATTGATATAAAAATAAACCTCCGTGACATAGTCGATAGACCTGCACAGAAGACCTGCAAAGAGAACTTCATAGAGTTGCATAGGGAAGAGGAGGCCATTGTATCGAAGATCTGGCCGAGGACCAGGAGACTGTAAGAAATTTCATTTATATAAGGAATCTGTTAGTATTATATGTGCATTGATTGAATAATTTTTCTGTGTGTGAATATATGTATGCATCCTGGTGAAAGATAATTGAAATCCCGTGGTAATTAAGAAACCCTGTGATGAGGTTATGTGCATATAGAATGGTTGAGTTCTCGGTGGAACACGAGCTAATGACTCAGGAATTATGAGCATTGGTGAATTCCACAGATAACTGTGTCAAATAGTTGGGGAATTTCTCTATAATCAGTTGTGTGAACAGAGGGTGAAATAGGTTAATGACATTCTCGTGCACCTGTGGTAGAGCAAGGAGATGTTGTGCTCGAACCTCCATGAGCTAGGTAAAACCTCGTAATGAGTGTTGTGAATGTGTAGGAGATTGAATGAACCAAGGATCGGTGTATCGATTTGCAGAGTCGATACTAACATTGTCGGAACCATAAGACATAAACCGTGGCATATGTAATGCATCGTGTCTCCTCGAAATGGTCGTGCCCGAGTTCGTTTGGTATGGTCGAGCGAAGGATGAATAACAAGGTAGTGTTCAATGGAAGTAAGGCGTTGGTAAGCGGATGGAACCTGGAGTAAGAGTAGTCGGAACCTTGAGGACCGCACAGTAAAGACGGGTTTCCGGCATATCGCACCACCTTTGTACGGTAAGCTGTATTCCCCATTTGGACGCAATAAATGTCATAGGCCGACACATGGCCTTGAGCGGTTTTGAAAACCCACTCTCATTGTGAGTTAACGATCATGCAACTAACTCACGCGATATCCAGTTGGATCATTGGATCGTCAAGGCCAGAGCGACGTATTATCGTTAGATGTGGAAAGGTCGCTAGCGCTGGGCCCCAAACATATATACATTGACTATTATTTTCCTAACTAAGGTTCAACGGAGGTATGTGCGGTTGTTTGCATTGACAAAAGTTTATTCATATTTATGTGTCCAAGCCTCATATGAAGTCCCAGTTATAAAGTGAATGCCATCACTAAAGGTTAGCAGGGTACAATCTTATTATATGATTGTTTATAGTCGAAGCGCTGTGGGGTGGTTTATTATATTAATATTTCACAGTTGAATTATGTTCATAAAAATTGGAACGTCCACAATTCATAACAAATATTGGAGATTTACTGTCCTGTTTTAAAGTTTCATTTAAAAAAAAAATTGAACCCACTGTCGGTATACCGATGCTTTGTAAGTGTCGCTCTTCCTACGCCTTATAAGCTTCGGTCTTCTGACGTTTTGAATGATTTCCATTTTCGTCGGTCTTGTGACGTCCATCGATATTGTGACAGTTCTTCCTGGCATCTGTATTGCGACGCTTTTTGAAGGCATCGGTATTGTGACGCTTCTGGCAAGCGTCAATCTTGCGACACTTTTGCAATGCGTCGGTCTTGCGACACTTTTGTACGGCATCAGAATTGTGACAGTTTATAAACGTCAGAAGAGAGACAGTATAAAAGCATTGGAAGTGAGACGTTCAAAACGTCGGACCACATTTCGTCGGAATTGCGACAATTTACAAATGTCGGAAGAGCGACGGTTTGGGAAACGTTGGAAGAGTGACGCTTGTTTGGAAGCGACGGAAAAAGTGTTAGTATTGCGACACTTTTTCAAGGCGTTGGAATTGCGACGTAATCGCTAAACACATTTTATCCGTCCTCGAACTGTCGCTCTTGCGACGACTATGTGTCAGAATAGCGACGAAGTGGCTGTCGGAAATTGGGCCAAATTTTCTAGTGGGAGATAATAGAAAGAAACCTTCCTGTGGACGTAGCCCAATTGGGTGAACCACGTATAACTGTTGTATTATTTTTCCTTTTTCTCTTTCTATTATTATTATATGTTTATATGTTGTTGGTTTCTTAGATAGATAACTAGTTTAGTAGATCTAATATTCTCACATGGTATCAGAGCCATGGTTACTATGATCTAACATCTTCTTTGAATTTAACCATCAAAGTGTATCTTCATTTTTTATTATCTGGGGACTCATTTTTTTGTATATTTTATTTCTATTCGGTAGCCATTAGGATTCTCTTCAGATCTAGGCATGATTCTACATATTTGAGATTTTTTTTTTCTCATAACCCTAACTTTGTTGTGTAGTTTTTTTGCAGATTTTCTTTCAAGGGGCTCTTGATTGTTTTTCTATAATATCTATATGTTTTTTGGATTTTCAAGGGGTTCTTGATTATTTTTCTATAATATTTGTATGTTTATTGAATCCTCCTCAAGGATATCTATCTTCTGGTTGTAATATTCAGTTACGATAGTTACTATTAGCCACCTATAAAAAATTTTATAGCAAAAGGTGGCTAAATTTTTTGGATCCTTCAAGGAAAAAATTTTATTGCTAAAAAGTGTTGGCTCTTGAAGACTCTTGAAGGCCTCATGCCTCTGTCCAAATATTCACTAATGTTTCCCTTTTTATACTCAGGAATTCTGTTGATTTCATGAGAAAAGACTGCTGTAAAATCATCATTTTTCCCTCCTCCCACTTCAAAACTAACCTTCATTTTTGCTCCCCTTTTTCCTCCATAAAAACTCCTCTATTTTTCATGATTCCTCTTCTTCCATTCATGAAAATCACTTTACGTAGTTTAAAACTCATTTTTTAAACTATATCGAAAACCCCAAATCCATTGAAAACTCTGAAAAATTTCATAAAAAACAAGTTTTTATTACTATGGACTTAAGCCCCCTTGGGCTAAGTCCTAACCACTTCCCCACCATACGCTTTGGGGCTGGAACCAAGCGCTAACCCTTTTTAGCGCTTATCGCATCGCAAGCATCCAAGTGCGCAAGTCTTTTCTCCATTACAAAAACTCCGATGCGATTAAGCCCCGTGTTTATAAACCCTGATCATGTTATTTTTCCATTTAACCCGTGGGCCCATCTTCGGCACTTAAAACATTGAAAAAATCCACTCCCGATCCATTTTTTCCTTTATAAATACAAAAAACCCTTTTATTCAAAGTTTTGGTCTAACGCGCCCATACAATGATTTTCAAATAAAAAATGGTTAGATTAAAAAGACCCGATCGCGCAATCGCATCGGAGAAATTCACAAAGGGTCGATTGATAGACCCGCATCAAACTTTCCGATGCGATTGGGTCATATATATATAAAACTCCACCCCCTCCACTTCATCCATATAACTTTCACCCGGGACCAAGTGTTAAAGATCCCAGGCGCTAATCGCATCGCAACATTTTCACCAAGCGCGTTAAAATTTCCTCCACCTCCGATTGACATCTCCCGATTCTTTCCCTGCCGTCGATCTGATACTCAGATCAATGGCCCACGCAAAATCGCATCGGAAATTTTTTGTTACAGCCTTCCTCTCTCCCCGCCGATTATTAAGCCCTGATCGCCGATCCCCGATTCACTTTCCGTCGTCGATCTAATCTGCAGATCGACAGTCAGCGCTTATTCGCATCGCAAGTTTTCAGCACTGTACAAATTCTTTCCCCACCGATTGAATGCCTCTGATTGCATCTAGACCGTCCATTTTATCTCATTTGACGGCTCGTGTTCCTCCCGAAACCCATTTCGATTTTTAATTTATTTTCCCTCCGCCTAAGGTTTTTTAGCCTGTTTTCTTTGTATTTTCGCTATTTCTCTATTCTACATCCCAAATCGCTCCCAACCGTCGATCTCTGCAGATCGACGAATCTAACTTATTACTTCCCTCCGCTCTCCTTTTTAACCTTCTCTTGGCTAATCTCCATCGTTGGATGCTGCCATCCAACGGCTATGCTCCTCCCCATGCCCTCTCAAGCAGTTTTTCCCCAAATACGCAGGATTTTATAATATTTTATGTATTTTGCAGGTGGTTGATAGGTTTTCCATTATATAAAGGCCGAAGGCCAGGAATGACGATTCTCGTTCCTTCAATTCATAAAAGAGAACCATTCACGGGGCTCTACTCCACGTTTCGTCAATGTTTCATGAGGCATTGATGCCATATGAGCCTTGCGCGGCCTGCACATCAACAAGACACTATGTTATTAAATAAAAAATTAAAGGAGTATCAGTGTTGAAAGACAGAATTCAGTAGAATAGAACATTGAAGACAGATTTGCGGGGATCACGTATAAGATTTATTATCAAAAGCCTAATCCCCCAAATTAAAACACAGTTAAAAGAAAATCATAAGTGTTCAACAGACAGAAATGCCTCCACCGCCACATCTGAGGCGAATTGATTCCTCCCAGCTACCACGAAGCCACCTGTGCCTCAAAGCATGCAAACAGAGGCCGAAGTTATTGATCAAACGAAGATATCCGCCTCAGCGCAGCCAGAGAGTTACGTCTACAGAGAACTTAATGAAAAAAATATATGTAGAGTTACTCCAACATGACACAGAGCCTCAAAAGTCAACAAAAGCTCCCACTGAGCTTAATATTAAGTGTAAAACAATTAATACAGTGAAACACCTGTAGAATTCTTCATCGAGCCCCTCAAAGGCCGAGAAGTCATCACTCTATATTAATTGTCCTGAGAGATCTTTTATTGAGATCTCAACTCCTCATTCTTGTATAAATACTTCTGTAGAAGATGAGAAACTGTTGGTTGCAAAAATTTGAAATACATTTGAGCTCGAAACTTCTACTTGTAAATAGTGTTCACTGGCCGTTGAAGCTTTGTTTGTGTTTAGATTAGTTAGGCTGAATAGTGAAGATGATTGTTGAACTGAAACATTGGACCTGAAGACTGTAACTGGTTTGACATCAATAACAAGCTGTTTCTTGGGATCCTGGTCTATATCACTGGTGAAGTGCCCCTTTATTTGTTATGGTTTTTACTTCTATGTACGTCATATTGTTCACTATTCTTTGATAAAGAACAACATTTATAGAGTTAGGATTCACTGTTTACCAGTACCCTTCTCTGACTGATAAACTTTATCTTAATTTTTTCCTCCATTTTGTTTATTTAAGAATGATTCAATACAGTTTAAGCAGTTAGGAATGCTAGTGTTCCCTCGTCCTAATGTTTGCTTTAAACATTGTTCTTGAAAGTTATTTTCATCATTTGCTTATTAAAGTTAGACTAGTAAAGTGATGGTTTGCCCTATTTCTAGTTTCTATTCTCCAAAGGCAGATTCTGAAGGTTTCCCTTGGTGTTGACTGAAAGCAGACTAGGTTTAAAAGTACCTTATCTGATCTTAGGTTACACTTTGTTTCTCTTATGTGTTTTCATACTTTCTGAAGGTAATTATGAGGATTACTGGATTTTTTTTTCAATTAAGCTTCTTTAATACAAACTTGCCCAAGAAGTCTATGGTTAGCCCTGTTATTGGTTGGTTTTAAACAGTTACTAAAGAGGCTTTTCTTGTTTGGACTGACTATAAATCCCTTTTGAAATTATTATCAGTTTCCTCCCCTCCAACACTTTATTGTTTCCATTCCATCATTTTAATCTCAATGATCTTGTGACATAGATGACTTTCCCCTTGGATCACTCTTGATGTTGTTGTTCAATTAAAGCCCTGATATGACTCCATATCCCAATGGACTAAAAACCAGCGTTATATCTATATTTTTAGCCAAAGCTGTTCTATTCGCTTGGAACTTCTCACCTTTGAAACTTTTTGCACTTACAACTTTCCCCTCAAATAATATTCATGCTCAACCATCCAAAAACAAAACAAACCCTTGGCCTTCATAACTAGCCTAATATTATTACCCCAAACTTCAAAGACAAATCCATCTTTGCACTTATTGGAGAGATCCCTCTTTGGATTCAGGAGGGATAGATCCTAGAATCCCAAAGTGGTTGAAATAATGTTGTTTCTGCAGTTTTAGTCTCACCAATCTGCTAAAATTACAGATTCCTAACATTTCTGGCGACTCCACTGGGGAACTGAGTCGAATTTTCATCTTAGTTTCCTTTAGAAATTCATACAAACCTGGTGAGTAAAAAATATCCTTTTCAAGCACTACCAAATAATGGTAATCATGGATGAAACTTGTTTGAATCAGTGACAAACTAGTCAAACCCTAGGATTCTCTTAAGGCTTTATCTAACCTTGAAAAATCAGCTGGCTTAGCCATAAGAGTGGAATGCCTTTGTCTCATAACCATAGCTAAGTTTTGAAATAGAGTTAGGATATTCTTAGAAACCACACAATTGAAAAATAACTCAGAAAACCTAAAAATATTTCAGATTGGTATTTAATAAATATGGTGGTGGACCATAAAACCTTTTACCTCTAAAAAGAGCTAAAATTTTCAGTTGGCGACTCCACAATCCTTAACAGACCTTAAGACTCCACTGGGAAGAACCTTTGTCATTGT
Source organism: Pinus albicaulis (assembly GCA_034641835.2). NCBI lineage: Eukaryota > Viridiplantae > Streptophyta > Pinopsida > Pinales > Pinaceae > Pinus > Pinus albicaulis. The sequence continues at coordinate 46,760,358 of CM076582.1, read as the reverse complement.
AATATCATTTAAACTCAGTTAGAGGACTGCAGGATTAAATTTTGTATAAACATATTAGTTTAACTTTTAAAGACTGTCATACCTGGTTGAAATTTTCCTGTTTATTGGGTCTAAAAAACACAGCATAGTAGCTTCTAGAAAGATTCATACTAGAGCCTACCCAGACCCTGATCCACCTGAAATAGTCGGTAACCCAGAAATTATCCTTAGGAAGTCTCCTAGGATTAAATTATCAATTGTTTTCAGATCACCCTTGAGAGCTAATTCAGTCCCTGAAAATCTTTCAGCTCTACAACAATCACAAATTGACTTAGTAAATCCATTGAGAACTAGGTCATTTGAGGATATAATTCAGCTAGACTCTGAGTCTTCACTTTCATCCTCGAAGACAAGTGAACATCATGGTAGTAGAGACACAACACCTTCTGATTTGCATTTCCTTCACAATTTAGGTGTATCTCATCCAAGATCAACTCAGCAATCTATTGTTGTTCCATCCACATCCCTTCATCCTTCATTCACTGTCCAAACCACTCCACTTCAACCCACTCTCCCTTTTGTTAATCCACCCCTTGTGAATCCACCCCACCACATATCATGGCAGTATGGTATGCTCCCTTAGTCCTTCCTGTACCATTAGTCAATCTTCCATAGGACTATCAGTCCAAAATTCCATTATATGATGCCAAAAATGCTACAAATGCATCACAACATGTGGATAAGATGAATGACTACTTTGACAGAAATTAAATTGATGATGATTCTATCAAGCTTAGATTATTTTCTCAAAGTCTGGGGGGAGGAGTAAGAAAATGGTTTAAAGGCTTAACCCCCCATAGTATCAATAATCTCCAAGCCTTCTGTTGGGGTTCCCATGTTTTGGCAAGGTTGGAAATACCAAAAGATGAGACAACATCAAACCACTTTCAGACCTCAGGATCTAGCCCTCCTAGGTCCAGAGAGGGATCTCTCTATATAAGTAAAAGTCTTATGTCCTTGAAAGCTCAGTGTTAAGATGTTAGGATAGTTATAGGCACGAGGTTTGTTTGTTTGATTTGTTTGTTTGGTTGCTGGTCAACAGGAAAGAATGATTTCAATGTAAGACCAGGATGAGCAAAGAGGAAAAGGGCAGAGGTGAAATATTCTAGGGAACATTCAAAACCATTGGGCAATGGAGTCAGGAAAGGATTTGCTTGCTAATCAATAGGAAGGCTTTCAATTGGGCTAGTCATCTAAAACGTTGGATCTTAAAGATGATAGTGTGATATGGAATGGCAAGAGGGGAGGAGACAACACAGATTCAGGGCACAAAGTTAAAGACCAGTTGGTCGCATAAGGATCCTAGTGGACAGGGCTAACTCTAATCCCCAGTGTTCCCAAATCTTCCAGCTAAATCCTAAACAAGAAACATCTAAGAACAGATTCATTTAACTCATACATCAGAGAGCAGGCAATAACATCCACTACACTGGTTAAATTATCTGAAATCGATTCTTAGATAACGCATTCAGAAGAAAAAAATTAATGGCAAGGAGAGCAGAAACATAGGGTACCTAAAAAGGGTAAATACTATGCCAATATTATGATGCAAGCTAGTACAAACGAAATGAAATGAATTAAACACAGAGATAGGAAAACATCACCGCTTAGGATCCAAATAAATGTTCTTGTCATATTAAATAGCAATACCAGTCAAGTACCACATTTCCAATGGCTGAATACTCAGTCTGAAATCATATTCCTTAGCCTATCTAACACTTTACACAGAGACTGTGTCTCAAAAGAAACTACTTGCAATTCTCTGATAATTGGTCAACAACATTTACAATGAGTTTCTTCATGAATTTATAGCTCCAGAGGAGCAGAGAAGGTAGGTGAAGAACTAAATGCAGCATTAAAAACTCCAGAAGAGGAAGAAGGCTAAAGCCCACTCTGTATAAATTCTATGCATTAATTTGGGACACCCTTGGGTGAAAGAGTGGTCTTCGTCAGGTTTCCATTAACTCCAGGTATGTCTCTGATGTACTTTGGCTGCAGTGTTCTATAGTACTTCTGGTGATTTGAACAAAAATAAATCGATGATTCAAGTCTGCCATGCTGTGTAGCTAATGCTATTGATATCGTAGGACTGTTGTCAGGGTGGGAAATCCTTTAGGAACACGATATAGAATAAAAGTTGTATGGGCATTCTATCCTTTACAGGGAAAACATTCTGTTGGTGTAAAAACCCTAATATACATGAATTTCTGTATGCTGTACACTCCGTGTGATTCATGACATCGTTGATCTGGTGCTTTGCCTTTAAATCCCTGTATTAAGGCTCAAAGCTCTTTGTTGAACTGGTTTATCACTAGCTGGTATTTCTCTGTCGCTTCATAAATGTCTTGATCTGCAAAATCTGGGCTTTAATGGCACCAGATAGGTTTTTTGCGGAGATTGAACTATCTTTGGATAATATTTATGTCGCCGCTACCTTTCCAAGTATTTCCATTGTAGTACTAGCTTCCAAATTCAACCTTCCCTCCGCAACACGCCATTACAATAGTACAATTGAACCATGGCGGTTTCACGCCTTTCTGAAACCCTGCAAAATGCGAAAAAAAGTTAAGAAAACAATGAATGGGGTGGTGGATGCGGTGCGGATGATGAAAATGGTCGTGCGGCTGGTGAAATGGCGGAACAATGTAGAGGAATGATTGAGGGAAGCCTTAGTGAAGGTTGGCAGAGCGCAGAGGAAATTTAAATGAAAAACCTTAACAAACTCGACTTTTGGACAAATATATGCAATGGGATGGGTGGATGTACGGTGGATACACGTGGGGGTGATGTGGCGGGACTGGGCGATGGCGGAAAAGTCAATAGAGGGGAAAACAAATCTGGACCGTTAGATCTCAAAGGAGATCAACAGTTGAAAATGCAACGGAGGGTGACGAACGGTGGGCCAGGAGTACGGTGACCTTGGACTAAACCCCGCGAAACTCCGTGGAATGACGACCGTTGGATGGGCTACCCTTGATCTAATGGCGCACAGTGATATCGCTACGTATCCTTAGTCGAACGATAACGTGTGATGAGGTAGAGGTTTTGAAATAGTGCGCCCGACACGTGTCAATCGATGAGTGGAATTGTTGCGCAATGGGAAAATACCACCTTCCACCGAAAGGTGGTGTGATATAAACCGGGTGGTTTATGTACAATGTTTGCGGCGGGGACCACCGGGACAGATATACTGTGGACCGTTGATCTGCGGTTACATGAACGGCTGAAAGGCGATCAGAGGGGAATGACGGGGTAGACCACGGGTGCTTGTGGAGCTAACGGGGACCGTTCGATCTACGAAGATCAACGGTCGATGTTGCCCCCGATATCATATGCGATAGGCGCCTTCCGCCCAGGCACCTGGTCATGGTGCTGGGTCATGTAGAGGGAAACGGTAAGGGGGTTGGCCTGAAGGGGGCTAAGACCCAATGTGTAGAGTATGGGTTTTTCGGCCCTTTTTAGTGAAATTTAAGACCGAAAATGGGAAACAATAGAGGGAAGAAGGGGAAAATTGGCCAACCAAGGGTGCAGGGATGTTTTAGAGGGGATTTTTGGGATGAAAAGGGGGACTTTGTAGGGATACCGGGGATAAATATAGACCTTTTGGAGCACAATTTCTGCAAACAATGAGACCTTATAAAGGGAATCAGTAGAGGAAAATTTATCAAAGGAAAAGGCACAGGAGACTTCAAGGATGATGTGTCTTCAGGGGAGATGCATTCCTTGAAGGCTCAAAAAACAATTTAGCCCCCTACTTTGCTTTGTCAAAAATTTATAGGGGGGCTAACACCTTCCATCAGACTTTCTTAAACAAATGGGAAGTGAAGAAGAACCCTCTCCAAGTCCTTTCTGATTTCAAGAACCTCCATAGAAACACTGGGGAAAGTGTGCAAGATTACTGCACTAGATTTAACAACATGTATAATGCCCTTTCCCCAGATCTAAAACCTCCACAAGGCTCAGCTTTAAACAATTTTCCTGAAGGGTTTGACCCTGAAATGGCCTATCAGCTGAGAGAGAGATTCTACAACTCTTGAAGAGATGCAAAAAGGAGCTCTTGCTGTGGAAGTCAACTTGATAGAGAAGAGGGAAAGAATTGTTACACCATTTTTTGGTCATCTAACCTATTATCATTAGATGGACCCAAGTACACCATGTAAGACCAATTTTACCCTAAGTAAAATTGCCTTCACTATGTTAAAGCAGGAAACCCCAAAAGGAAATATTAAACAAACCTATATTTGTTTGATTTTCCTCATGGAATAATTAATTAAACCATAATTTAATTATTATTCCCAGTCATGTTTAACCCAAAATCAAAGAAATTAATTAGATAAACTTTTATTTATCTTATTATTTTCTAGGAATAATCATTTAAACCTTATTTAGATGATATTCCTTGTTAAATATGACCAAATCACCCACAAATAATTAAATAAATCACTATTTATTTAATTATCTTTAAACCACTTCCTTAAATAATTAAATAAATCATTATTTATTTGATTATCTTCTAACCGCTTCCTTAAAAAGATAAATAAATCATTTATTTATTTATTTTTGACAAATTAAGGGATTTGACCCAAGTCAAATACCTTTTCCCTCCAACAAATATAATAAATATTCCATAAAAAGTGGATCTAGATCTGGTTAACCCATGCACCAAGATCTAGAATGACCCAATATTTTGTTATAAATAGGAGGGTTTTTCCTACTGTTGAGCCTCAAAATTGTGCTTTCTTTCATCTTAATTTACCTCATTTTCCTTTGTCCATTTCTATCCTAGACCCAATTGATCAATGAATTTAGTTAAAATTACTTTTAGAATGATTTACATGACTGACTTGCTAAGTTTTGTGATTTTTTCCATTGTAAAGCATTTTGACCGGAACTAGCTGCAGAATGCAGACATTCCGTAGCTAACCGGCAATTCTGCAGTTGTCTTCACGTTTGGGTATGTTCCAGGTGGCCTCTCAAGAAAAACCGCATATGGGCATAATCCACGTCATGTCTACATGGTTCGTTGCTCATCATGGAGGAAGAAACGAATTCTGGGTATGGTTTTGGTACGTGGGAACACATTTAGGAAGACAGACTTCTATTAGGACTGTCTCAGTCCAGATGTCTTTTTCCTCTTTACGCAACCACTTCAAGAGTCCTAATGTGATTCCGATAAGGAAAGACAATGTTCCTGAAATTGTTGCAAGTCTTGTTATTTACATTTGTTATATAAACACTTGGGAAACCGAGAGCTAGGCTAGATTTTGTTCTAGATTTTGCTTAGATTCTGTGCTACATTTCTGAAGACGCAGAGTGCTCTATTCAAGTTATTTCACTTTTAATGAAGCAGACAGTGTTGTTTTGAAAGCATTGATTTGATTTGGAGTTAGATTCCGTCAGGTGGTAGAGGGCCCCTGCCTCTTGCACGGATTTATTTGCGTAATTTAGATAAGTATTCTAGCTGCCTTTACATTTTTGAAGTTGAATTCATAGTTGTTTTCATTAGCTACTGTAGTTATACTCATTCTAAAAACTCTTCCAAAAGAAGAAGCTCTTCCAAAAGATTATAATGATGAATGGGGAATGGCTATAGTATTGTAGGATTTAATTGTAGTCTCTTTTATTCACCTTCACAGTTATACTTATGCTCAATACTCTTCCACAAGAAGAAACTCTTCCAAGAAATATTTATACTGTCTTAAGCATGATTGTGATCTTGAACGTTTTAGTTGTGTGTTTTCACTAAGTACCATAGTTGTTCTTGCTCTTAAACGCTTGTCCAACATATCATAATGATGAGTGGGAGATAGCCATGATATCTTAGTTTTTAATTTCTTTCAGTCTTTATGTTTACATAGCATAGTTAGGATACTCCAGAGTTTAATTGCACTTAATTCATGTTCAGTTGTTTTGCTTTAAGTTTGATAATGACTTGTAGTTCAGCATTGTTTTAGGCTAGTGACATTTTAGGTTCAGTTGTAGTTCAACTCATTGCATTTGCACTCCATATTCAGTTGCCATTCACTGCATATTAGATTACTTCAGTTGTTAAACTTAACAAAACAGCCTTCATTATTCACAAATCTCTTCTTGTTCCAAAATCCATAATTTATTCATAAACATATGAACAGAAGACCATATCACGTTAAGGCTTGAAGTATTTCTGCAATTTTCTTGTCATCTTACAAACCAACATTTCCTCAAAAGACTATTTCAAAAATCCATAAACTTTGAGTGAAGTGTAGTGCCATAAAAATGAGTTGCAGAATAGAGTTAGGAACTAGATTCAGAATAGAAGATCTTATGATGGTATCAATGTTTTACTCCAAACATACTTCAACAAATCTCTAATCAAGGATAAAATGTTGCATCATTATAAGTTAGTTGTTTAAACTGTTTAGTTAAGAAGATTTGCATACTTAGTAACCATGTTTCAAGCTCTCTCTCAAATGCCTTTGATGAAAGAATTTGACAAGTTTAGTTTGTGTTTTGAATCATTTGTTTAAAATTCATTATCAAGCTTTGTTTCTGCTTAGTCATAGTTTAGATTTGATTCTGTTTCAGTATTGCATTTGCATTTGTTTACCATCATAGTTTAGGCTTCACTCTGTTTTGACCAATAGTTTCCCTTCATTTAGCACTTAGTTATTTTCCTTTTCAAAATAAAACCATAAAACCAAAAACATCAGAAAACACTAAACACAACGTAGTGGGAAATAGATACCTAGGCACATATAGTGCACCACACTTCAACAGTTTACTGACCTTGGTTGACAATTAATGAACTCAATTTAGGAGACTAGGTTGAGCACAAACATTTTGGCGCCGTTGCCGGGGAAGTGTAACTAGGTATCCTGATTTCCTACATCCACAAAAACAAAAACAAAAACTTCAATCACCTACCACACCCACTATATCATGTGGTGCAGTAAGAGCCACACATCCACATCATGAATTCATATTTTTGCAGGTAGAAAAAGAGGTGACAAAGGAGGTTGAAGAAATGGATGGAGATGATGACAATGAGGAAGATCCTTTTGGATTTCCTATTCAAGAAACTGATATCAACATTCAAATGAAGAACATCCATCCATCTGTACTTTCTAATTTCAAAGGTATGAGATCAGAAGACCCGGAAACTTTTCTTTTTGAATTTGAAATAATTTGTAGATCTTATGGCTATTCATTGCACATTCAAAAATTGAATTTGTTTCCGGCAACATTGAAGGATAGAGCTCTTAGATGGTTCATGACTTTAGGAACAAATTCTATAAGGACATGGGATGATATGAAAAGAGTATTTTTGGAAAAATATAAAGGTTATTGCATGCACCATGACCTTAGAACTGAAGTCTTTAACATGAACCAAAAAGAGGATGAAAGCCTAGAAGATTTAGTAGAGAGATTTACTTATAATATCAAAAGATCTAAATTGCATAATTTAGGATTAGATGCATTAAAAACTCTCCTACTAAATGCTATAAAGGATGAATGGATTGATCTTCTTAATCTTGTGGGAAAAGGAGATGTTTATCGATTGTCATTTCAAGAAATTTGTGAACTATGCAAGAACATATCAAGAGGAAAATAAAAGTGTGTAAGGTCCCCTCAAGATCCATTTATGGCAAAAGTAAGTAAGTCAGCATCAGGATTGGTAAGTCAAACTGAACCTAACAATTTGCTAAACATTCTTGGTAATTTAAATGAACAAACTGACATGCTAAGAACACAAAACAAGCAAGAAGTTGCTTTATTCATATTTTTCCCTAAATGTAGAAAGAGACATGCTTTGCATGAATGTCCACTTGATAACATTAAAATGTGTAAAATTTGTGTAGGATCACATACTACTGAAGATTGCCCATCATTACCAGGGTTGAAGGCAATTTACCAGAAGGATAATGGAGCAAATCAAGCACAAGAACAACTTTGTTATGTAGCTCCAAGAGGGCTATGGCAGCCTCATCAACCCAATATGATGCAATATCCTTATGCACAGTTTCAAGGTTATGCACAACAATCTCAAGGTAATTAGAAAACATCCTTGCCTTGGCAACCTTGGCCATCTCAATCCCAACCTCAAAACCAATCTTGGCAACAAAGTTGGCAAAGGCCCTATAAAGGAAATCCACCATATCCTCAATCTTTCCCTCTCTATCCTCAATACCATCAGAAATGTTATTCATACCATTCGCCTCCACTACAACATCAATATCACCCTCATTTGACCTCAATTCAACCTTTTCCATTACCATTCACACAAACACCCGAAATATTCCCCACTCCACTACCTCCACAACCATTTCATATCCCCAACAATAAAACACCTCAATCAACTTACAAATCTGAGGTATTGCAAAATGATTCACCAGCTGTCATTGAAGAACAACAACCAGCAGAAGAAGACTCAGATAAGGTCCAAGAATCAGGGATGTCTGTTGATAAAGAGAAGTTATTAGAACCTGAGATTGAAAAGTCTCATGCATGCCTATCACCAGATTCTATGAATGAAGATGATATCTCTGAAGACTTTCATTTAATGATAGAAGAAAGACAAGGAAGACAAGATTACATTGAATCTTGGTTCAATTCAGTCATTGGATCTCAATGCTCAATTATTCAATATCTTCTGACATCATCTAAATCAAGACAGTTGGCATCTCATATACTAGTGCATGTCAAAGAGTATCTTTCAAACCTGCATATGAGTTTATCTATCATCTTGTTACAGACATGGTTCCATTGGAAGTACTCATATACTTGAACAAGATTTTCCTTTTCAAGTAGAGTAGGACATAAAAAAAAAAAGAAAAAAAAAAGAAAAAAAGAAAAAAAAGTATAAACATGAAAACCAATCATAGATTGGCATGTTTATACAGAAAAGATAGGGTGAAAATCAGAGTCTCTCTGACACTCTAACTTTTCCCATTTTGTTTTTGCAAGCAGTTGTTACAAAATCATAAGTTCAGATCCATAGTGCTTATGATCCATCTCATTTAATTTCACTTCATTCACTTATCCATCCATATTCCATTTCATTCATTCATGCTCTACTTCATTCCATATTTCATTCATCCCATTCCATACTCCATCCATCTCATTTTCATGTCAAAATTTAAAGTTTGATGTCTTGTTGTAAATGAATAAAACATGTCATGGATTGCAGGGCAGTTCTTATGTTCTTCCACTTCATTTCATAAACTGAATCCATTCCACTTCATCATCCACTTCATACATATCATGTCTCATCATCCATCTTCATTCATACCATATAACATTTCACCTATATTCCCAAACCACTCCATTCCATGATCAAAATGCTCTACAGGTACATTCTGCAGCTTAACAGACATTCTGCAGCTGTTCAGCCTTTCCGTAGCTAGCCAGACATTCCGCAGCTACAAATCCTGAAGGCATTGGTCAGCAGACATTAGAATTGCAACAAAATGATCCAGTGTATCCATGAACAAAAAACATCAAGAAGGATTATGAAGACTCTTCCAAAGGTGAACAAAGAAGACAAAGACTACAAAAATCAAATGAAAAGCAGAGGTAACAAGTTTAGATTATAATGGCATTTCATAAAGTTTAGCATAGTTTTAGTTATGAATTGTTCGAAAAGGTTTTTTTAATTACTTTTATTGATCATGACCAATAAACCCTCCACAAACTTTGGATTAAAATCTCTCATTTCAAATTCCATGCCCGACATCATTTAAGCGGTTAAAATGGCCGAGGTGTTTGAATTCTTCACGTCTCTTAACCAAATCATTCAATGATGATTCTCTTTGCCGTTGTAAAAATCTCCGCCGTATTTTCAATCATTAATTCGTTTCCTCCACCTCACTCCATTACCCCATTCCGTGACTACTTCCATCACTCCATTCTGTAGCCGGCATTTCATTCCGCAAACAGAGATATTCTTATCATTGTGAGCAGAGCAAAAAGGGTATATCAGTTTGAATCACCGTGGGCAGAGATTGAGCATTATCATTGGAAACGCAGAGGTATAGCAGCGTGAGAATTTGAAGCCATTTGTTACCATGGGCAGACAAAGTATCACCGTGGGCAGAGATTGAGCATTATCACTGTAAACGCAGAGGTATAGCAGTGAAGAATTTGAAGTCATTTGTCACCGGGAGATAGAGGTATAGCATTGAAGAATTTGAAGTCATTTGTTGCAAAGAACGATAGCTTATATGGGAATTTCAAACTATTTACCCGAACGAATGAAAGTATTAGTGTGAAAATTTGAAGCAACATCCTTTGTTAAACAGAGGCATATCGGTCCAAAGTTCCATTGTCAACTGAAGGCATGTCGGCTGAAGTTTAGAAGTTTGTTGTCCACTCAGGTATATCATTCCCGAAGTTTGAAGCTGTGTCCTTTGTCGATCGAGAAGGTATGTCGGTTCCGAGTTTAGGCCATTGTCATTAGAGGCTTGAAACCATTTCAATTCGAAATTAAGTTATTACATTGCAATGAGTAGAAAGTGTTAATAGACATTGAGAAGCAATTGGTTTCATTGTAGGCGAACAGTGGGTTAAAAATATGAAAACTACCATCAATGCAAGAAAATATTTACTGACGGTCAGATGACTTCAATTTTGTTAAATTTAATGGCTTCACAAAGTCACTAAAACATTTGCAAGATCATTTCAAGGAGCTGAAGTTGAAGTGGGGGATGTCAAATTTACTGTCACTGAAGTTTTCATTGCAGAAGTTACAGGGTTGCTTATAAATGGAGAGAGATGGTTCAAAAACAGAGAATTCCACAATGAATCCTGGAAGCAAATTCTAAAATCACCAGGTATGGATGTCACTGTATTTAAGAAAGGAATTACAAGTTCTGCATTGAAAAATAAATGGAGAAACATACTACTTCTTCTGCAAAAATTTATTACATGTGAGGGTAGATATGGTACATTTTATGTCTACCACATTAGACTGATAATGCATTTTCTAGGGGAAGACTTAAACCTACCCTATTTCTTGCTTCAAAGCTTGAAAAAGATGGCTTCATGTGTTCAAAGAAGGGTTCAATTTTTAGAGACAACTTTATATCATCATGGTTTGGTTAAAATTTTGATTGAACATCATTTAGCCAAAAAAAATGATACATGGGACAATTTCTTGACAAGAAATCATTTTGAAGAGCCAAAAGAGCCCTCACCTAAACCACAGCCTACAAAGAGAAGCATGAAATGGAGGGCTTCAAAAGTTGAAACTGATAAAACAGTCCAAGAAAGTAGTGAGGAAATCATTTCAAATAAGTTGACTCAAATCAAGAGACAGCTTAAGGAAGAAAAGGTAATCAAGAAATCTACCATGGAGAAAGGAGAGGGATCTTCTCAGCCTAGAAGAAGCCACAGACTAAAGGGGAAACTAAGGAAAACTCAAATCAAACAAACAGGGGTGATTAATATAGAAGATGAGGAAACATCCATTGAAGAAGATGTTGAAGAGGATTGTAATGAAGGAACCCCTGAAATTGACCCTGCTCAACAAGAAATTTATGACTATGTGGAAACTTTGGAAAGAAGAGCTTCAGAAAGCAAGAAGAGAACCCCTAGTCTTCCACTGTCTGAAATAGATGTATTAAGAAGGGATAGGTATGAGTTGGAAATACTTAATAGACACATCAAAAATGAGAATGAAATTCTCAAGGATCAAGTCAAGCTCAAAACTGAGATGAACTCAACCTTATCCCTACATATAGACAAAGTGGAAAAGACCAATGAAAAGTTGAAGAAGAGGAACAAAAAGCTAATCAGGGCACTTACCAACCTAAGGTTCAAACTCGTTATCAGAAAACCCAGAAGATCTTTAGCTTCCAGACAAAGGAGAAGGAGAGTATTAGATGTTCTTGCAAAAGCCTCTGATTTCATAGGATAATTTGCATGAGGACATGCAAAGAGACAGTAGTGGGGGTATGTTGAGCCTCAAAATTGTGCTTTCTTTCATCTTACTTTACCTCATTTTCCTTTTTCCATTGCTATCCTAGACCCAATTGATCAATGAATTTAGTTAAAATTACTTTTAGAATGATTAACATGACTGACTTGCTAAGTTTTATGATTTTTGTCATTGTAATGCATTTTGACCGGAACTAGCTACAGAATGCAGACATTCCGTAGCTAACCGGCGATTCTGCAGCTGTCTTCACGTTTGAGTATGTTCCAGGTGGCCTCTCAAGAAAAACCGCATATGAGCATATTCCACGTCATGTCTACATGGTTCGTTGCTCACCATGAAGGAAGAAACGAATTCTGGGTATGGTTTTGGAACGTGGGAACACATTTAAGAAGACAGACTTCTAATAGGACTGTCTTAGTCCAGATGTCCATTTCCTTGTTACGCAGCCACTTCAAGAGTCCTAATGTGATTCCGATAAGGAAAGACAATGTTCCTGAAATTTTTGCAAGTCTTGTTATTTACATTTGTTATATAAACACTTGGGAAACCGAGAGCTAGGCTAGATTTTGTTCTAGATTTTGCTTAGATTCTGTGCTACATTTCTGAAGATGCAGAGTGCTCTGTTCAAGTTATTTCACTTTTAATGAAGTAGACAGTGTTGTTTTGAAAGCGTTGATTTGATTTGGAGTTAGATTTCGTCAGGTGGTAGAGGGCCCCTGCCTCTTGCACGGATTTATTTGTGTAATTTAGATAAGTATTCTAGCTGCCTTTACGTTTTTGAATTTGAATTAGTAGTTGTTTTCATTAGCTACTGTGGTTATACTCATTCTAACTCTTCCAAAAGAAGAAGCTCTTCCAAAAAATTATAATGATGAATGGGAAATGGCTATAGTATTGTAGGGTTTAATTGTAGTCTCTTTTATTCACCATCATAGTTATACTTATGCTCAGCACTCTTCCACAAGAAGAAACTCTTCCAAGAAATCTTTATACTGTCTTAAGCATGATTGTGATCTTGAACGTTTTAGTTGTGTGTTTTCACTAAGTACCATAGCTGTTCTTGCTCTTAAATGCTTGTCCAAAATATCATAATGATGAGTGAGAGATAGCCATGATATCTTAGTTTTTAATTGCTTTCAGTCTTTATGTTTGCATAGCATAGTTAGGATACTCCGGAGTTTAATTGCACTTAACTCATGTTCAGTTGTTTTGCTTTAAGTTTGATAATGACTTGTAGTTTAACACTGTTTTAGGCTAGTGACATTTTAGGTTTGGTTGTAGCTCAACTCATTGCATTTGCACTCCATATTCAGTTGTCATTCACTGCATATTAGATTACTTCAGTTGTTAAACTTAACAAAACAACCTTCATTATTCACAAATCTCTTCTTGTTCTAAAACCCATAATTGATTCATAAACATATGAACAGAATACCATATCACTTTAAGGCCTGAAGTATTTCTGCAATTTCCTTGTCATCTTACAAACCAACATTTCCTCAAAAGACTATTTCAAAAATCCATAAACTTTGAGTGAAGTGTAGTGCCATAAAACTGAGTTGCAGAATAGAGTTAGGAACTAGATTCAGAATAGAAGATCTTATGATGGTATCAATGTTTTACTCCAAACATACTTCAACAAATCTCTAATCAAGGATAAAATGTTGCATCATTATAATTTAGTTGTTTAAAATGTTTAGTTAAGAAGATTTGCATACTTAGTGACCATGTTTCAAGCTCTCTCTCAAATGCCTTTGATGAAAGAATTTGACAAGTTTAGTTTGTGTTTTGAATCATTTGTTTAAAAGTCATTATCAAGCTTTGTTTTTGCTTAGTCATAGTTTAGATTTGATTCTGATTCAGTATTGCATTTGCATTTGTTTACCATCATAGTTTAGGCTTCACTCTGTTTTGACCAATAGTTTCCCTTCATTTAGCACTTAGTTCTTTTCCTTTTCAAAATAAAACCATAAAACCAAAAACATCAGAAAACACTAAACACAACGTAGTGGGAAATAGATACCTAGGCACATATAGTGCACCACACTTCAGCAGTTTACCAACCCTGGTTGACAATTAAATGAACTCAATTTAGGAGACTAGATTGAGACCAAACACCTACCATTCTTCACCTTTTTTTGCCTATTGAATCACTGCGATCTCTTGCATGATCATTTTCCATCATTTGTGAGCTCACTTTGAGCTCCATTCTTTGTCAATAAATTTGCTGTAAGAGAAAATCTTAGATACGAAACGTTGATTTCCAAAATCCCATCCTTTGAGAGGTGGATACATATGTGACTCTCCTCCCAGGTGCCCAATTAATACAAAAATTCTTTCAAAAATTGTTCTTGTCTTGTCTATTGGTATATGGAGCAAACCTTTGTTTTTACTGCTTAATGTCTTTCCATGCATAGATCTGGTTTTTGCAGCTCTTTTCTTGTTCAACTAACCGTAGATCTGAAGATATTGGCAGCCACTTTTGTTGTTAGGGCTATTAGTTGTGCATAGCTAAAGTGGTCCTTTTTCGTACACTTCGACAAAGGATTCATACTAACAAATGGCGACTCCACACGGGTTTTAAATTACGACCGCTGTCGTTTTTCATATTCCTGCATATCCAGCTACTTCAGACCCTAGGGTTTCTTTTCAGCTGTTTATTTTCCCTATTTTTATGTTGTTTTTCTCACATAAAACCCTAAAACATTAAAATTTCTAACTTTCGTGTGTTTCTGGCCCTATTGCGCAGGTCCGACACCGGCCCGCATGGCCCCGGGGCGGCGGCACACGCGTGCGCGAGACAGCCGTGGCAGAGGTCGCGCGCACACGGCCCCGCAACTTGCGACCTCGACATCTCGTCGCGCACCCCGCACCAGGCACACGCGGTCGGTCTTTGCGACACCTTGGGTACCCGGGTGTCCGGTGAGAACTGGGTTATACTTTGAAGCACGGCCGAGGGTTTTCGACCACTACGGCTACGGCAACGGCTTTGGTTTCGGTCTTGTTTGGCTCATCCTAAGTGGGAACCTAGCCCCTAGGGCTTGGGTACCCTCCACTTTTTTGTGGAAGAGTTAATTGTTTTGACCTCGTTTCTGCATATGGCAAACCCATGAAGGATACGATACCTCCTTTTCAGATCCCTTTAAATCAGCCTTTCTTCCTTTCAAATCACCTCTTGTCGTTTTTTTTGGACCTCTCTTTAGGACCTCCTCCCTATCCTTGCCACTTTTTGCTGATTTCCTCCCTTTTTTCCAGCCACCTTGCCTCTGTCTCTTGGCTGTGATATGCGCCTCTTTTCAGCAGCTTTATCCTTTAGATCCCTGTCCCTTTGGACCTTAGATCTATTGGCCTCTTTTCCGTGTGTTTCCCCTAGATTTTTCCCTTTATTTTTAGATTAGTTTTGAGAGACCCGCCTTCTTGGGTTAGATAGATGCACAAGTAGCTGCTAATTTTCTGTTATTTCAGCGTTATATACTATTCTCTGCAGATTTGTTTTCAGTTACGCAACACAATTTTTTCTTGCTCTCAAAATGGAAAGGGTTTAAAAATTAAAATTAACGCACGCCACACACTGAACCTAAGTGAAGAAGCGCCTGGTTAACACCGCTTGGCAAAGACTCTAAAATCAATTGTCACTACACCTTTTCTGCCCTTGACCTCACTTGATTCTGTCCCTTTCTACTCTTGTCAGTTTCCTTCTTCATCATTGCGCCCCCAAGGCGCCTTTCTCGGAGACTTCTTGGCCTTCACCCTCAGTTTCCAGTCGATCGACCTACTCTGCCCCGCCGTCGTCGAGCCAGTCCCCCTCCGAGTCCACACTCCGACTCCTCTCCTGATTCATCGGGTTCTCCTTCTCCTCCTGGTTCTCCCCATCACACCTCATATGTCCGGGCCTAATGCGATGGTGCTCCGACCTGTGCCGGACACCCTTGCTAGCGGAACCTTACCGAAACTACACTCTCGGCCACACCCTTCTTTGTACGTAGGTGTGAGCCTCGGCCTCTATCGTTCAATCGGTTGATCATGACCATATCACCAGTGCTGGGTGCTTTCTTTATGCCAACCAAGCTCCCCTCTAGGCATCCCCTGGAACTGAAGGCCTTGCTGGAGAAAATCAGCAATCCAAATCTGATCTTTCCCTTCTTGTTCCTCGATTCGTGGGCGCTCCATCCGTCTTCGTTTGTTCCAACGCACACTTACCGGCGAAGCTTCTAAATGGTATGTTGACCAAGCCACCTCTTCCCATACCACCTTTGCGACCCTTGCCCAAGCCTTTTTATCTTATTTCCAGCTCCCTCTCCGATACGATACTGGCACGAAGCTCTTGACTTCATTCAAGCAAACCTCTTCAACCCACCTTTCCGCCCATGTTCAGGAATGGTGACGAAGACGTAGCTTATGTTGAGCCCCCCCCTTCGAAGATCGAGTTTACATGGACTGGTTCCTTCGCACCCTCTTAGCTCCTATCGGAAAATATGTCGCTTCTCACTTTCCTCAAACCGAAGAAGCCGCCCTCCAAATAGCCTTGAAATATGACCTGATCTACGCTCAATCTGGTTATGTTTATACCGTTCTTCCTGACCTCCCCAAGCCCGGCGGTGCTAACGCCCCGGGGGCATCCCATTCCGCCGACGGTATCGTTGGAGCCCTTTCCCATCCGTACGCTCAACCTCCTATGGGCTATGGTCTCCCTCAGGGAGGGGCTAGCACCTCTAGCACTCTTCCCCCTCCCGGTAGCATGTATCCAGGATACGGCATGCCTCCTCCTTTTTCCCAACCTCCTGCTTACCTCAATGTTGCCCAACCTAACCATTACCTTTATCCGCAGCCTGGTGCGCCAGCTCCTCCAGCATATGCGCTTCCATCTCCCTTGCCTCCTCTAAACCCACAACAGCACTTACAGCCCCCTCCAGGGCAAGTATTTGCACAGCAGGGTGCGACTAATCCCCCTTCTTCTCAAAGAAGGCGGAGAGGCAATCAAAACCAATCTGCCCCTGGTACCTGTGGACCCAATCCTGGTGTGGACCCTAACACTGCCAACCAGCAACAGGGCACTCAGCCCAAGCCGGACAGGCCGCTTCACACAAATAAACCTTGTTCGTGTTGCGGTGTTTATGGTCATTACACCCATGATTGTCCCCTCTTACCCCAGATGCGGCAGATGTGGGAGTCTCAAGCCACATTGCGCGGAAAACACGCCTCCCCTCATGCTCCTCCTAATGTGGCCACTAGCCAACCGGCTGTGTTTACTGATCCTTTCCCTCAGCAAGGATTCGTGGCTACCCAACCGCCTGACAGCCAGGTCGCCACTCCCCTTTCCCTTTCTGCTTCCTCTGATTACCAGATCCTTATGATGCACTCTGATCCTTCCCCGACTGTCGACCTTCACCTTCAAACTAGGTCTCGCCAGTACCCCAAGCCTCCTGCTCAGTCTGCCCCCGAGCCTCCTTCTTCAGGTTCTACGGAGCCTCTTTTGACATCCAGTGGCCCCTTACATATCCCTCAACCCAAAGTTGAGGTCCATACCAAGATTCCTAAGGGACCCCTACGTCGAAATGCTGCTTCCGGTCGAGCTTCTCATTCATATAGTATAGTAGATGATTTGGCGCAATCTCCTGCTGCCATTTCCACACTGGAACTCCTCTAGTCGTTCCCTTCCCAAAATAAGGCTCTACTATCTGCCGTGGGTGCTGTAGATCCTACTGATGACCAAATGATTATTTTTGATGCCACTCAATCGGACCATCCCCCTCTTCCTGCTTCCGTCGCCTTCCAAATCCCAGTCAAAATCCGGAACGCCAACGTTTCACGGTGTATAATTGATGAGGGGGCATCCACCTGTGTGATGTCTGCTTCGGTTTGGAAGCAACTCGGATCCCCTGAGCTGGCCCCTTCCACGATCACCCTTCGAGCGTGGGACGGCCACGCCTCCCAGCCATGCTGGCCTTCGGTAATTGTCCTGTCACCCTCGCCGGTAGGGACTGTTTGCGTTGATGTCGAAGTCATCGACGCCCCGCTAGACTACAACATTCTATTGGGGCGAAGCTACACCTATGCTATGTCTGCTGTCCCATCCGCGGTTTTCCGCAAGATGTCTTTCCCCCATAATGGAAAGATAGTCACCATTGACCGGTTGACATATCATGAGCCAAAATCTCAGACCTCACCTGAGACGACCATCTCTTCTGTAGCCAACAAGCAAACCGTCGATTCCTTGACCAGTGTCTGCCCCAGCGTTTACAAAGATTCCTCCCTGCTTGGAACTTTCCCTAACCTTCCTCCTTCTCCTATCACTGATCCCAGCTTATCGAATATTTGCATGATGCAATCGTCTCAGGCTGCCCTTAAGCGGCCTGCCTCGGCTAGTCAGCAACCTCCCCCTCACCCTCCGCACCCCGCTCCTAGCCATTCATCTCAGCCAGCTGGACCTCCTCCTTCTGGCCCTCCCCCTACAGTTGGTATCCCTGAACCCCTTTACCCTTCTGGAACGGTTCCCCCAGGCCTTAACCACCTCAGAGCCGTCCCTCCTGGTCATTACCCTGCTGGGCAGATACCTTTCCTGGCTCCCCCTCCCGGAGTATTTTCTGTCCCCGTCGCGGCCGCCTCTCTCTCCCTAACTTCGACCTTGAGCATACCGATGCGGTACCTTGATCCTCCGGCTACCCCCCTGGTCCCCCCAAACCTTCCATGGCTTTGACACCGGTGCAACCGGTCCCCCGCGCTTCCTCCATAGCCCCTGTGCCCCCAGCACCTCCACAGGACCCTTCTCCTGTTGTGACGGCTCCCGAAAAGAAAGGCAAAGCTGTGAGGGGGTAAGAAGAACAAGACCACCAAAGCGACCCCCATCACGCACCGCCGTCTTGTGCCTTGTGTGATGTTTTACGTTGTACCCACCATGCTTGTCCTGAATTGCCCCGTATTCAGCCCATGGTTAAAGTCGCGTTCCCCGAGTCTACGGTCCCTGAAGCCTCCATTCCTTCTTCGTCCATAACCAAGAACCCCAAGACTCTCCGCACCAACAAACCTTGTGCTTTGTGCGGAGTCCATGGCCATTACTCCCACCATTGTCCTCACCTGACGCATTACCGCGCCTCTTTAGAGGTAGTCCGAGAGTATGAGGTTGAACAAAATCAATCCGCTTCTCCCATCCTCGCGCAGTATGCTTCCGACCAGCCTGAGGATCCCCCTGCTCCCATCGACATTCCCCCCCCTGATGTTTAGATGACGGAGTCTACCACAACCATTCTTTACCTATCCTCCTCTGCAAGACACTTGGAGCCCAGTCCCCCTGCATCCTCCCCTATTGTGTCTCCTGAACACCTTTTTTCTACCCATACTCGAGATCACTCCACCCGTATCTCTGTTGACCTCCGCAGCCCGAGTCCTCCCCATACTTCCGATAGCCCTCATATACCACCCTCCAGTTTTTATATGAGTCATAGTCATCCTACTCCTTGCACTCCCTCCCGCAGTTGCCGCTCGATGTCTTCTGTACACTCACACTACCGTCATTGCCTCTCCTCCCCTCATTTGTTGACTTGTAACACCATTCCGCAGGACCCCCCATCCACGCCCTTTATCGGTTACGCCGATGGTGCCAGTCGTTACTCTCGGAATCTCGCCTCAGCAGGTTGGGCCATCTTCACCCCCTTGCATGCCCTTGTTCTCTCCGACGGGGTCTGCATTGGTTCTGCCACCAACAATCAGGCCGAATATGATGCAGTGCGTGGTCTCTTAGCCGATGCCCTCTTTCATCACATCCTCCATCTGCACGTTCGTTTGGATTCCCTACTTCTTGTAATGCAACTAAATAGTGTTTATCGTGTGCATAACCCTGTGCTGTTTAGACGCTATTTATGAGTGAAAATCTTGATACGTGCATTTGAAACCATAACTTTCAACCATGTACCTCGAGAACAGAATCACTATGTAGATAGTATTGCAAACCATGTTCTAGATTGGCATTTATCACACGCATTTCATACAAGACAATAACATTCATAATCATTAAAAAATGATGCATATCCATAATATGTGTCGCAAAAACATGTGTTTAGAGTCCATCTACTCTGATACATATGACATGCCCATAGCATGTTACAAAAAACTCAAAACTGGGGGCACAACCTGCCCCTACATACACACTAGGGGGCACCACATGCCCCAAACCTAATCACTATCTGGCGGATCCCGAGCCAATGGCTCTGCCCCTGCAGCCTGTAGATCATGCACCGCTTGACTGGCCATCACCATGCGCCGCATGACACCTCGCCATTCAGAGGGTAGACCAACACATGGCTCTATGTATTGGTCGTCTAAGTCCTGCCACCCGCGCTCTGATACTCCGGTCAACAACCTTTCGCATCTACGGCGGATGTCCTCCAGAAGGGCAGCCGCATCCTCATTATGCGCTGCTCTCGACCCACTCGGACCTGTAGCTCCAGATGCTGCTGGTCGTCCCATATATCCGGCCGGTTTTACCGGCGCTATATCTGCATACCAACAGTACATGAATCAGTACCCTAGCTACTATTCAAAAAACTGTAACATGCCCATACAAGAATAGCAATCTGTCACTTACCATCGGGCCCCCAGACTCGACCAGGAGGAAGTGGCAGGTCCGAATCTCCACAATAACTCATCCCACTATAGGGATAGTCGTCTATGTATAACGACATCTGATCCCAATGGGCAAAAAACTCAGGTCAAAACACTCGCCCGACCGCCCCTCCCCCTCCTCTGCACAGTAGCCGCCCCCAGCGGCGCATCCTGGGCTCTCTCGGGCCCCCATCTGGAAGCTGTACACGAGGCCGCAAGGTCTGGATCTTCTCAAAGAAGAAGGCGCACAATAAAGTCCCATACGAGCAATCGTGGTTCACTTGCCGCTTGCAGAGCGACAACTATCGTTTTAACGACACCAGCATCATTTGGGCCCACCCATAGTAGGTCCCACTCAACACACTCTCTACCAGCATCATCTGCCCCCCGGTGATGTGATGGAACGCCTGGTTGCCCAGGATACGCAGCACAGCTGCGGCCACTGCACGGGTTTCTAGCCTCTCTAGATCCCCGATCAGTATCTGAGTCCCCTTGACTTGGAGACCCGGTCGACAATGTCGTTCCACAAACTCCATGATATGCCACCCCCGCGGTAATACTGGCTGCGTGTTTCCCACCATCCCCAGTGGTGGGAGACCCGTCAGGAAATATATATCTTGGACCGTCAGTTCGATCCTGTGCCCCTGCACTACAAAGACCTCATGCTCTGGATCCCAATAACTGATAATCCAGGCCAACAAGGGCTCCCCTGCTCTCATCAACGAGTTCTCCAAAAACTTTAGAACCCCAAACCTGGCCAACACACGACGGACATCCTGATCCGCCTGGATCTCTGCCCGTAATGTACCCAGGTCTCTCTCTCTCCAGTTAACTTGTAAATCTACCATACCTGCACAAAAACATCATCTTTGTCAGCATACAGATCGGGAATACCATAACCAAACACAAAAACCCAACTCCCAGCCATAAAACAGCACCAAAACCCCCTCATCTCCCAGGTCGGGTTTTGCCCGATTGGGGACAGGTTCTTGAGGGTAGGGGGCACGCTCGCGTCTCGAATGCCTTCTCATTCGACCAGGCGACATGTGGGAATGAAGGAGGGTCTGCTTCTGGGATTTTGGGCCCTAAACTGAACTTTCAATCCATCAAAATGAAAGAGTAAGGTTAGGCCTCTTACCTGCAACTGACAGATCTTGATTCCAACGGTCGGTTTGTCCACTACGCTCGCCGCAAGATTTAGGGCCTTCTCTCCTCTCTACATTCACCACAGCAACAATAACAAATGAGTGAATTCGAAGGGTAAACTGCCTTATTAAAAGAGAACCCCTGTTTCTTCTTTCGACTGCTGCGACCACACCGTAGCCCCATTTGATAAACCGTCTGCACTGTTGGAAAGCTCTCACCGAGCCCTCAAATGGGTATCTGTTAGTTTTTTATGATCTGATACTTCACCAGGACACATTTTGTCCAAGAAGGGTCACTTCCCTTCTCATTAAAATCGAATTTCCTCACTTACGACACTTGTACTTGGGGCACCATTTTGCCTCCTTACTTGTCTTTGTTCGTGACGAGTTTCATCATGATTTACCATCTCGTACTCATGTTTTCATGGTCCCCCATTGGGCCTTTACTATGTGGTAGCACCATCGAGTCGCCCTTGTTTAGAGCATCCAAGTTGAGTCATCATCGCATTCATGGAGTCTATCCCAAGTCCCTTTGTACCCCGCTATAGCTCTCCATCCTTCATTGCTTGGTCTCTCTCTTGTGTCGCACATTATGACCTTCAGTCCCACTGTCCCCTATCCCTTATGATATTGTGTCAGTCACTGCCATGTCATTCATGCTCTTTATGCTCTAACAAGGGAAGTCGTCCATTCGCTACTCAGTCCTTTCCATTTCACCATCATCATTAGTGTCAGTCTGTCCGTCGCTCTACTATTTTCTCTCGTGCCTTAGTTGGGGACATCTCACTCCCTCAACTATGGCGGACCTCCTTCTGTCGACGTCAGTACTTTCATTCCAGAAGCCAGGTCTAGAGGGCGGTGTACCTTGGTTCCAGCTTCCACTCTTGTTCGGTGCCTCGGATCAGGCCAAGGGATCTCTCATTTCCCTTTGACTTGATTGTTTCTCCAGCTCCTTTCAACATGATCGAGATTCGTATACTTGATGGTCCAGTGATCCAGCAGCAGCTCTTGATGATTCCCGAGTGTGTGTGAGATGTCTCAACCCTCATGAGGGGGTGGCCCTGCAGGTAGCCCCCCACATGCCCGGATGACCTCTTCTTTGCAGCCTTCGATGCAGCTCTAGATCTTTGATGATGTTGGCCGTAGCCACTTGCAGCGCCTCTTTGACTTGCATGTATCAGTCGGATTTTGTGAGCCCTTCCCCATTTACAGGGGGCATTTGGGTTGTATTTGTATCTCAAGTAATCAGATATTATTGTACAAGTCCTGGCTGTTATCCCAGGCACAGCATGTATGTGGGATTCCTCATTGTATTTTTATCTGGCTCATGATTATGCCAGCTGTATTTTATGGTTCGGTCCCTTGTTTACTAGACACACTATTCTTTTGTACTTTGTCTCGGCGGGCATAGGCACATGCTCACACACGCCTTCGACGGTACCTCTCATAAAAGGCGCATTGCTGTAAGTCTCGTCTCTCGAGGTCTAGTCCTTCGGCACTATCTACCTTGCATTTCTCTACGACTTCCTTTGTTGTCTAGTGATTAAGTTCTTACAACGTACTTGATGTGATTTATCCCCGACACTACTTGTTTGAGGGGCAATGCAATACACCATTTTTTGGTCATCTAACCTATTATCATTAGATGGACCCAAGTACACCATGTAAGACCAATTTTACCTAAGTAAATTAAGATTCACTTTGTTAAAACGAGGGAAACCCCAAAAGGAAATATTAAACAAACCTATATTTGTTTGATTTTGCTCATGGAATAATTAATTAAACCATAATTTAATTATTATTCCCAGTCATGTTTAACCCAAAAACAAAGAAATTAATTAGATAAACCTTTATTTATCTTATTATTTTCTAGGAATAATTATTTAAACCTTATTTAGATAATATTCCTTGTTAAATATAACCAAATCACCCACAAATAATTAAATAAATAATTATTTATTTAATTATCTTTCAACCACTTCCTTAAATAATTAAATAAATCATTATTTATTTGATTATCTTCTAACCGCTTCCTTAAAAAGATAAATAAATCATTTATTTATTTATTTTTAACAAATTAAAGGATTTGACCCAAGTCAAATACCTTTTCCCTCCAACAAATATAATAAAATATTCCATAAAAAGTGGATCTAGATCTGGTTAACCCATGCACCAAGATCTAGAATGACCCGATATTTTGTTATAAATAGGAGGGTTTTTCCTACCATTCTTCACCTTTTGTTGCCTATTAGATCACTCTGGATCTATACACTTGGTCACCATTTTCTGCCATTTGCTGTGTGAGCTCCCTTTGAGCTCCATTCTTTGTGTGGGTTTTCTACACCAACAAGAGAGAGAAATCTTAGATCTGAAGTGCTGAGGACTTCCAAGAACCCATCCCACTGAGGAGAATTGGATACGCCTTCTTGTTTTCCTCCCAGGTGCCCAATTAATATAGAAATTCTTTCAAAAATTGTTCTTGTCTTGTCTATTGGTATATGGAGCAAACCCTTGTTTTTACTGCTTAATGTCTTTCCATGCATAGATCTGGTTTTTGTAGCTCTTTTATGTTCAACTAACCGCAGATTTGAAGATATTGGCAGCCACTTTTGTTGTTAGGGCTATTAGTTATGCGTAGCTAAAGTGGTCCTTTTTCGTACACTTCGACAAAGGATTCATACTAACAAGAATGAAAAATGAGAAGAGAGTATCTTTTAGAGAGGAAAACACACCTTCTACTTCCAACTCAAAGATGGAGAGAATGAGGGAGGAGATGATGAAAGAGATGAGCATAATTAAGAGAGCGCAAGCCAATCAAAATCAAACTTCTCCTCAAAATAGAAACCAGAACCAAAACCATAATTTTAGAAGGAATCAACCTCCAAACAGACCTAGGGAAGATGATCAACAGATCACTCCTCCCTTTCATAAAAACTATGTAAGTGAGGTTGAGGAAACATATGAGATAATAGAGGAAGATGATATCAACATGCTGGGGGTAGATAATGATGACTTTGAGATTCATTATAACAGAAGAAAAGGTATTTATACACCTTATGATGACAAAAGAGATGATGATGAAAATTATTATCAAGACATGGAAAATGTCATCATAGAGCCTCAAAGAGAATATGACCTTAGAAGCAAAACCAGTCAACAAACCCCCAACAACAAAACCTCTGACAAACCTTTACAAAACAGCTCTGCAACCAAGCTTAAAGTTTTCAAACAAAAGGACAAAATAGTAGCTGTAAATTTTGATAATGGTAAAGAGAAAGGCACTCAAAACAATGAAAAACAGAGTGCAGACATTAGTAGTACTAACATCTCAACTAGTACTCCTGTTAAAACCATTTTGTCAAATGTAAATAGGAAAAATCAGCAAGCTGATATTGCTGATAAAGTGACAGCTAATAAGGCTGAGACCAATGCTTTAAAAAGTCAAATTCCTTTCAGCCTGGAGCAGGAAATTTCCAAAATCAAAATCTCTGTTCCCTTGACTGAGTTAGCTGCCCAGCATGTATATAGGACCCAAATTTTGAAGGCTTTAAATATAGAGGAAAACGAGGATATAGTCAATCTTAATGATGACCAGCCCGAGCTTATTTTTGGTCCAAAGATTGAAGGTATGTATCAAGAGGGACCTGTTCCTCCCTTTTATGTGAGTTTAAACGTTCATGACAAAATTTTGCACAACACTATGCATGATTCCGGGGCTTCTCATAATTTAATGCCTAAAGCTGTGATGGAGAGCCTTGGTCTAGAAATCACTAGACCTTATAAAGATCTGTACTCCTTTGACTCGAGTAGAGTAAAATGTTTGGGATTAATCAAAGACCTCTGCATTAGCTTAGCACAGATTCCAGCCAAATGCTTAGTCATGGACATTGTTGTGGCTGATGTGCCCCTAAAGTATGGAATGTTATTATCTAGATCTTGGGGGGCTAATTTATAGGGGACTATGCAGATGGACATGACCTGTGCGACTATCCCTGTTTTCAATCAGACTAGAAGACTTTACAGGGAGTCCCATATGCAATACACAGTTACAAGCCAGGACAGACCGCAAAACTCCCCTTTATACTCTGTTAACACAGGCCTTGATTCATTTATCCTTTTTAATGAAGAAACATTGGATGATCAAGTAACTTCAACAGAGTTTATGACCGATAGAGAGGAGGAGGTAAACACCACAGAACTGTCAAAACAGTTTGTTGAACCGTCAAACAACAGCGAACCAAATGTGGGTCTTGAACTACAAGTCATGCGTCCTTTGTTTTTAAACCTTGACACTCAAGAAAACGTTCCTCCACTTAACGAAAAACCTGAAGAGTCAAAACAAATTCAATTAAGTGCCGCTAATCATGAACAAATAGAAATCACAGTAATTGAAGAGGACGGTAACCAAACAAACGAAACCGAAAATGGTCCTCTATGGAGTATGTATTTTGATGGATCCTGCACTAGGAACAATGCTGGTGCAGGGGTTTGGATTTGCAACACTGAAAGCAACCACACAGAAAGTCTTTCCTGCAGATTAAACTTCCAGTGTTCAAATAACATAGCGGAATATGAATCCCTTCTTTTAGGCTTATGATTGTTGAAGAAGTTAGGAGCCAAAAGAATCAATGTGTATGGGGATTCAGAGTTAGTCATTAGGCAAGTCAATGGGGAGTATAATGCAAATCATCCCAGACTTAGGGCCTACTGAAACGATGTCATGGATATTTTGAAAACATTCAAGGAGTCCAAATTGATTTTTGTCCCAAGAAAAAGAAATATTTCCGCCCACAATTTAGCCTTTGTAGCTAGAACATGCTTAACGCCATATGAAACCAAATACTGTACAACTCAAATAAAATTTAGACCAGCCGTGCCTAATAACGAAAAGTATTGGCAGGTGTTTGACAGAGACAAGCAAATAGAAGACTTCATGCAATTCAGAAATGAGTTCGAACCACACAGTTTGGACTCAGACTATGATACAGACTATGGTGAAGAAAATTTTCTTGGTGAAGAAGAGCCGTCTCCTGAGCTTGTCAATATTAGTTTCCTGAAAAGCAAACTTATAAACAAAATAGAATTGAATGCAGAGTTAGAAACATAAGAGTTAGAAACTCTGCACTCTAAAGATGAAAGTTTGCCTAAGGGTCTGGCCCCTTTAGAAGAGTTGTTTGATTTTAACGATGTGGAAAATAAGCCAAAATTGGAACCTGTAGAGACTGAAGTGGAAGAGTGCAATATAGGCAGTGAGAAAAAACCGAAAATGATTAAATTGTCTAAGACTTTACCAGCTCACATTAAACTCAAATACATAGAGTTGTTTAAAGAGTTTTCTGATGTTTTTGTGTGGAGTTACGAAGATCTGAAGTCCTATGACACTGAGATAATACAGCACAAAATTCCCCTCAAAGAAAACCAAAAACCATTCAAACAGAAACTGCGCAGAATAAATCTTATTCAGTTGCCTTTGGTTCAAAAGGAGATCATGAAAATGTACGATGCTGGTGTTATTGTCCCTATTAGATATTCTGAGTGGGTGTCTAATCTGGTGTCAGTTAGGAAGAAAACTGGAGAGATCAGGCTTTGTATAGACTTTAGAGACTTAAACAAAGCTTCATTAAAAGACAACTACCCTTTACCTAGGATGGATCATATTTTACAAAGGGTGGTAGGGTTTAGAAGAATTTCTTTTCTTGATGGCTACTCAGGGTACAACCAGATTTTAGTCCACCCTGATGATCAATTAAAGACAACGTTTACTACACCTTGGGGCACCTTCATGTATGCGAAAATTCCCTTTGGTCTAATGAATGCTGGAGCAACTTTTTAGAGAGCCATGGACATAAAATTCTCGGAGGAACTGGGCTTCTTCATCATTATCTATCTTGATGATGTTACTGTGTTTTCAAAAACAGATGAAGAGAATTTAAAACATTTGAGAAGAGTTTTCGAGAAATGCAGAAATTCTGGAATATCCTTAAACCCTAAGAAGACACTATTCGGTCTCCAAGAAGGTAAAATTCTTGGACACATTATTTCAGAAGAGGGTATTAAGATAGATCCAAAGAGGATTGAGGCCATATTGCAAATCTCTCATCCTCGAAACATCAAAGAGTTTCAATCTTTCATTTGAAAGGTTAACTTTTTGAGAAGGTTCATCCCCAACTTGGCTGAGCTCCTTAGGAATATCACAAACATGTTAAAAAAGGAGCAAGGGGTAAAATGGACCTTGGAAGCAAAGAAGTCCTTTGAATTGGTGAAACAAGTGTTAACCAAAACACCGGTTCTTATAAGTCTTGTTTTTTCAAAAGATTTTTATATTTTTTCATTTTCATCATAACATACCATAGCTGTTGTCCTTTTACAGAAAAATCCACAAGGACAAGAGCAGCCTATTGCATTCTTTAGTAAGGCATTGAGGGATGCCCCTCTGAAGTACAACATTATGGAGAAGCAAGCTTTTGCTTTGGTTAAAGCTTTGAAAGACTTCAGAGTGTACATCCTTCACTCACACATCATTGCCTTTGTCCCAAACTCAGTTGTTAAAGACATTCTAACACAGGACCCAGATGGTAAGAGAGGTAAGTGGATTGTTGTTATCCTTGAATACGATTTAGAGATAAAACCCACTAAACTCATCAAAGGCCAAGGTCTAGCTAGATTAATGGCTGAATCCAATTTTGAAGTTCTTGATATTAATATGATTGATGCTTTGGATGACCAAGAAGGATTCTTAACTCCCATTGTTGAAGACCATTTTATGAATTCCTCTCGGTATGCTGATATTATTTATGTTTTTCTTAAATTAAATACACCTCCTGGTTTGACAAAGACAAAGGCAATATTCCTAAAGTTAAAAGCTGTAAACTATTGCATTATAGATAAATGTCTTTATTGGAAAAATGCAAGCGGTCTATTGCTTAAATGTTTGCCTGAGCTTGATGCACATAAGGTTAAGCACGAGTTCCATGAAGGAGAGTGTGGAGGTCATTTATACTGGAAGATAACAGCCAACAAAATTTTGAGGGCTGGCTTCTATTGGCCTACTCTTTTTCCTGATATACACAAGATGATCATTGCCTATCATAAATCTCAAATTTTTGAAGGCAAAATAAAACTGCTATCCCTGCCTCTGCATCCAATCATTGTTGAAGCCCCATTTCAACAGTGGGGACTTGACTTCATAGGAGAAATCCATCCACCATCTTCTGCCCAGCATAGGTGGATTCTCACCTTACAGTTCTTTACTAGTGGAGAAAGCAATACCTTATGAGCGAGGCCAATGATTAGGTTTATTATAAAATTCATGGAGATTAACATTCTCTCCAGATTTGGCTGTCCTACCAAGATCATCACTGATAATGCAACAACATTTGGATCAAAGAAGATGGTTGAATTCTGTCACAGATATCAGATAACATTGGGGCATTCCAAAGCCTATTACCCCCAAGGTAATGGACTTGCAGAATCCTCAAACAAGAGTTTAGCGAACATAATCAAGAAACTGTTGGAGGATAACAAGAAGTCTTGGCACACAAAGCTTGTTCATGCACTTTGGGCTGAGAGATTGACATTGAAGAAATCTATTGGCATGTCACCTTTTCATCTTGTATATGGTACTGATGCAATTTTTCCAAACAGCCTTGGTGTACCAATGATGAAGTTGATTCAAGAGTTGCAAACTGAAGATAATGACATGATCAGAAGAATAAATCAGACCATTCATCTTCAGCAAATCAGAGAAGAGGTATATATGAAATAAATGCAGAAGCAAATCAGCATCAAAAAGCCTTTTGACAGAAGAGCAAAGGCCAGCAATTTCAAAATTGGGGACAAAGTTTTAAAATGGGACTCAAGGAGGGAAGACAAGGGCAAGCACGGGAAATTTGAAAACTTATGGCTTGGCCCTTATCTCATTCATTCAACTACTGGTAACAATGCCTATTTCTTACAAGAGCTGAATGGAGCAGACTTGTTTGGGGGTCCTGTCAATGGCAGGATGCTCAAACATTACTTCTCTTAATCCATGCTATGTTTTGAAGCCTTTTTATCTTTTTTCCATTATAAATATTTCATCCACCATTGCATTCAAAGTTAGAAAAATCAGAAATACAAAAATAGTGAAAGAAAGAAAAGAGGGCAGATTGTCAAAACAATAAAGGTACAGCCCCATACCAAAAAGAGAAACAAATCTGAAAGTGTGCAAGCTTAAATGCCACTCCTGCAAAACACACTTCTAGTTAGTCAAACAGCCTAATCTTGACTAATTAGTTTTAAATTTTCTGTTGATAGGATAGTGAATTCGATTTTCCAAACTGTTTAATCTTGGCTTATCAGTAGATAGATTAGGATAGAAATTAAAGGTTCAAACATGTTTAAAATCAAAACCTAAGTTTCCAAAGAGAGATGACTAAAAAATGTTGTATTTTCTTGAGTCAGAAACAAAGATAAACTGGTTCTAAATAGCTCAAAATCTGAACCAGAGAACAAGGAAGAAACAACTCAAATAAGAGTCAAAACAGAGCTGTAAAAGGATGAAGGAAGTGCTTTGAATTTTCAGATCTTAAACCTTCCATTTTGTTTTAAATTTTCTACAAAGTAAATATCTATGTGCAGCTTGTCTTTTATGCCATAGACCAGCATCAAGTTAGACTGTTTAATCCTGACTTGCATGCTTTTAAATTTTTTCTGTAGAAATTAGAGAATAAAAATCTGTTAGACTGTTTAATCCTAACAGATTAGTAGATTAGGTAGAGAAGCATCTGAAATCAACTGTTTAATCTGAGTTCAGGGAGAAATAAGGAGTAGAAATAGATTATATTTCCTGCTTTCAAAAGAATAAAATGTTGTAAAAGATTTTTCCAATCTAAGTGCACTCTAATGAAGAAAAAATGTTAGATCAGTAGGATTGGGTAGGTAGAAAGCTTGTTGATGAAAGAACCATTGTTTTTATGGCTGCTAATAGGTTTTCAGAGCAATATCATCCCAGCAAAGGAAGGGCAGCCCAATGGATGAGGCACAGGTCAGCCTCCCAAAGAACACAATGGATGTGGCACAGGTCAGCCTCCTAGAGGATGCAAGTCTGAAGTTCTTGATGCCTTCAAGAAGGCACCATCCCCAAGTGGAGCCACTGTTAGCCACCTATAAAATTTGTTATAGAAAAAGGTGGCTAAAACTTTTGGAGCCTTCAAGGAACAAATTTTATTGCTAAAAAGTGTTGGCTCTTGAAGACTCTTGAAGGCCTCATGCCTCTGTCCAAATCTTCACTGTTGTTTCCCTTTTTATACTCAGGAATTCTGTTGATTTCATGAGAAAAGACTGCTGTAAAATCATCATTTTTCCCTCCTCCCACTTCAAAACTAACCTTCATTTTTGCTCCCCTTTTTTCTCCATAAAAACTCCTCTATTTTTCATGATTCCTCTTCTTCCATTCATGAAAATAACTTTACATAGTTTAAAACTCATTTTTTAAACTATACCGAAACCCCCAAATCCATTGAAAACTCTGAAAAATTTCATAAAAAACAATTTTTTATTACTATGGACTTAAGCCCCCTTGGGCTAAGTCCTAACCACTTCTCCACCATACGATTTGGGGCTGGAACCAAGCGCTAACCCTTTTTAGCGCTTATCGCATCGCAAGCATCCAAGTGCGCAAGTCTTTTCGCCATTACAAAAACTCCGATGCGATTAAGCCCCGTGTTTATGAACCCCGATCATGTTATTTTTCCATTTAACCTGTGGGCCCGCCTTCGGCACTTAAAACATTGAAAAAATCCACTCCCGATTCATTTTTCTTTTATAAAAAAAAAAAAAAAACCCTTTTATCCAAAGTTTTGGTCTAACGCGCCCATACAATGATTTTCAAATAAAAAATGGTTAGATTAAAAAGACCCGATCGCACAATCGCATCAGATAAATTCACAAAGGGTTGATTGATAGACCCGCATCAAACTTTCCGATGCGATTGGGTCATATATATATATAACTCCGCCCCCTCCACTTCATCCATATAACTTTCACCCGGGACCAAGTGTTAAAGATCCCAGGTGCTAATCGCATCGCAACATTTTCACCAAGCGCGTTAAACTTTCCTCCACCTCTGATTGACATCTCCCGATTCTTTCCCTGCCGTCGATCTGATCCTCAGATCAACGGCCTGCCCAACATCGCATTGGAAATTTTTGTTACACCCTTCCTCTCTCCCCGCCGATTATTAAGCCCCGATCACCGATTCCCGATTCACTTTCCATCGTCGATCTAATCTGCAGATCGACGGTCAACGCTTATTCGCATCGCAAGTTTTCAGCATTGTGCAAATTCTTTCCCCGCCAATTGAATGCCTCCGATTGCATCTGGACCGTCTGTTCGATCTCATCTGACGGCTCGTGTTCCTCCTGAAACCCATTTCGATTTTTAATTGATTTTCCCTCCGCCTAAGGTTTTTTAATCTGTTTTCTTTGTATTTTTGCTATTTCTCTATTATACATCCTGGATCGCTCCCAACCGTCGATCTCTGCAGATCGATGGATCTAACTTATTAATTCCCTCTGCTCTCCTTTTTAACCTTCTCTTAGCTAATCTCCATCGCTGGATGCTTCCATCCAACGGCTACGCTCCTCCCCACGCCCTCTAAAGCAGATTTTCCCCAAATACGCAGGATTTTATAATATTTTCTGTATTTTTCAAGTGTTTGATAGGTTTTCCATTATATAAAGGCCGAAGGCCGGGAATGACGATTCTCGTGCCTTCAATTCATAAAATAGAACCATTCACGGGGCTCTACTCCACGTTTCGTCAATGTTTCATGAGGCATTGATTCCATATGAGCCCTGCGCGGCCTGCACATCAACAAGACATTGTGTTATTAAATCACAAATTAAAGGAGTATCAGTGTCGAAAGACAGAATTCAGCAGAATAGAACATTGAAGACAGATTTGCGGGGATCACGGCTAAGATTGATTATTAAAAGCCTAATCCCCCAAATTAAAACACAGTTAAAAGAAAATCATAATTGTTCAACAGACAGAAAGGCCTCCACCGCCACATCTGAGGCAAATTGATTCCTCCCAGCTGCCACGAAGCCACCTGTGCCTCAAAGCATGCAAATAGAGGCCGAAGTTATTGATCAAACAAAGATATCCTCCTCAGCGCAGCCAGAGAGTTACTTCTACAGGGAACTTAATGCAAAAAATATCTGCAGAGTTATTCCAACATGACACAGAGCCTCAAAAGTCAAAAAAATATCCCACCGAGCTTAATCTTAAGTGTAAAACAATTAATACAATGAAATACCTGTAGACTTCTTCATCGAGCCCCTCAAAGGCTGAGAAGTCATCACTCTGTATTAATTTTCCCGAGAGATATTTTATTGAGATCTCACCTCCTCATTCTTCTATAAATACTTCTGTAGAAGATGAGAAACTGTTGGTTGCAGAACTTTGAAATACATTTGAGCTCAAAACTTCTACTTGTAAATAGTGTTCACTGGCCCTTGAAGCTCTGTTTGTGTTTAGATTAGTTTGGCTGAATAGTGAAGATGATTGCTGAACTGAAACATTGGACCTGAAGACTGTAACTGGTTTGACATCAATAACAAGCTTTTTCTTGGGATCCTGGTCTATATCACTGGTGAGTGCCCCTTTCTTTGTTATGGTTTTTCCTTCTATGTACATCATATTTTTCACTATTCTCTGATAAAGAACAACATTTATAGAGTTAGGATTCACTGTTTACCAGTACCCTTCTCTGACTGATAAGATTTATCTCAATGTTTTCCTCCATTTTGTTTATTTAAGAATGATTCAATACAATTTAAGTAGTTAGGAATGTTGGCGTTCCCTCGTCCTATTGTTTGCTTTAAACATTGTTCTTGAAAGTTATTTTCATCATTTGCTTATTAAAGTTAGACTAGTAAAGTGATGGTTTGCCCTGTTTCCAGTTTCTATTCTCCAAAGGCAGATTATGAAGGTTTCCCTTGGTGTTGACTGAAAGCAGACTAGGTTTAAAAGTACCTTATCTGATCTTAGGTTACACTTTCTTTCTCTTATGTTTTTTCATACTTTCTGAAGGTAATTATGTGGATTACTGGATTGTTTGTCAATTAAGTTGCTTTAATAAAAAATTGCCCAAGAAGTCTATGGTTAGCCCTGTTCTTGGTTAGTTTTAAACAGTTACTTAAGAGGCTTTTCTTGTTTGGATTGACTATAAATCCCTTGTGAAATTATTATTAGTTTCCTCCCCTCCAACACTTTATTGTTTCCATTCCATCATTTTAATCTCAATGATCTTGTGACATAGATGACTTGCCCCTTGGATCACTCTTGATGTTGTTGTTCAATTAAAGCCCTGATATGACTCCATAGCCCAATGGACTAAAAACCATCGTTATATCTATCTTTTTAGCCAAAGCTGTTCTATTCGCTTGCAACTTCTCACCTTTGAAACTTTTTTCACTTACAACTTTCCCCTCAAATAATATTCATGCTCAACCATCCAAAAACAAAACAAACCCTTGGCCTTCATAGCTAGCCTAATATTATTACCCCAAAATTCAAAGACAAATCCATCTTTGCACTTATTGGAGAGATCCCTCTCTGGATTCAGGAGGGCTAGATCCTAGAATCCCAAAGTGGTTGAAATAATGTTGCTTCTACAGTTTTAGTCTCACCAATCTGCTAAAATTACAGATTCCTAACAGTTACGACAATTTTTGTTTTTTGTTTTTATAGGGCAGAAGATTGGCAGACTGAGGGTTCAAATCAGAATTTCAGCCACATTGGTGGATGCAGAATGACTGCACCATTTCTGAAAACTAATTATAATAAGCATTTGGAGCATTATCGAGTGTTTTTTTTTTTTTTCCACCTAATTTTTTTTTTTTTTTTTTTTTTTTTTTTTTTTTTTTTAATATTTTTAACGTAATTTCATGTGATATATATTTCGGGTTCCTCTCCCGAGCAAATTAAAAAAAGGAAAAAAAATTAACTCAAACGGAAGTCCGGAAGCAAAGTTATCGGTTACGGGTCAGTGGATTTTTTTTTAAGCAAATTTATCGTTGATTTAAGATTGATAGTTTTTTACAGGTTTTTTGGTGACGGCAAATGAACTGTAGAAATTTACAGTTTTCTATCCACTTTTTTCTCTTGTCATTTCTTGCATTTGGGTTTATATTTATTGTCAAAATTTCTATCATTATGACTTCAGAAGTAGCTTTTGTTCCTGAACTTATCAACTCTAACTATTTTGCATGGAAAAGGAAAATGATTGATGTTCTCAGGAGTAAGAATCTATGGAGGTTGGTTAATGGTGAAGACAAGAAACCTACAGATGCTCAAGCCTTGATTAAATGGTAAGAAAATTTTGATCAAGCAAGAGGGCTCATTGGTCAAACGGTTTTAGATATTCTTCAGGTAAGTATTGAGGAAAAAGACAGCCCGGTTGAGTTATGGGAAATTCTTGCTTCTTTATTTGATAAATTTGATGATTTTTCTGCTTATTACCTTGAAAAGAAGATTCATGAGCTAGATCCTACTAATTTTGATAGAGTAGAATTATATCTCACTGAATTGAAAACCTTAAATGAAAATTTAAATAATTGTGGTAAATATTACAAGAAGACAAACACTTCTCTTATCATTCTTGTAGAACAAAAATTGCCATCTTGTTTTGACATGTTCATCCAAACTAGGAATAGGGATCTTGAATTGTCTCAAAGTACCTCAAAATCTACTTTTGATGATTTATGTAAAGGGTTGATAAATGAGCAAGAAAGCTTGATTGCTTCAGGACAAGTCTCACCTAATAAAGCTCTTATGGCACATAATAAAAATCCTAAAAAAAGTTTTAATAATTCCAAATGCTCTTGTTCACACACTTCTAATCATACTAATAAAAATGGTCATGCTTCTCATGCACATCATGAAACTAGTAAGAAGGAAAAAGTGTATGATCCTTGTAAGCATTGTGGTAAAACTAACCATCTTGAAAATAATTGCTTTAAAGCGAAACATTTAATGACTAAACCAAACAAGAAAAATTCTAATGAATCTCAAGTAGATTAATGTTCTTTTATTGTTTCATCTAATAATTCTTCTTCTAATGTGGAATGGATAATGGATTCTGGTGCTTCTAAACATATGAATAGTAATGATTCTTTATTTACATCTTATGACACTAATAAGCACTCATCTTAGAAAGTTTCTATTGGTGATGGTAAACAACTTTCTGTAATTGGTTCTGGTAATATTAATGTTGCTAATGGTCAATTGGAAGATGTTTTTCATGTTCAAAACATGCCCATCAACTTACTTTCTATTTACCGTGCATGTCAAAAAGGTTTTAAATTTGAAGCTTGGCCCAATAAATATGTCCTTAAATATATCAACCAAAATTACAAAGTAGTTTTTTCTAGCCCTGTTGATCATACAACTGGTTTATATAAATTTGTAGGTTTTAATTCAATTAAGAGACAACCCTTTTATTCCTATGTTGCTCATGCTGATGAACTAAGTAAATTATGGCATGAAAGATTGGGTCACTTGAATTATGGTAAAATGAAAATACTAACTAAAATGGTTCATGGTTTTCCTAATATTTCTTCTACTACTGGTGTTTGTAAAGGATGTGTTCTTGGTAAACAACATAGAGAAATGCTTGACAAAGGTAAATCCTGGCGAGCTAAAGAACCTTTACAATTAATTCATAGTGATATATGTGGTCTTCTTGAAGTTCCTGCAATATCACATGCATTTTATTTTCTTACCTTTATTGATGACTTTTGTAGAAAATCTTGGGTTTATTTTTTGAAAAATAAAAGTGGAACATTTGTAAAATTTCAAGAATTTAAATCCATGGTTGAAAATGCATCTGGTAAGAATATTAAAACTTTGTTATCTAGTAATGGGGGGGAATTTGTTAAGAAAGAATTTTATGCATATTTATCTAAACATGGTATTCAACATCAAAAGATTGTTCCTTACACACCTCAACAAAATGGTATTGCTGAAAGGAAAAACTAAACTTTAGTTGAAATTGCTAATTGTATGCTTTATTCTAAAGGTCTGAATAAGAAATTTTGGGTTGTCATCTGTTGTGCTAATTTTATTTCAAATATATTTCCTACTAAATCTATTAAGCATGTTCCCCTGAGGAAAAATGGAATGGACGTAAATCGGATATTAGTAATTTTAACATGTTTGGTTTTGAATGTTGGGCTCATATTCCTAATGAAAAACATAAAAAGTTAGAACCCAAATCTCACAAGTGTATCTTCAATGGTTATGATGAGAATTCCAAGGCTTACAAGTTGTTTGATCCTTCTAATAAAAGTGTCATAATCATAAGGGATGTTCAATTTTATGAAGTATCTTCCCTGCTTGAGTCTGTAGAAAATCATGTTACCCTAAATTTACCAATACCTCATGTTACTCCTATTCATGTTACTCCTTCTTCTAGTTCTGTGCCTCTTATTGATCTTGATTCTTCCTCTCCCTTTATGCCACCTGAAACTTATGAAGCTCCTGAAGTGAATCATGTTCCTTCTATTCTTCCTATTTGGGCTCGGAAAACCATTGAATCTGCAGGTAGTGTGGTCGGAAATCCTTCTGACACTTGTTGAACTAGATCTAACTTTGTCCTTATGACCAAAGTTTTGGCCATAGATGATCCTGCTACTTATGCTCAAGCTAAGGGTAATCCTCATTGGGAACAAGCTATGTATACTGAATATGAATCTCTTTTGAGAAACAAGACTTGGTCTCTTGTTCCTCTTCCTTTAGGAAATAATTTAGTTGATTGTAAATGGGTTTATAAAACTAAGTTCACTGCAGAAGGACAGATCGAAAAGTATAAAGCTGGATTAGTTGCCAAAGGCTTTAATCAAATTGAAGGTATTGATTATAATAAAACTTTTGCTCCTGTTGCTAAAATGAACACAATAAGAACCATTTTATCACTTGCTGCATATTTTAAGTGGGAAATTCATCAAATGGATGTTAAAAGTGCATTTTTAAATGGTGATCTTACTGAAGAAATCAATATGCAACAGCCTCCTGATTTTATTTCTGTTGAATTCTCAAGTTTAGTATGCAAATTACACAAATCCTTACATGGTCTCAAACAAGACTCTAGGGCTTGGTATGATAAAATTGATGCACATTTATTGAATAAAGGTTTTAAGCGTTGTATATCTGATCTAAATCTGTATGTTAAGAACTTTGGTGATAATGTCCTGATTATTTTTTTATATGTGGATGATCTAATTATCACCGGAAACCAACTTGTATTAATTCAAGATATGAAAATTGTTGTTCAAAAGTAGTTGGAGATGACAAATCTCGGTACATTACGCTATTTCTTAGGTCTTCAGATCTGGCATATGGCCGATGGTATTTTTCTCTCTCAGCCTAAGTATGTGACACATCTATTGGCTCATTTCCATATGAGTAATTGTAAACCTGCTCCTACACCATTTCAATCTGGTGTAAAGTTAACTATTTAGTGTACCACTCCACTGGTTGATGCTACTCTCTATCATCACCTCGTTGGAAGCTTAATATATTTAACTCACAGTAGAATAGATCTCTCTTTTGTCGTCAATATGATTTCTCGGTTCATGCAGCAACCTCGTGAATGTCATTGGCAGGCAACCAAGAGAATTATGTGATATTTACAGGGGACATTGCATTATGGTGTATTTATTCGAGCAGTGCTACAATTTTACTCTCTGGTTATACAGATTCTGATTGGATAGGTGATATTTCTGGTCGACGGTCAATTTTTGGTTACATATTTCAACTTGGTTCAGGTCCGGTCTCTTGATCCAACAAGAATTTGAAGACTCTTTCTTTATTTTCATGTCAATTAAAGTATAGAGCAACCAAAGAAGTAGCTAAATAATCCATTTGGTTACGAAATGTTCTTATCGAGCTTGGTCTAGTTCCGAAATCGTCCACAATATTGAAATGTGACAATCAATGTGTAATTCATCTTGCTTACAATACAATATATCACTCCAAAACGAAACATCTCGACCTTGATGCTCTTTATATTCGAGGTCTTGTCGTCAATGGTATTATTTCTTTGGAGTATTGTCCTACCAAGTAGCAAGCAGCCGATATCTTCACCAAATCCTTGACAGAAATGAAGTATGTGTATCTTCGTTCTTTACTTGGGATGAGGGAAGTTATCATTAAGGGGGAGTAGTAATGACTCCTTCCTTCCTTAGTGTTAGGATGGGCCCTTCTCCCAACCATTATTAAGGGGGAGTGTTGGAATATATTGTATTCCTTGGAAGGTAATAATGTCTTTGAACTATGTTGGAAGTTGAATACAATCTTATGTAAAAGAGTAACACATTATATCCCATATTCATTATGGAATAGTATACTCTTGTACCCATTTATTATATAAAGAGGTGTTATTTTGGAGAATTATATTATCCCACATTCAATATGTGAGAGTAATTCCTCCACATCTCTAGGTATATAATAGGGTCAAGGGAGCCTTTTTTGAAATCAATCACATCTCATCTTGTGCTCATACTGTCATTTGTATCGAGTTATTTCTAGTTTCTCTCTTTGTAAGATTGCAGGAGATTTCTAGAGATAATAGAAGACAATCTTCCCGTGGACGTAGCCCAATTGGGTGAACCACATATATCTGTTATATTATTTTTCCTTGTTCTCTTTTTGTTCTTATTTATATGTTGATATGTTGTTGGTTTCTTATATAGATAGTTAGTTTAGTAGATCTAATATTCTCACACTCGGCCCTCGGCCATATGGCCATAATGTGGCCCCCCCATATGGCCATGTTTTTAAGAAACAAGACCTTAATGATCAAATTAGCGCACTAACAACTTCGCCCAGAAATTGGGAAATTTGGTGCTCGGTCAGAGGAATTGGAGATGAATTTGCCGGTTCAGTGTCAGGTTTGGTGGAAATTGTGGAGCGGTTGGTGCCAAAACTTGGGGAAGCCATAACTTACTCAGTTTTTGACCAAATACGAAGCCGAAAGAGGCTAGAAAAGCATTGCTTGGCATTCTGGAGCTACTGGAACATGTTTCAGAGCTGTTTGAGCATTTAAAATGTATGTAATCACACTTTTGAGCATAATAGAAGAGGTCCAAGCCATTAGAAGCTGGACCAAGGAGACGTAGCCCAGGAGGGGTGAACTCCTTCATCATGTGTTTTTGTGTTACTATTTATAGCGATGTTCATCTATATTATATGTTGTTGTTCAGTGTTTTTCTTATGTTAATTTTCTCAATAAATTCACATAAAAACTCATGGTTAACTTGAAATTTACCTCATAATCCTCAAGCACTTCATTTATATT
The DNA here is from genome assembly GCA_034641835.2 of Pinus albicaulis. Lineage (NCBI taxonomy): Eukaryota > Viridiplantae > Streptophyta > Pinopsida > Pinales > Pinaceae > Pinus > Pinus albicaulis. The sequence goes on along the minus strand of CM076582.1, from coordinate 46,720,319 downwards.
CTAAATTAGAATTTAAAACAGAAAATACTAATTTTCCCATGTAGATCACATGATGAGTTTCATACAGTAGAGTCGTTGACACACAAGAAGATTGAAATTAACAAGATGAGTCATGTGAAATGTTAGGGTTAACATGGCCACTTTATTAAGGAAAATATGTCCTTTAATGTTCACTTTCAATCCAGGATATGAATCGACAAGTGGTTCACATCATTCAAAAACTCTCATCGAGTTGGGGACAATGGTTATATTAATAATTGTTTCTGCAATATTTTGGAAAATCAAAATTTTTATGGCCAACACATTGTTAAATGTTGAAAAATATGATTTAAATTGTTAGTAGCACCCTTCCACAACCCATATTATTGGTGATCTTTGTTTAGCATCGAGAGGTATTCCCACATGCCAAGATGTCACCAAATTCAACCTAGAAGAGTTGTGAAAGTATAATTTTATTGTTTGGGCATCATTGTTGGAGCGGGGTCCCCTGGGGTCTAATTTTGGTACAATTTTGATAAAGTTTTGTAAATGTTTTGATGTGCACGTTGCGCGAAAGAGTCAAAGGGGATTTGGAGCGGGTCAGAGTCCCTATTCAATGTAAATGGGATTTAAGGGAAAAGTATGAGTCTCAAACAATGGTATTTGCACGCTAAAATAGTATAAATATAGATAGATCGAGTCAAGTGAAGATAGCTTATGTCTGATGACGAATGTTTTCTAAGATTTTGATTTAAGTCTGGGTTTTTGGGTAGAAAGGCTCATGATGGTTGTGTGCACGGAGACCTAGTCCTAGCTATGTGCGGACTCTGCTAGTTGTGTGCACGGAAGGGTAATTGGTATTGAAGGATTGAATGTATTGGAAATGCTATATCTCTTAATAAAGAAGCATTGTTTTGGCGAAATCTAGACTTTTATGTGATTGATGTTTCTTATTTGTTATTTTCTTTGAGATCAAAATTATGTTCTATGATTGCATCTTTACTTTTGTTTATGATTAATTGCATCTGTGTGAATAAGTAAGTATATTACGCATGAATATCAGTTGATGAATAGATATGATTAAAGTGTATCCGTTTACTTTGCGCGAATATATACACTGAAGTGTTCTGAGATAATCTGCGACAAATTTGATCTGTTGTTCTACTAATCTGTTATTGCACACATTTTGATATTATCAATATATTGGATATTTATAAGTCTGTTTAGGACCACCACATTAAATTCTTCCCCAGGGTGTGGAAACCTGGTTCCAGCACCCCCCCATACTGCTTTGGGTGAGACTTTGATTTTCACAAGAAGGTCATTGTGGAAAGGGCTAGTAGTTGGAGGGTTTGTTGGTTGCGCAATAAATCTGAACGTGGGTCAGGACTGCTCAAGCCAAAAAATGATTCTGTTGTCGATACCAGGATAATTTTGAGGGGGAATTGATGTTTTGGTGTCCTACACATAATGAATTACAATATTGGTCGGATAGAAATATCCTTGAATTCATGATCCAAGAGAATCGAAGTTCTAAATTATCCGCTAAAGATTGGGTTCAAAAATACATTTATATTAATGTACACGAGATATTCTTTTCTTCCTTTGCGACTGGGTTGCATGAGTGTTTGTCTCGATTGACTGAATTTAATACCTGCATAAAGGATGACATAGTCACTCAGTAAACTCCATAATTGGTACAACAGTTAGAAAATACCAACAATACAATTACTTGTGCGATAGATCATTGGATCGATCGTGTTATGGAGGATTTGTGATTGAGTTTTCTATTGATCAGTTTGTGTCTTATTTTGAAGTTGAAATAAGATTCTTCAAGTGTCCCAGAGGTATGTTCTTGCACTCTTTGAAGTTGTGGATTAAGATGCTATTGTGTGAACAGGGTAGTCTATGCGAGCATATCGTGTGAATGTTTTGAAGAGGCCTGACTACATGTAACCGAAGAAATTACCGTGCAGATATAGAGGAAGGGTTTATCTATAGTCCTCTCAAGGGTATATCTGATAGTGAAGAAGAATCAGAGACTAGTAGATTCAATGAATATGCGCACTCTAAAGAAGAAGAAGTCTCGCAAGATCAGAATAATCAGGAAGCGTTGACCATAGTTCAGATCCCATCCACTCCACTTCCACATTCATCTCACAAGTCATCCACCCCAACTCCACCTCCACCTCCACCTCCACCAGGCGTAGATATGGTTGCGTCTATGAAGTTTCCTACTTTCATAGGTATTGGGAATGAAGATACAGAAAAATTCTGGTTTTTCACTGATGTTGTATGGAGAGCATAGCAGATTAATAGTGATGATGTTAAGAAAGCACAGCTAGCCACTGCTTTTCAAGACCGTGCGTTGGATTTGTATATAAGATTTTTATCAGCAAACTCTAATGCAACCATTTACAATCTAAAGGACACCCTAAAAGAACAATTCAAGAAGCCAAAACCATACACACAATATGTAACGGAGTTGAAATAGATTCACTAGGAGTTAAACGAATTTGCATGGGATGTGGACCAAAGATTAAAGCGCACCATCAGAGATGGTGGATTCACTATTGATGATACCCAACACAAGGAATGTTTTATTTATATGCTTCACCCGTATCTGCACCAACCTTTGAGTCAACATAATATTTCCACGCAGGATGAGGTGGTAGAAATTGCAATGAAACTAGAAGCTACATCGTTACCGGCTATGATCGGAACTCAACAGATTTAGAGTCAGTTTGAAGCAATGATTTTGGAGATTCGGAATTTGCAGAAAGATAAGCAAAGGAGGTATGCCCAGATGTATGGTGCGTACGATGTAAAACTGTCGAGCATCATAAGGATCAATGCCCCATATCCATTGATTATCTGCATGCTCGACGACCTAGACCGCTGAAGTGCCTAGTTGGGCCGAGTGGAACACCTACATTATGTTGCGCAAATTGTGTCTATGGGCCTGCATGTGAAAAATTACTGTCAAAGAATCGAAAAATATATGCCTAAGCTAATTAAAGCAACCTTTTTGCAAGTTCTTCTTGTCACTAGGACATGATAAAAAACATTTTCGCAGTTTTGATTTGATGATGGATAAAGATGAGTTGTACATAATGAAAGTTGAACCTACCTCACCAACATCCCCATTTAGGCATGGTGGATTCCAGAATAGAGGAAGAGGAGGAAGATCAGCTGGTTGAGGAAGGGAACAACTCATCTGCTACAATTGTGGAGATGTTGGTCATTATGCGCGTGATTGTCCAAATCCAGCGAGACAATCTTGCAGGTACTATAGGCAATTTGATCATGTAATTGAATATTATCCTATTTTAATTGCTAATATGTAGGAAAACAAGACGCAGAATCCGACACATAATATTCATATGGTCAGGGCAGAGCTGCACGAACAGGATCGTAGCATGAATGTTCTCACTAGGAGTGGCGTAACCACTAGTGAAGATAAGGGAAAGAAGTTGGACGCTGATATTTGGATCTGAAAGGCGCCTAAGAAAAAGGATGAATTCAACTTAAAACACAAAAAATACATTTTTATAGAAGCAAAGAAGGGGGTTTCAGAAGCAAGCGAATTAACATCAAGTAGATCGATGGATGTAGCCAAAGCAGATGAAGAAATAAAGCCATATTTACAAGCTTGCATCAAAATTTTGTGCAACAAAAAGGCAGTGGATAATATTCAAGCATTGATATATAACTGCGTAGAAAAGGAACAACCCCGAATGGAACATAAATTTTCCAACAAGATCTATAAGAACAAAATAAGAACGGGACGAGAGATGCGCTTGATTGCTCAGATTAGTGCCTATGAGATGGATCAGGTAATTATGGATCTAGGATCTGATGCAAATGTCTTACCTAAGAAAACTTGGTAGCGCATAGGAGAGCATAAGTTGGAGTGGTATACTATTCAACTGCACATGGCAAATAAATAGAAAATCATTCCATTAGGAAGACTCTCACAGGTGGTAGTAGATAATTAAGGAGTAAAGGTGCTTACAGATTTCAAAGTCATACAGATTGTGGATGATATTGATCCTTATCCTATGTTGTTGGGTTTGGATTTGGATATTGATATGGATGGCATCATAAATCTTAAGAGGAGAAGTATGATGTTTGAGAACAATGGGACCATATGTGTAGCTCCTCTAGATCTTGCAGAAGGTGCAAGATATACATAACTGGTGTGTGTGGATGATGATGTTGACCATATCTATAAGCTGACTACGCGAGATGATGATTGGATCAACCCAAAAGCTTATGGAAGTATTAATTGAAAAAAATATAGTTCCTTCTTCTCAGATTCAGATGAAGAACTAGAGAACTGGCAGAACCGACTACATGAAGTATCTACATTGCGCTGTAATCGAGTGACTAGATCTATTCATTGCATATCATTAGAGGTACGAGAATTGCCATATTATGATGGTTTAACTAATGTGAACATGTTTTTAGGAGAAACTGAAAGGACTGTTCTAGAAGCACATAGATTCCATGCGTTGGATATAGTGCTGCACTCTACCCCTACACAATGGTGGGAGACTCACAAAGGAAACTTGGGAAACTGGGAGGAATGCACTCGAATGATGAGACTATGATTTGAATGTCCAACTACTAGGATGGAAGAGACATATTCTGAAAAAGGCGATCCGCGCAAACATTGGGAAAAATGGACTGAATTATGGTGCACAAAGCTGAGACCCGAATGGGTGCACATGTTCATCCATAATTTGGGGAAGGTGCCTAGTGATTGGTACTTGGAGATAGAGCTACACCGAGGAACCAACGAATGGTCTACACTGACAGAGAGTTTCATCTTAACCTTTAGCTTTGAGAGTGGGTTTGATTGCTTGGGTAAAGCACTGGAATTTAATCAAGAGGTAATATTTGATACAACAAAACCAAATGTAGAGTGCGCTTCGCCAGCATGGGATGCACAGACGAGGGATATTGTTAATTGCAGAATTCTGAGAGTTGAAGAAAATGAAGAAAATCCAAGGAATATCACAACCCCTGAATCTGAAGGAAAATGCATAGTTGTTGGACCTTCAATTACGTCGCTGGATGTAACGAAGCCTCTAAAAATTTTAGAAGTAAACATTGCTACCAAAGAGCAGTCAAAATTGGCGAAGATCGGAGATTACTAGGATGATGATATAATGGGAAAGGTTGTTAAGCTACTGAATGAGTATCAGGACCTGTTTCCTACAAATTTCTCTGAGTTGGAAGGGATAATTGGAGAACTTGGGGTCATGAAGATCACTTTGAAATTGGATACGCAACCTGTGAAGCAGCGCCCATATAGATTGAACCCCAAATATAAGCAGAAAGTTAAGGAAGAGTTGGCTAAAATGGTTGTTGCAATAATTATATAATCAGTGGAAGATTTTGATTGGGTGAGTCCTATGGTGGTGCAGGATAAGAAGACTAAAGGAGAAATAAGGATCTGCATGGACCTGTGCAAAATAAATGATGTCTGCATTCATGACCCGTTTCTAACCCCATTTTTTGATGAGATCCTTGACAATGTTGGAGGACGAGAGGCTTATTCATTTACAGATGAGTTCTCGGGATATCATCATATCAGGATTGATCCAGTGGATAAGAGTAAGACAACATTTGCAACAAAATGGGATCATTTCAGTATATATTCATGCCATTTGGGTTGAAGAATCTGTCTGCTATCTTCTCGCGTGTAGTAGTAGCTGCATTCAAGGAGTATATCCACAAATTATTAGAAGTCTAGTTTGATTATTGGACTATCTTTGGTTGTTGAAAAACATGTATCAAGTCTGCGCCTAATGCTGGATACTTCTATGAAGTATCAGATCTTACTTAATTTGAAGAAATTCATGTTTTGTATGCCATTCAGGACATTGTTGGGTCATATTTTCTACCAGCAAGGATTGATGGTGGATCCCACGAAGATCACAGTGATTGTTAATTTGGAAGTTCCCGCTAATGTCAAATAATTGCGCTCCATTTTGGGGCATACAAGATATTATCAGAATTTCATTCAGCGTTATGTGTTGATCACTACACCCATGGAGAAATTTCTCAAGAAGGATGTGTCATTATATTGGGACGAAGAATGTCAAAACAGTTTTGAATTTCTAAAAAAAATATGGTCACTATTCCCATAATGGTCTTTCGAGATTGGTTGAAGGTATTTCATGTGCATGTTGATGCCTCCTGCATCGCGCTCAGAGCTATTTTAGTGCAACCAGGAGCCAGGGAGATTGATCACCCTATTGCACTTGCAAGTAGGAAGTTATCAAGTGTGAAGTGTAATTATTCAACCATGGAGAGAGAAGGATTGGCGATGGTTTATGCACTGTAGAAATTCTACCACTATTTGCTAGGAGGCCACTTTAAGATGTTTACTGACCACTCTACTTTGAAGTACCTTGTCAATAAGCTTGTGTTGGGGGGGAAGATTTACAGGTGGTTGTTGTTGTTCTAGGAGTATGATTTTGAATTTATTGTGAAGACGGGGAGACTGAATGTTGGGTTGGACCATTTTTCATGCATTGAAAATGGAGAAGAGCCTATTAGCTTGGAGGATGGTTTACCAGATGCGTAGTTATTCGCTATAATGGTGGTTGATGATAATTTCCCTGATATCATTCATTTCTTGACTACTTAACGTGTGCTCGAGGAATATACATTGAAACTGAAGAAAGAGTTGGTTGCGCGCGTAGTTGACTTCGCTCTAATTGTCAGTAAGCTATATAAGATGGGTGTAGATGAGATCTTGTGAAGATATGTGTTAGAATTTGAGAGACGAGACATCTTAGGTGAAGCTCATGGAGGGGTTACAGGAGGTCACTATGTGAGGAAAGCCACTGCGTAGAAGACCTTACGAGCTATTTTATAGTGGCCCATGCTACACAACGATGCATATGCGCATTTTCGTGCATGCGATTTATGCCAAAGGACAGGAAAGCCATCACGAAAAGATGGGATGCCCCTGCAACCACAGATGGTGTTGCAAGCGTTTGATAAATGGGCCATATATTATGTTGGACCTATTGACCCTCTAGGAAATAAGATAGGTGCGCGTTACATAATCACTGCATCAAATTATTTGACCAAGTGGGCTGAAGCTAAGCCGGTGAAGGATTGTAGTGCAGACACAGTTGCACACTTCATTTTTGAGAACATATTGACTCGATTTGGATGCCCTAAGATTCTGATGAGTGATCAAGGTACGCAATTTGTGAATGATGTTAGAGTCTGCCAATTCTTCCAATCAACAGTGATCTAATATGACCTTACAAGTTTTTTTTTAGGGTCTTAAGTCAAATTTTTATGGTTTCAGTAGGTCTTCAAATAAAAATTTGGTCACTGGCTAATGTGTCTAGGTTTGTTACTACTCCTTTCAAAAAATTCATGTTTTGATAATTACCATCACTCATTATGATGAGTCAACAATTGAAAATGTCTCCATCACCATCTTAGTCACACCACCACGGTCATCATTCAACTCATTTCATGAAGTGTCGCCATTAGGTTTTAGGGTTAAAATCATTAAAAATCCATCATTTCAATAATAAAACCAACATTGAAGTATTAATATTTAAAAATACTCAATAAGGTATTTTAAAGTGTAATTTCATTTCAAATATGAATGTAGTATGTATCTCAAAGGTTCTAAAGTTGCAATTTCAAATCAAAAGGTAAAAAAAGATTTGGTGGGGCCACTTGAACACCAAAAGTGAAAAGTGATTTCCAAAGCTACAAAAGACCCAAAAGATTTTAATTTTCTCATTCCATCCTCAAGAAACATCTACCCAGCAAGAAAAATCACTCTCACCCTTAGAGAAGAAGTTCCATTTCCCAAGAGTGCTCATTCCTCCACTGTGTTGCGCATTCGCTGCGCAGGTGTTGCGCATGCGCTGCGCTTTTGTTGTGCTTTCTCCTGAGCATTGCGCTTTCTCTATTTTTGGCACAAATAAACATTGCAGTGGATTTTTCATCAACCAAAAACTTCCAGTATATCAGTGATAGGTAATTGGTCCCTCCAAAACATCTTTTGTGTCTTCATTTTGTGATTGGAAGAAGAAATTCCGCCTTCTAGGGTTTCTAGTTCATTTGCTTGTTTTCATGTTGACATTGATAAATTCCTGAAATAAACCCTATTTTTGAAGCTCACTCACTTTGCCTCATATTTTATGTTATCACTCAGAAAAAGTGAAACATCATTTGACATAGTCTTACAGGTTCATTTGTCAAAGGTATGATCACAGAGTTCATTAGGAAAATTCAAATTTTTCATATTAGCCTATCCTAAGGTCCAAACCCCACCCCCATTCAAGTCATATCATGTCCCATCAGTTTTGACATATTCCATTTTCCAAGTTTTTGAATTCGAAATGGTCACTTTAGCCAAGATTTCTTGTTTTCGTAGCGAATTACACAGTAAAAAGGCAGTTTTCGGTACGAAATTGCTAATACTTTCATAGCGAAACTGCCAGGAATTTAACAACTACGCTACAAAAAGATCTATTTATGTCTGTCTTTTCAAATTAGGTGCTAGGTGTCAGTCAATGATTATAAGTGTTATGGTGGATGTCATTCGAGTCAGTTATGGTTAAATCAAGGTACAATGGTCATGGCTGAGGTCATTATTATTGTTTTTAGCATGTATGAGTCATGATTAAGCCATGGGTTGTCATCGAAACTTTAAAACATTACCTAATTGAGTCATTTGTCATTCTACGCTCCATATTTGCATGCTACTGAGTTTTGCAGATCTTTTTCACCAAGCCAAACTGGTTGCTGGAATTTTCAAAAGTTGCAGGTGTCATTGATCAAGCGCGGCAGAGAAGGTATAAAAGCACCATGGCTGCAAAGAGGAAGACCAAAAAAGGAGGCCATTGCCTCATATATGAGCCATCAGACATGAATTTATTAATGAAGACCCAAATGCCTTAGAATTTTTCATAATAACAGGGTGTTTGTAGTTTTTCCAAATATTGCAAGGATTCCATGTGCAGATTTATAAGGAGTTTGTCATCAGTTTCAGTGGGATAACTTCAAAGGTGGGAATGTTGAATCTCACTGTAACACCGAAGAATATTGCAGCAGAAATAGGAATTCCTAGAGGAGGAGAACAATGGTTCAAAGGTTTCAATTTCACCATGCAGGACTGTAAGGAATTTATCAAGCCATAGCATAGTGAGATTGATCTCACAAATTCCATCCCAAGGATCTACATGAAAGAAAAAATTTCAAAGTTGTTGCTTATCATTTAGAAGTACTTCACCTGTGAAGGGAGGTATCATATGGTTTATTCCTATCACCTCAGGCTTCTACTACATTTTTTTGGTAAGAGGTCTCTTGATTTACCTTTTTAATTATATAAAATCTTAGCTAAAATGTCAGACAAAGTTCAAGCTAAATATGAAGGAAATGAAACCTCACTCTTTCATCATGGTTTAATCAATTTGATGGTATTAGAAGACTTTAAAATATTAGGCATAGACTGGTCATCTTTTCTATTTTTTAGTGGTTTTGAAGTAGATGCCATCACTCCTAAAAGGACTCCATAACCTAGAGATATCCCATCACCTTCAGTGGCAGAGAAAAGTGAGCCAGTGATCATGGAGACATAGCCATTACAGAAAGTTGATACACCTGCTATTACACCTGCAAAACAAAATCCAACAGTAAGAAAACATGGCAAAAAGAGGGTTACAAGAAGCCAAACAGTGGCAAAGAGTAATTTAGAATACATTCTACATGCTATTGATATTGAAGAAACTCCCATAGTCCAAGCTGAAGATACAGATGAGGGAGGAAAGAAGCTCAAGAAAGCCAAAATAGCTAAGAAGTTAAAGTTTGAAGGCGAGGATGCAGGATTCATGTTTCAAGCTAGGAAACCAATGAAAATACATGCTAGAAAACTCTTGGAAAGTAGTAAAGAAGCTTAGAAGGTCACTAAAACTATCCAGCCACCACCAAGTATCATTGACCTTTCATCACCTGCAAAAGAAGAATCAACCATTAAACAAAGGAAAGGAAAAGATAAAATCATTGAAAAAATAGAGATTGAGGTCCTTAAGGAGCAGTTGAAGCTGGAAAATGATGAAATATCAGTTTTGAAGAAAGAGGCAAGGAAGCACAAGATTCAGAAGGTATAGTTTGAGAAAATGAAAGAAATTTGGGAAGATAAGGTTAATAGTGTGTCAAAGACCTTGGATAACACACAACAATTGATCAAATGGAATCATCCATTGAGAGGAGAGGTGAAGCATATCAGAAAAATGAACCTGCTTGAAATCTAAGAATAGGACACTGAAGGACCAATTCAAAGACCTTCAAGAGCAGTTACAATTGATTCATGAAGAGTTGGAGAAGAAGGGCTTAAAGATGACTGTGGTTGAGGAGCCCATAGTTTAACTAATCATTAATGAAGAGGAAACACCTCAAGGGTATTAAGTTGAGTTTGAATGTATTTTAGAAGGTTTGTGGCATGCTAAAGACCAAGTTTTTATAGCTGGAGGTTACATTTTTGAGATAGAGTTGAAATCTAGAAATTATGTCATTTTTCACAGTTTCGTAGCTTTTCTTAGGCTTAAAGTCAGGAAAATGCTACGAAAATTTCTGTAGCATCTTATTTGCTTCCAAAATCACTTTTTTCAGTTTTTAAGGAGGGAGAATGGTAGTGATGATGTGTCATGTCTTGGTGGACACCATGGAACAACAAAGGAGAAAAAATTTTGGGTGCAAAAGCTATTTTTTGGACACTACGAAAGCTCGCTACGAAACTGTCCTGTTCTCGTAGCGATTTTTTTTGAAGGTTTTGAAGCAGCTTAAAGGAAATTTTGGATAGTTTTACTCCTCAAACATGTCAAGGGACCTTACCATCAAACATTTATGACTTGAAGAAAGTGTTTTTGAGACAACTCATCAGCTAAAGCTTTCGTTGAAGATGAAGGTCTTGAATTCCCGAAAAATATGGTTTTGTTCCACATGTTTAGGAGGATTTTTAATATGAAAAGTGGTGATGAACTATGTCATAGCCTATTCAAGCATGTGAGGTTTATTCTAGCTAACATGTATCTATTTCAAAGATAAGGTAGACTGATGTAATAAATAGGAGTTTGAGTCCTATTAGGAAAATTCATCTTTAGGGTGTAGCTGTCATTTTCTTGTTAAAAGACATGTTTTATGTTATATGATGTGTCATAAGAAGAATTCAATGAATCTATCCAAGAGGTAGATCATCCCTGCTGTAATAATGTCTATTTAAAGGAAAATCATCGAAGTAGTAAGGGGTTGAAGACTTTTTGCACCGAATTGCTGCTTTATGTAATTTGACTCATATCAGTAATAGAGAGTGACTTCTTCTTGACAGAACTGAGATTCTCATAGGGTTTTTAATATTTTATTGATTTACATCTTATGTTTTAATACTTGCAGTAGATTTCATTGCTATTACTCATGATTCATAACTCTATTCTATGAATTCTAATGAGATGACTGTGTTTTCCTATGTTTTATGAGTGAATTGCCTTTGTTAAAGACCCCTATCTGCCTCAGCTTCCATGTCAAGAAAAATTCCCACTGAATCTACTGATTTTTTGACTCCATAAGCCCAATGGTAGCAAGCTTGTATTCTTTCAACCTGCAACCATAAAAAAACAAATTACTTTTCAAACAGATTTAGCCATCTAGTACTATCATTATCAAATATCATAAACCCCTTTGAGAGAGCCCTCTCAGACTGAAGAGGCTAAGCTTCATTCAAAATATGGTTTGAAACAGTTACATAGATTTTTCTGATCAGCATCCAATCCAGAAAATTTTTGTGATAACATATTATACACCTACCTAATCATTTTCCCCACCCCCTACTCCTCATTTTCCTTATTTTCCTACAAACCCTAGCCTAGACTATACATTTCTAGGTTAGGACTATTTTTCCCTCTTTGGACCCCTTCCCCTCATCCATTCCCTCAAATTTCACTTCCCATACTCCCTAACATCTCTCCCTACCCCCTTATTTTTTCTCAAGAATTTAGGAAGCCCATAACCCCTTAATCTCCCTTAATTTCCAAAAATCACCCAAATCCATTGTTTTTCCCCTTCATTAAAACCCTAATTCCCTTTCCCATTGAGCTAGGGTCAACATAGATTCTCAAACCATTGAGAAGAAAAGGAACAAAGGAGGCCAGATCATCATATATGAGCCCACTTTAGAAAATGAGGTCATGTCTTCACCCTTCCTCAAAAAATCATTTCAGGATGTTGGTTGCCTTACCTTTTGCCAAAAGGTTGAGGAATTTGGTTTTCATGACAAGCTCACCAATACATTTGCCACTAGATTGAGGAGATACAAAGCGAATATTTTAGGGGTGGTGTTCACTCTTTCCACAGAGATTATTGCCTCAGTTATAGGGATTCCAAAAAACAAAGAAAATTGGTTCAAGAGCAGAGACCTTGACCTTGACAACTAAAAAATGTACTTGAAGCCAACATACAAAGAAACTCCTAAACACATCTTTCCATTTAGGAACTTGCTATAAAAATATACCCCTCTCATGAAATTGATCATGAGATACTTCACATGTGAGGGTAGATACTCAAGGATATATCAGTATCATATGAGACTCTTGAAGCATTTCACCTGTGTGAAAACCATAAACTTACCTCATTACCTCTACACCATGGCTTGGTGAAGGTATTGGTTTTCCATCATCTATCATAGATTAATTTTTCATGGGAGGGTTTTGTATATTCCAATTCTCTTTTTTCTTCTCCAGCTCAATCTTGCAGTCACTCTACACCCTTGTCTTCACCAGCATATCTAGAGGTTTCTTCCTCAAGAAAACCTACCAAAAGAGTTCCTAGGGCAGAGGTGACACAAACTTATGTCAGAGGTATGAGGCTTATGTTTTCTCCAAATATTGTTGAAAGGGGCAAGCTTACATCAGTTGAACAGGGATCATCATCACACCATGAGGCACCATTGCAAGATGAGGAGCCATTCCATCTTGAAACTGACATCGTAGACTTGGAGGTAAATGAAGAGACCAAAACACTGGAGAAAATCATCATGGAAAAGGATGCTAATATCAAAGAACTTAAGGAGAGCTTCTCAAATGCCAACATTTTCATTTCATTCCTGTAGTAAGAGAATATGAAATTAAAAGTAAATCAACTACTCTTGACTAAGCCCAAGGTTGATTTGAGAAAAGATAATGTAAAGGGTAAGGTAGTGGTTAAGATTGATGATTCAGATGATTAGGAAGAGCAGGTTAGAAGAAATAGGCCAAGGAAAATAGGCCTTAAGAGGGCACTTGAGCAACAGAAAGAATCATCTCCACCAAGAACTCAAATGACAGTTGATGAGCTCATCTTGGTAGAAATTGAAAAATACAAGGTAGGATGGCTTGATAGAGTGAATTTCCACATGGAAATGCTTCTCAAGAAGGCAAATAGAAACAACAACCTGCAAAGAGACATGGCCATGCATTACTACACAAGAAATCATATCTCTCAAGTAAAAATCAAGCAGTTGAAGAAAAACCTCAAGGAAACCCTAATGAGGCAAAAAGAGAAGGATAAGTTGGATTTTCTTGTTGAAGCCTCCCTCATAGCATGACACATCATCACAGGGATTCATGGAACAATTTTGGTGCATTTTTTAGAAAATTTTGGAAATATTTTCGTTTTTTGTGACTTTTGGCAAATTTTGAAAATTCAGTAGAACCAATAGCACAACGCCTTGGCGCTACGCTTTTTCCTCAAGCATCCAAATGGAAAAAAAAAAGCATATTCCTGGGTAGATACTAACCTATACATGTTACCCATCCACTTTGGGTGCCTTGTCAGCAAACTTGTGGAGAGAAAAGGTCAAAAAAGGGGTCAAAAACACACTTTTTGTCACTATTTTTAAATAGGTGTTGCGCTTTTGGGAGTACATGTGGGAAAATCCATTTTTCTCCCTTATGGAGTGTCCATTTGACTTTATTGAGGTGTCTAGTGATAGATAGACATCCTCAAATTTCCATAACATCTTTCAGAAGTGGATTTGGAGCATGGGAATGCCTCCAAAAGCCTCTCACAAGCCAGGCATTGCACTTTATCAGCAAGGCGTTGCGCTTTTCCCTGTGTGCACTTTTTCGAGCTTTTTCTTAGTGAAACTTGGTCTAATGATGTAATTTCTCTTTATTATTGTAGATGTGATGTAAATATGATGTAAATGGGATTTTTATGGTAAATTTGACGTAATTTTTGACCTCATTTATGAGGATAATCTTAGTCAACTCTATTTGGAGGGTTTGTTCAAACCTCCCTAGACATTAGGGTTTTGTTGAGAGAATCTTGTGGCTTGTTCCTACAGTGAGGGATTCAACCCCTGAGAGAGGGGAAACTATTTTTGAGTCTATATGTATGGATTTTCCAGTCATTTTGATGGTTGAACATCAGAGGGTGAAACTCTTGTAGCTTGTACTTCATCATTTTATACAAGTAATCAAAGGACTAGTTGCAGCTATTATTCATGAATTCTCGTGTTGTGATTTTTTGATATTTTTTTTCTCTCTGTTATAGTTTTATATAAATTATATACTTGTCTCCTTACCATATCATCATTATTCAGTAGTTTTCCTAAGATGTTTAAAGCATAATTCTTTTCATGAAAGCTTCGTTTTGTTAGGAATATCATTTTGTGTAATTTTCCTTCTTGATTAATGAATTCATGGTGCACATGCTCATTATTATCTCTTTCTCTTTAAAACCCTACACTACACCAAAAAAATCCCAAATCCATCACAAAATCATAGCTATATTGCTCCTCTATATCTTTTGCAGCTGTAACCTTTGATACTTTGACATAGTTCCCTGATTTTCATCCATGATCCAGCAGAAAAACCATAAATATTTCAAAACCCTAGAGCTGAGTTATCTAGCCTAAACTCCACCCTTGCACAATTCAAACCCTTGGCTGTGTTTTTCATAGAGAGAGCCCTCTCTGGTTTGGTAGGTCTAGCTACTAAACTAAAATCTTGGTTTGAGGTTACCTCTGTCGATTTCCATTCAACCTTGGGACATTGTGGAGGCTAAAAAATGAAACTATTGAAGCTCTAACAAAATAATTATGGATTCATCATCATGAGAGTACTCCATATCACCCACAGGCGAATGGTGTGGTGGAAGCTTTCAATAAAATATTGGATATTGCGCTCACTAAGGTTTGCAATGCTAACTAGAATGTTTGGTATGTGCACATACATGTGGTTTTTTGGGCATATAGAACCACCTGCAAGAAGCTGACAGGAAAGACACCGTTAAAAATGGTGTATGGGAAAGAAGAAGTTATACCAATGGAGTACATTCTTCCAAGTATGCACATTGCAACATTCACAAATATGGTAGAGCAACATATTATGGAATAACGATTGTCGCAGTTGGTCGCGCTCGAAGAGGATCACTTTATTGCAAACTTCAATCAACAAGTACATAAGGCGCGTGAAAAGGCTTGGCGTGATAGGAATATCCGCCAGAAGGTTTTTAAGGAAGGGGACTTTTTTTTTTTGTATGACATCAAGTTTTCATGCCACCCATGGAAGTTCAAGATGCATTGGCCAGGATCATATGTTGTTTAGGAAATCACTAACGGAGGTGCAGTGCACCTGGCCACATTGAGCGGAGAAAATATTCCTGGTCATGTCAACGAAAGTTGATTGAAGCCTTACAGGGATGACCCTCTACCTATGCACACCAAATGACTATATGGCCATATAATTGGATCTGCACAAAAGGGATGGAGGATGCGAAAACAGGTGCAGCGCGCGGGTGGAAACTGCGCGTAGAGGTTGACTAGGTTGTAGAGGTGCCATAATATAGCCTTTGGAAAATTAAATATGGACAAGGAAATATTCTTACCGTTTGGAGGAGCATATAAGTTGTATTTAATGAGGATATTATGTCAGATTTGGAGTTGTTTTGTCATTTATGGAGCTACCTTAATGCACAAGAGACCGTTTAAGACACGCTTAAGCTATAAATATGACCGAAGGGGTCGCATTAGTTCCATTTTATTTCTGTGTGATTTTTGCAAGTTGATTTAATTGATTTATGAATCCTTTCTAAAGTCTATGTCTAGTATTGATCCATTGTTTGAGGAGGATTTGCGTCATAGAAGTTTAGGCCACTTAATACTGCCCAGTAGGACAGCCACTGTTGGCTAGTGATCAGGTCTCGCGGGCAAGACCTAGGTTCAGGAGTTGTGGCCAACAAAGGAATCCGCTGTAGTCTAGGATCACACCGGCATTATCACCCTACTCTAGAGAGTAGAGAGTCTCACCCGAGGTGTGCCGCGACCACATGCAGGAGGGGAATAGACCAATGGCAAGGAACGGATCCGCAATTCATCCTTATCAGTGATTAGATTGCATAAATAGAATCACATACGCAACAGCGTTCAGAGAGCATACAGATATTAAGCAAATGAAATTTTAAAGCGTCTCAACCAACACACATGCATGTGAATCACACAAATAGAAAGTAACCTGCAATTGTATTAAGCTCTTGGCCGAATCCACAGTTACATAGCTTTGCAATGGGCTTACAAATCTGATACATATGCCTTGCGGAACAGAGATGTACATCAATATAACCCTAGGAACTACAGAGACCTCATCCATAATCCGGGTTCCTGCTGCAGCATGCATTTCTTCTCCTTCAGTCGCTCTCTCCCTCTCTCTCTCTCTTCCGGGTGACGGCTATTTATTCACCCGCTGTTGCGACTGTTAGTTTTCTTATGTCCTTCTTCAGCTGCTTCTAGCTTTTCTCTGATTATCTGTGTGTTCCGCTTTCGTTCTTCTGTTGTATCTTCTCCTTATCTACACTTATGCATCTATTTTCCTCCACTATGTGCTTGTTCCTTCGCAACCTTGGTAGCTCCGCCGTTTGATGTGGTTGCGACTTGGTTACGGCTGCCATGTGCCCTCGTTCCACAACCCAAAAATATGGCCGTTGTTCCAATTCAAAATGTTCAAAACAAGGGCCCCGTCATTCTCCCCCGTCTCCAACCTGGATAGGTGATCGGGCCCGACATTCAACCTCTCGGGCTTGACGATTACTTCGAACGTGAATTCTTGAAATAGCATAAGCCAACGGCAAATCCGTCCTTCCAGAATAGGCTTGTTGACCAGGTACTTCAGGGCAGAGTGGTCCATGAAGAACTTGAACTTGCCCCCTAGAAGATAGTGGTGGAACTTCTGAAGAGAGTACACCATCGCCAGCGCCTCCCTCTCGGTCGTGGTGTAATTCTTCTCCGCATTGGACAGTTTGCGGCTGGCGAAGTAGACAGGGTGGTCAACTGTTGTATCGTTGGGGTGTGCCAAGACAACCCCAAGTGCAACACTGGAAGCATCGATATGCACATGGAACTGCTTATCCCAGTCGGGATGAACTAGAATAGGCGCTGACGCCAGCTTTTCCTTCAGGGTGTCCAGGGCTACCTGACACTCCTCCGTCCATTGAAATACTGCGGACTTTCGTAGAAGTTGTTCTAACGGAGCAGTGATCTTGGCATAGTTGCGGATAAACCTCCTGTAGTATCCCGTGTGCCCGAGAAATGCCCGCAACTGTTTCACCGTCTCGAGGGCTTCCATGTGTACGATCACCGCAACCTTGGCGGGGTCAACGCAGACCCCTTGCTTGTATACCACATGTCCCAACAACGTGCCGAATGGAACAGCAAAAATACATTTCTTTAAGTTCAAGGAAATCTGCAGCTGGCGACACCGATCAAACATGACCCGCAATAGGGTAGCGTGTTTCTTTAATAAACTGTAGACAGTCCAGTCGTCCATGTAGACTTCCAGGAACTTGTGAAGGTACTCTCGGAAGGCGGCGATGATAATCCGGGAAAACATGGCCGGAGAGTTCTTCAAGCCAAACGCCATGACGTGGTATGCGAACGACCCCCATTCGGTGGTGAATGTTGTCTTTGACTTATCTGCTTCCGCAATGCGCACCTGATGGTAGCCTGAAAAGCCATCAGTGAAAGAGTAGGCTTCGTTCCCCACAACATGGTCCAACACTTCGTCGCTGAAAGGGGTGGGAAATGGATCATGAATGTAGGCATTGTTCAGACTGCGATAATCGACACAAACCCGTATCTCTGCCTTATCCTTCTTATTCTGGATGACGATAGGGCTCACCCACTCTACTTCCTCCACGGGAAAGATTAGACTCGCGGCCAGCATCTTATCGATTTCCATCTTAACCTTCTCTTTAACCCACGGGTTCAACCGGTAGGGTCGGTGCTTCATAGGCCTGGCACCCGGTTTCAGCACGATGCGCATTTCGCCAAGGTCGCCTTTGATGCCCTTCAGATCTGCTACCGACAAAGGGAACAAGTCCTCATATTCCTGGAGGAGGCTGAAAATCTCTTTGGTCATCTCTTCGTCCCAGTAATCGCCCACTGTAGCCAACTTAGGCTTCTCCCCCGTACCGATGTTTAGCTTCTTTGTCTTCAGCGGTCGTAAATGGACCCCTTCGATGGCCGGCTCTTCTTTTAAGTTCCGCTCGCCTTCCTTCTCTTCGAAATATAGGTGCCTGAGGTCTTCTAGACTATCATCGTTTGGATCTCTGTCAATCCGTTGGCAAACCAACTCGCGCCTGGCCTCAGGACACGGTGCAACCATGACCCCCCCAGCCTCAGGGTCGCGGAAAAATAGGACCGCCTTGATTGCTTGTAGTGCCCGAGACTCTTGCTCGGTCTCCCCTTCAAACGAGAAACACCGAACAAACTTGTCTGTGACTTTTTGCCAAGAGCGGGTTCCACGCTTCCGCTCTTCCTCCAAGTACCAAGCCTGAGGGATTGTATCCAAAGAGTGGATAAACCGATGGACCCACAGCTCTGGCGGGTAGCCCAGACCTTGCCACTGCTCTTCACAGGCCCGCAAGTGGTCCTGCAGATTGGAAGTCCCAGAGTATCGCTGCCTGCTTTGAGGGCCTTGATCTTCTTTGAACCGCGCCCGTAACGCATACGCTACCCGACTCCACCACGACAAGGTATTGCGGTGATTTCTCCACCACCGGGCTGCTGTAGACTGTAGTGCGACGTCCAAAAGGGGTAGTCTTCTCCCTTCCGGTACGATGTCCTCAACCTTGGTAATAAAGGTATTGATAGCTTGCATGTTTGACAGGGTGGGGTATTCTCTAAACTTAGCACTAATCCAACTGACGCAGACAACATGAGCACATATCCGTGTGCTGGTCTCGTACCCCCCCCTACTGCTAGCCTTCCCACACGAGTTTGAATCCCAGCTCCGAGCTCTGGACACTCCGCCAACTGACAGAGCCAGTCGCGGTCGGGTTAATATAGTCTTCCCGCTTCCCTGCAGTCATCCGGTAGAGGTGGTCCATCACCTGAGCATCCTCCTGGTTATCCACCGTCTCGGTATGCCTCGGGCCTTGATATGGGTCGAGAGGCTGAGTGACCCAGACCTCCCCATCTTCAAAGATCATCAATTCCTTTTTGAGGTCAATGATAGCATAATTCTCAAAAGCCCAATCAATGCCTAACAGGGCGGGGTAAGGATCCTTGTCTCCCATAATATCAATAACCTCAAAATCGGTGTAAGTCTTTACCCCTGCAATGTCGACCTCGATACCTTCGAGTTGGCCAATCGGCAGAATGCGCCATTCTGAGTTGGATGGGCGAGTAGGCCAGCCGTGGCTTTCCGAGAGCCTCCCACGTTTTGCGTGGCAGGATGTTGACGTCAGACCCTAAATCAAGCATGGTGTCGCTGATTTGGAATCCCCCAACCTGTGTATTGAGCCGGAACTCTTTACCCGTTCGTCTCTTATTTCGCTTGATGTGCTGCACCGATTGCGGGGCTATGTCCACCGGTTCCCCCAATCTCGTCCTCCCCTGCAGTGCCCCTTCCAATGTACACTTGAGCTGCTGCCGCAGAGCAGCACTGTCAGCAATCCTAAGGAATAGCTGGAGCCATTCTTCAATCAAGGTTCCTGGGGCGTGTTGTGGCCCAGGGTCTGTTGGCAGGGGTGCCTCCAGGCCTTCCGCTCACACAGCTGAGCAAATGCCTCAACCGCCTCCTGAAAATACTTCTTCTGTGCCTCGGGTCTGATTACCCAGTGCGGGGATGCTGGCCTGACAACTGGTGCTGGCTCCTTTCCGCGAGCGTCCTCCCCCATTTTCTTACCACCCCTCATCACAATAGCGATGTTCTACATGGCCGGAGTCGCAGCCGCCCACGGCTCGGCGTTTACCAAATTTGTGCCCCTCTGCCGTGCATGTTCTTCCCACTTTTTGATGAGCTCGGGACAGTCTTTTGTCGCATGGGTGTTTACGTGGCACTGGAAACACCACGAACGACGAGGGAGGGGACATTCACGAGCCACATGGCCCTCCTGGTCACAGTTATAGCATTTTACTGGCCCGCGACCCCCAGCACAGCCTCCGCGCGCCCTGCCCCCTCTTCCTCTAGGAGCCTCATTCACCCTATAGGAGGGTCGATCCAACCGGTCCGCGAGTGCATCGAGAGCCCGGAATTGCTCAGTGTTGTGAGTCGTGGAAGCAAAAAACTCGCAATATACGTTGTTTGGCACGTTGGAATACTTCTGTAGGATCGAGCACATCCGAGGTGGATGTCCCACCGTCCGACAAATCTCACAATACTCCGTGGTGGCTGGGTTGAGTTGGGAGGGGAACCCCGCATAAGGCTGTTGCGGCTGGTATACCCCTGCGGATTCAGTGCCGCGCCACCCCCCGTGGGTGGCCCCCCTTGAATTGTCGTGACCAAGGGTCCCACCCCCGCGCCACGCAACCGAGGACACTAAGTTGCAACATGGCCTTCGACCAGGCAGTGAGTGCACAAAACGTTCGGCCTGGCTGGTCTGACCGGATGTATCTCCTTGAGCTTTTCAATCAAACTAACTATTTGATGCTGCAATCCCACCAAGGAGGGATCCTGCGGGGCCGGCCCTCCCCGATATTTCTGAGGGTAGCCCGCCATGGCCTCGATCTTCATGGCCTGCTCCAAAGCGTCCTGCAGATTGTCAATCTTCTATTGGGTGAAGGGGGTTCGCGTCAAGGGAAGCAAAGCCTTGATGAACTAGTCCCTCTGATGGTTCGGATCGATCGGGTAACTGAGTTTCTCGATCACGTCCTTAAATCGCCGCATTAGCTCCCATGCGGTTTCTCCTTCCTTCTGTTTAATTTCCCAAAGCTCGAACAGGCCCTGTTGGTCCGTCTAGGGAAGCTTAAATTCCCGGACAAAATCCTGCTTCACGTCCGCAATGACGAGATTCGGGTGGGCCTCGGACCACTTGATGAACCATCGCAGAGCCCTCTCTCTAAGCGTGGTTTGGAACTCTATTAGTTTCCCTGCGTCTGGCGTCTGTCGAGCCCTCCAAATGGCTTCGCACAGATACCAGTGTTGCTCTACATCATCATTACCCCGGCCCGAGAACTCGGGATACCGGGTAAAAGACCCAGCCATGTTCACTTGCGGCGGGTTGACTAGGATAAATCCTCCGGGTCTTGGTTGCGTGACTGTTCCACTTGGGAATGCAATACTACTAGTGCTGCTGCTGCTAACGGGTGTCGCCGTCGACACTGAACTACTGTGCAATTGACTCAATGCTTGAAATTTAACAAAAATATTATTCAAAGGTTGATAAAGTACCAGGGGAAGGTAGGGATCCTGGACATGTATATTAGGGGGAGTATAGCAGCCTGGAGAACTGAATGTCGTCCGCTCTTGAAACAACTGCTGCATCACAACGTACCATTCACCATCAGAACTTTCCTCGGGCCGCATGCCTTCATCATCTTCGTCCATCACCGTCTCCCTTGCTCGCTTGGCTGGGCTCCCATGCACCCATTGCACTCCCACAGCGGTCCCTTCTCGTCCCTGGGTATCCGCGTCCATAATTCCTACCCTTTGAGGCGCCTCCTTTTGATTCTTCCTCTCGATCTCTCGTCTTTTCAAATCTCGCATCACCCTTCTTCACAACCTATCGGCAATCTGTGCCCGCCGATGTGCACATCACTCCCTCAGCGTCCTTGCGGCCTCAGCATGCATTCCCCACTCCCCGCGTCACACTCTACGTAGCATCAGTCCCTTCAACCCTTCCCCCAGCACTGGTGGTTTACGCTTCCATATTCGTCTTGTGGAATTCTATCAACCCTTCATCCACCATCAGAGCTTTAATCCACA
Organism: Pinus albicaulis; assembly: GCA_034641835.2. Lineage (NCBI taxonomy): Eukaryota > Viridiplantae > Streptophyta > Pinopsida > Pinales > Pinaceae > Pinus > Pinus albicaulis. Next base: position 46,698,114 of record CM076582.1, on the reverse strand, counting down.
GCGGAATCTCTTTAAGCAGATTCCCTCTAAGCCCGGAGCGGAAGATAGCCTCGGCCTTTGAGAAGTATTGATAGCACTCAGCAGCAAACTCCACAATGTATCCTTCCAACATTGTCTCCACCCAAAAATCCACCGCGCGGGTCAACTCGGTGTTCAACTGATGCAGAGCCACCAGATCTCTGTGCGCCCACCTGCGGTTTATCTTCCGCGAGCCATCTCGAGGTGCCTTCGTCCGTAACCTCCGCAACCAATTGTAAAGGTCGGTAGGGAACTTTCCACAGAAAATTTCGTACGTATCACCAGCTAAATATGAGAAAAGGACGAGTTCCTTGATCGCTGCCTCCCCTTTCTTAGTCAACTCCGCTTGCTGAGCAATGAAATGGTCTAAATGATTATCCCACAATCGCCGTATCTCCCCTTTGAAGATCCACGATACCATGGTCTAGATCCCCTCATATCATGTAGGTCCCGGCAACGGAACCATTTTTTGGCGAGTGATCAGGTCTCGCGGGCAAGACCCAGGTTCAGGAGTTGTGGCCAACAAAGGAATCTGTTGTAGTCTAGGATCACGCCGGCATTATCACCCTACTCTGGAGAGTAGAGAGTCTCACCCAAAGCATGTCGTGACCACATGCAGGAGGGGAATAGACCTATGGCAAGGAACGGATCCGCAATTCATCCTTATCAGTGATTAGATTGCATAAATAGAATCACATACGCAACAACGTTCAGAGAGCATATAGATATTAAGCAAATGAAATTTTAAAGCATCTCAACCAACACACATGCATGCGAATCACACAAATAGACAGTAACCTACAATTGTATTAAGCTCTTGGCTGAATCCACAATTACATAGCTTTGCAATGGGCTTACAAATCTGATACATATGCCTTGCGGAACAGAGATGTACATCAATATAACCCTAGGAACTACAGAGACCTCATCCATAATCCGGGTTCCTGCTGCAGCATGCGTTTCTTCTCCTTCAGTCGCTCTCTCCCTCTCTCTCTCTCTTCCGGGTGACGGCTATTTATTCACCCGCTGTTGCGATTGTTAGTTCTTCTTATGTCCTTCTTCAGCTGCTTCTATCTTTTCTCTGATTATCTGTGTGTTCCACTTTCGTTCTTCTGCTGTATCTTCTCCTTATCTGTACTTATTCAGCTAGTTTCCTCCGCTATGTGCATGTTCCTTCGCAACCTTGGTAGCTCCGCCATTTGATGTGGTTGCGACTTGGTTGCGGCTGCCATGTGCCCTCGTTCCGCAACCCCAAAATCTGGCCGTTGTTCCAATTCAAAATGTTCAAAACAAGGTTTTTCAAAACAAGGGCCCCAACAGCCACCAAACCAGGAGAGGAACCCACTACGTAGCTCAAACTAGGAAGGGACAGACCTCGGGGTCCTCGAAGTCACATAGAGAAAAACCCCTAAGTCGTGCTCCACTATGGCTGAGCGCCAAAAGAATTCGATGGCCAAGTTGCTAGAAATAGTAATGGAGGAAGAGGATGTGGTAAAGGTTTCCAATCCTATCACGCGCTTTCCTACATATGTTGCACCATGCAAATTTATATCAAAGGACCTTGACAAAGTGCACTCTTATATCAACATGCCATTGCTGCCAGTGAACGTACCATTTGAGTGTGACATGTTCGGTAAAATCCCACTACTGAAAATGGAGGATTGGGATCTCGTTGATCAAGAGAGATTTCCAGAGCTCGCGCCTGACATGTACCTAGAGCGCATTCAATATGATGATGGTGTGGTGAAGGTTGAACCAATGCCCTCGGCACTGGGCTTGCATAAGTCAGGATTGCTCAAACTGTTGTAGATCCCACACTTCGGGCACAACCCGATTAACGATATTTGTCTGCGACAATTTCTCGCATTAATCTATGATGATTTTTTTATGGCTCAGGGAGCACATACCAATTGATGTTGCACTAATTCATCGGATCACTGGTTTTCCTGACCAGGGCATGGACCCTGTGGTAGCATTTAGCAAGAAGGGTCAAGAGAAGAAGGTTGGCGACAAAGTAAAAAAATATTACAAAGTGTCGTGCCACACCCGAGGGTCCGTGGTAAGTGAAATCAGTGACCCGGCCATCCAATTTGGAAAAATAGCGCTTGCCTGCAAAATGATGAGGAAGTGCAGGCCGAAGGAAGTCCCAACGCATGTTATTGCACTTGTCGTGCAAAGTTAGAAGGGTTTCCAGTACAACTAGGCACAATATTTGTGCATAGAGTTTTTGGAAAATGTGCACAAGGTGCAGGAGGAAGGAAAAAATTTCTACTACTCCTGGCTAATCCTCCTCGTCACACTCATTGGATGGAAGACCCCTGAAGAAACACAGTTTCATGAGATAGATCCAGAGATGTGAAAAGCCGCGCGCTATGCCACTTTGTGGAATTCCAAGATTCCTGCCAGAGTCACTAAAAATAAAATATTTTGGGTATTTTTGGACTCTGCGTTGTGTAAATCAATCCAGTCAAATCCAAGGTTGTCCCTCACCTTGTATCAGAACTACACGCTGATCATAGACTTCAAGGCAAAATTCCACGATGTTCATATCTGCACGAAAGGCACCGTCAAAGGTGTATGTTATGATTTTCCATAGTTGGTCATAGAAGATGACGTAGTGCGCATCATGGCAGAGTGGCCACCAGCTTGGTTGGAGCTTCGCACGACTGGGGGTGTGTCTTCATCCATTCCAAAGACTTGCACAAAGCCCGGAACCACAACAGGGATGCAACAAAATGGCAAGGACACTGAAGGAGGGCTACACCGACCACAAATAGCGAAACTATTGACTTAGAAAAGGAAACAAATCCTGCAAAGAACAGTCACGGCGCTGAGGAGACTGAGGCTCAAACCGCTAAGGGGACTAAGCGCAACTCTTAGGCCAAAGGAGGTTTGTGAAAAAAAATAAAAGGGTCCAAAGCAGCTGGAGAAGAGGACCTCACTTTGACATAGGAAAATTTTAATGAAATAGAAAATACAGTAACGTCTGTAACAGAAGATATGTGGACCAATATGGAGGCGCAGTACAAAGTTGCGCTCGAAGGTATGCAGATAGGGATTCAAGAAATCAAGGTACAAGTGAGCATTGCCCAAGAAATTCAGCTTCAAGTGAGCGTGCTTGCTACCAGTGTGCAGGTGATTAGCACAGTGCTGCCATCTACCGGTGATAGCCACCTCATCTAGATCCCGCGCTGCAGTTGTGCCTCTAATTTGTATTAATATTATCACTTATTAACATCCGTTTCATCCATTTATAATGTTCTTTTATCACATTATTTATCATAATTTATTATATAATTCCATTTCATAATTATTTATGCCCTTTTAGATAAATAATACTTGTTCTCCTTTATTTTAATAAATTAATGATTATTATGCATGATTTTTTCAATGATGGTTTATTAATGAATTAGTTATAACGTAACTCACTATTTTAGCCTCCAATATCTCTTCCAGATTGCATATTTGATCTTCAGCTCATAATTAAATATTCCAACTCAGAAATTCACTGGAATAACAAGATACAGTTTTGCGTTGAATGTTTCGGGAAAATGGAGAAGAATCCTGAAAATCTGAAACATTCGTTTTGTGCAGAACGGACCAAATTAGTTTTCCAATGAGCAGTATTCTAAAATTCAGTCTTGATTGAGAGAAACGCAGGGTTCTGTTAGGTCTCTGTAATAAGAAAGATTGGCAAAAGTCCGATCACAGAGTTAACATCATTTCAACCAACTTTGGGATTCTAGGATCTAGCCCTCCTGAACCCGGAGAGGGATCTCTCCAATATGTACAAATATGGATTTGTCTTTGAAGGCTTAAGGTAATGATATTAGGCTAGTTATGAAGTCCAAGGGTTTTGTTTTACTTTTGGATGGTTGGGCATGATTTGCTGTTTGAGGCGGAAATATCTATAAGCAAAGAGTTTCAAAGGTGAGAAGTTGCAAGCAAACAGGACAGCTTAGGGTAATAGATAGATATAACGATGGTTTTTAGTCCATTGGGCTATGGAGTCATATCTGGGATTTAATTGAACAACAACATCAAGGGTTATCCAAGGGGCAAGTCATCTATATCACAATATTATTGAGATTAAAGTGATGGAATGGAAACAATAAAGTGTTGGAAGGGTGGAAACTGATAATAATTTCTCAAGGGATTTATAGTCAGTCCAAACAGGAAAAGCCTCTTAAGTAACTGTTTAAAACCAACCAAGAACAGGGCTAACCATAAACTTCTTGGGCAAGTCTGTATTAAAGCAGCTTAATTGACAAACAGTCCGGTAATCCATATAATTACTTTCATAAAGTATGAAAACACATAAGAGAAACACAATGCAACCTAAGATCAGATAAGGTACTTTTAAACCTAGTCTGCTTTCAGTCAACACCAAGGGAAACTTTCAGAATCTGCCTTTGGATAAAAGAATCTAGGAATCAGGGCAAACCATATCTTCTCTAGTCTAACTTTAATAGAAAATAATGGAAATCACATTCAAGAGCAATTTTTATGTAAACAGAAGGACGAGGGAACGCCAACATTCCTCACTATTTAAACTGTATTAAATCATTCTTAAATAAACAAATTTGAGGCAAACATTAAGATAAAGATTTCTCAGCCAGAGAAGGTTACTGATATACAGTAGATCCTAACCCTGTTTAAACTATTCTTTACAGTATAATATGAACAATATGGCAAACATAGAAGGAAAAACAATTAACAAAGACAGAAGCTCTTCACCAGTAATATAGACCAGGATCCCAAGAAACAACTTTATATTGATGTCAAACCAGTTACAGTCTTCAAGACCAATGTTTCAGTTCAGCAATCATCTTCACTATTCAACCTAACTACTCTAGCATAAACAGAGCTTCAAGGGCTAGTGAACACTAATTACAGATAGAAGTTTCGAGCTCAAATGTATTTCAAAGTTCTGCAACCAACCAACCCCCTCACTCACCTTCTACTGAAGTATTTATAGAAGAATGAGGAGGTGAGATCTGATAAAAGATCTCAAAATCAATTAATACAGGAATTAATGTCTTCTTGGCCTTTGAGGGGCTCAACGAAGAAACTGTACAGGTGTTTCGCTGTATTAACTGATTTACACTCATGATTTTAGCTCGGTGGGAGCTTTGCTGACCTTTGAGGCTCTGTGTACAATTAGGGTTACTCTGCGGACATCTGTCAATAAATTCCATGGCAGAAGTAACTTCTTTGGCTGTTTCGAGACAAAATATCTGATCCTGATCCATAAATTCGGCTCCTGATTGAGTGTTTTGAGGCAATAGGTGGCGTTGTGGTGGTTGAGGAATCAATTTGCCTCAGATATGGCAGTGGAGGCATCCTGTCTGATAAACAATTTTTAGGTTTTCCTTTCAAACTGTGTTTTAGGCTGGGGATTAGGCTTTTGATAACTGTCTTAGCCATAATCCCCGCCGATTTGTCCACTAAATCTCTACTCTGATCCATTTCTTCTCTCTGCAATTTGATACTCATTCATTGCGATTTCTTCGTATTTTCCAAGTTTTACAGGGGCGCATGGTAACAAAGGCTCATGAAACCTTGTTGACAACATAGTTCTACACCTTGCAGCCAATCTCCTTTGACAAATCGAAAGAACGAGAATCGTCACCCTCGTCCTTCGAGTCTTCTTCAAGCATGGCGGAAAAAACCTTAAACCTGCAAAATACAAACGAAATTATAAAAACCTGCGTTTATATGGAAATCTGCATCAGAAGGTGTGCGGGGGAGTGGGGCGATCGGAGCCGTTGATCGCGCGGTGATCAACGGTCGGGGGCGAGTAGAAAAGTCAGCGGCGGAGATGTGTTGACTATGTAATGGAATCAGGAAATTGAATGTGGACCGTCGATCTGCAAAGATCAACGGCGGAGATGGATTCTTGGTCGCGCCGGGGGCTGGATAAATCGCATGCAACTTGGTTAAAGGGCGGGCGATTTTAATGAACGGCAGCCGTTGGATGCGGGGGCTCCGATCGGACGGCTAAGATAGATTTCGTTGGGAGACCTGGTCCGGAAGATAATGCGCGGGGGAAGGGGTTAAGCAGCGGTTTTTCGAATAGTACAGAGGACGCGTGGCAGCCAGCGTATGGAATCGCTGGGCAACCGGGGAAAACCATCCTTCGCACGAGGGCGGTGTGGAAAAACCAAGCGGTTTTGAGAGGTGACGTATGGTTTGGGGGGGGGGCCACACGATAAGTCGCGTGTCGCGCCGTCCGATCTGTGGAGCAGATCGACGGTCAAGATTATTCCATCGATTTATATGGGTGGAGATTATGGAAATTGATTTAAACCCGATTTTCATGAATTACAAAGGTTGTTGGTGCTTCGGGCGGAGAAAAATGGATAAGCACCCGAGGGTTATAGCATTTGGTTCAGGCGCTCAGGCACATGGAGGAAGAAGGGGTAGAGGGCTTAGCCTGAGGGGCTTAAGTCTAGCGCATAGAAAAAATGTGTTTTCTGTGGCTGTTAAAGGGAAATGAAGGTTCCGGTAAGGCTAAGAAAGAGTCTTAGACTTTAGGAAATAAATTTTGAGGAGGGAAAATAGAAGAAATGCAGAAATGAAGGATTTCCATGGGAAATGGAGAAAAATGAACTGAGTTAGTTGTGAGGAGAATAAAAAGGGAGAAAGGGTCCTTTGCAGCAGTATTTAACTTGGAAATCAGCAGGGTTTCTGAGGTTTTTTGGACATAAACAGCAATATGGGATATGGACAGAGGGAAAAGGCTGGAGGCCTTATAGAGACTTCAAGAGCCAACAACTTTTAGTGATAAAATTTGTTCCTTAGAGGCTCCCAAAGCTTTTAGCCACCTTTTGGTATAACAAAATATTATAGGTGGCTAACAGTGGCTCCACATGGGGATGGTGCCTTCCTGAAGGCATCAAGAATTTAGACTTGATTCTTTAGGAGGTAGGCCTGTGCCTCATCCTTTGGATTGCTCTTCTTTTCGCTCGATGATCTAGCTTTGCTCTGTAAAGTGATATTAGTCATGAAAAAGAATGAACCTCATCAATACAATTCTCTGCCTACCCAATCCTACTGATCTAACATTTTTTCTTCATCAGAGTGCACTTGGATTGGCAAACTCTTGTACAACATTTTATTCTTTTGAAAGCATAAAAACTAATTTAATTCTACTCCTTACTTCTCCCTGAACTCAGATTAAACAGTTGAGCTCAGATTATTCTCTACCTAATCTACTGCCTGTTGGGATTAAATTGTCCAATAGACTTTCATTCTCTAAATTCCACAACAAAAAATGCAAAAAAAGTCAAGTCAAGATTAAGCTGTTTGACTTGATGTGATCTATGGCATAAAAACAAGTTGCACATAGATTATTATTTGCAGAAATTTTAAACAAAACGGAAGGCTTAAGATCTGAAAAAATTTGAAGTACTGCCTTCTCTCTTTACAGCTCTGTCTCTGAATTTGTTTGAGTTGTTGCTTCTTTTCCTCTGGTTCAGATTTTGAGTTTGTTTGAACCCTCAATTTCTATCCTAATCTATCTACTGATAAGCCAAGATTAAACAGTTTGGAAAATCAAATTCACTATCCTATCAGCAGAAAAAATTTAAAGCTAATTAATCAAGATTAAACAGTTTGACTAACTAGGAGTATGTTTTCAAGGAGTGGCATTTGAGCTTGCACACTTTTAGATTTGTTTCTCTTTTTGACATTGGGCCTTGCCTTTCTTGTTTTTGTTATGCCCTCTTTTCATTTTTTCTTTGTTTTTGTATTTTTTTATTTTTCATAACTTTACATGCAATGGTGGTTGGAATATTCATAATGGAAAAAGATAAAAGGATTTAAAACAAAAGGATCAAGAGAAGTAATGCTTAAGCATCCTGCCATTTACAAGACCCCCAAACAAATATATTCCATCCAGTTCCTGTAAGAAAAAAGCATTATGACCAGCGACTGAATGAATAGAGTAAGGGCCAAGCCAAAGGCTGTCAAATTTTCCATGATTTCCCTTTTCTTCTTTTCTCGAGTCCCACTTTAAAACTTTGTCCCCAATCTTGAAATTGCTGGCCTTTGTTCTTCTGTCAAAAAGATTTTTTATGTTGTCATGTTTCTGCAATGCTTGGTTATATACTTCTTCCCTGGTTTGCTGAAGATGAACGATCTGATTTATTCTTCTGATCATGGCATTATCTTCAGTCTGCAATTCTTGGATCAACTTCATAACTGGTACACCAAGACTGTTACAAAAAATTGCATCTGTACCGTACACAAGCTGGAAAGGTGACATACCAATAGATTTCTTCAAAGTTAATCTGTCAGCCCAAAGTGCATGGACCAGCTTTGAGTGCCAAGACTTTTTGTTGTCCTCCAACAATTTCTTGATTATGTTCACTAAGCTTTTGTTGGAAGATTCTGCAAGTCCATTACCCTGAGGGTAATAGGCTGTGGAATGCCCCAATGTTATTTGGTATCTATGACAGAAGTCGACCATTTTCTTTGATCCAAATGCGGCTACATTATCTGTGATGATCTTTGTAGGACAGCCAAACCTGGAAAGAATGTTAGTCTCTATGAACTTTATGATAACTGAATCATTGGCCTGCCTACAAGGAATGGCTTCTATCCACTTAGTGAAATAGTCGGTGGCAGTGAGAATCCATTTATGCTAGGCATAAGATGGTGGATGGATTTCTCCTATGAAGTCAAGTCCCCAATGTTGAAAAGGGGCTTCAACAGTAATTGGGTGCAGAGGAAGGGGTAGCAGTTTTCTTTTGCCCTCGAATAGTTGGCATTTATGGTAAGTAGTGGTCATCTTGTGTACATCAGGAAAAAGAGTAGGCCAATAGAAACCAGCCCTCAAAATTTTGTTGGCTGTTTCCATCCAGTATAAATGACCTCCACACTCTCCTTCATGGAATTCCTGCTTAACCCTTTCTGCATCAAACTCAGGCAAACATTTAAGCAATATACCACTTGCATTTTTCCAATAAAGACATTTATCAATAATGCAATAGTTTACAGCTTTTAACTTTAGGAATATTGCCTTTGTTTTTGTCAAACCGAGAGGTGAATTTAAATTAAGCAAAACATAGACAATATCAGCATACCAAGGAGAGTTCATAAAATGGTCTTCAACAATGGGAGTCGAGAATTCTTCTTGGCTATACAAAGCACTAATCATATTAATATCAAAAACTTCACAATTTGATTCAGCCATTAATCTAGCTAGACCTTGGCCTTTGATGAGTTTAGTGGGTTTTAAATCATATTCAAGGATAACAGCAATCCACTTACCTCTCTTACCATCTGGGTCCTATGTTAGAATGTCTTTAACAACTGAGTTTGGGACAAAGGCAATAATGTGTGAGTGAAGGATGTATACTCTGAAGTCTTTTAAAGCCTTTACCAAAGAAAAAGCTTGCTTCTCCATAATGTTATACTTCAAAGGGCCATCCCTCAATGATTTTCTAAAGAATGCAATAGGCTGCTCTTGTCCTTGTGGATTTTTCTGTAAAAGGACAGCAGCTATGGTATGTTCTGATGCAAATGAGAAGATATAAAAATATTTTGAAAAATCAGGACTTATGAGAACCGGTGTTTTGGTTAATGCTTGTTTCACCAGCTCAAAGGATGTCTTTGCTTCCAAGGTCCATTTTACCCCTTGCTCCTTCTTCAACATGTTTGTGATATCCCTAAGGAGCTCAGCTAAGTTGGGGATGAACCTTCTCAAAAAGTTGATCTTCCCAATGAAAGATTGCAACTCTTTGATGTTTCAAGGATGAGAGATTTGCAATATGGCCTCAATCCTCTTGGGATCAATCTTAATACCCTCCTCAGAAATAATGTGCCCAATAGTTTACCTTCTTGGAGACCAAATAAAGTCTTCTTAGGGTTTAAAGATATCCCAAACTTTCTGCACTTCTCGAAAACTTTCCTCAAATGTTCTAAGTGTTCTTCATCTGTTTTTGAAAACACAGTGACATCATCAAGATAGATAATGATGAAGAAGCCCAATTCTTCCAAGAATGCTATGTCCATGGCTCTTTGAAAGGTTTCTCCAGCATTCATTAGACCGAAGGGAATTTTCACATACATGAAGGTGCCCCATGGTGTAGTAAAGGTTATCTTTAATTGATCAGCGGGGTAATCCAAGATCTGATTATACCCTGAGTAGCCATCAAGCAAAGAAATTCTTCTAGACCCTACCACCCTTTGTAAAATATCATCCATTTTCGGTAAAGGATAGTTTTCTTTTAATGAAGCTTTGTTTAAATCTCCAAAATCTATACAAAGCCTGATTTCTCCAGTCTTCTTCCTAATAGACACCAGATTAAACACCCACTCAGAATATCTAATAGGGACAATAATACCAACATCATACATTTTCATGATCTCCTTCTTAACCAAAGGCAACTGTACCGGGTTTATTCTACGCAGTTTTTGTTTGAATGGTTTTTGGTTCTCTTTAAGAGGGATTTTGTGCTGTATTATTTCAGTGTCATAGGACTTAAGATCTTCGTAACTCCACGCAAAAGCATCAGAAAACTCCTTAAACAGCTCTATATATTTGAGTTTAATGTGAGCTGGTAAGGTTTTAGACAGTTTAACCATCTTTGGTTTTTCCTCACTGCCTATGTTGCATTCCTCCACTTTAGTCTCTACAGGTTCCAGTTTTGGTTTCTTAGCCACGTCGTCAAAATCAAACAACTCTTCCAAAGGTGCTAGACCTCTAGGCAAACTTTCATCTTTAGAGTGCAGATTTTCCAATTCTTATGTTTCTGATTCTGCACTCAATTTTGTTTTGTTACTAAGTTTGCTAGACAATAGGTTAATATTGACAGGTTCAGGAGACGATTCTTCTTTACCAAGAAAGTTTTCTTCGCTGCAATCTGTATCATAATCTGAGTCCGAACTATGGAGTTCGAATTCATTTCTGAATTGCATGAAGTCTTCTATTTGTTTGTCATTGTCAAACACTTGCCAATATTTTTTGTTATCAAGCATTGCTGGTCTAAATCTCATCGAAGTCATGTTGTATCCGGTTTCATATGGCGTTAGACATGTCCTGGCCGCAAAAGCTAAATTGTGAGCTGCAATGTTTCTTTTTCTTGGGACAAAAGACAGTTTGGACTCCTCGAATGTTTGTAAAAGGTCCATGACATCGTTCCGATAGGCTCTAAGTCTGGGATGATTTGCGTTATACTCCCTGTTGACTTGCCTAATGATTAACTTAGAATCCCCATACACATTAATTCTTCTGGCTCCTAACTTCTTCAAGAGATGCAAGCCTAAGAGAAGGGATTCATATTCTGCTATGTTATTTGAACACTGAAAGTTTAATTTGCATGAAATGCATTCAGTGTGGTTGTTTTCAGTGTTAGTAATCCAGACACCTGCACCAGCGTTGTTTCTAGTGCATGACCCATCAAAATACATATTCCAAAGAGGATTGTTCTTAGTTTGATCTGTTTGGTGAATGTCCTTTTCAACTTCTGTTTTTTCGGATGCTTCTTGGTTATCAGTGGTTAATTGCGTTTGCTTTGATTTCTCGTGATTTTCGTTCATTTGAGGGTCGTTTTCTTTAATGACCAGGTTGAATGGTGAAGGACGTGTGACCTGTAACTCAAGACTCTTGTTTAGTTTGCTAACGTCTCCCAACGCAACAAACTGTTCTGTCGTTTTTGTGGTATTAAACTCCTTCTCCCTGTCGGCCATTAACTCAGTCAAATTTATTTTTTCACCTAATGTTTCTTCATTAAAAAGGATAAATGAATCAAGGCTGGTATCTACAGAGTATAAAGGGGAGTTCTGCGGTCTGTCTTGACTTGTAACAGTGTATTGCATATGAGACTCCCTGTAGAGTCTTCTGGTTTGATTGAAAACATGGCTAGTTGCATAAGTCATGTCCATTTGCATAGTCCCCTGTAATTTAGCCCCCCAAGATCTTGATAAAAGCATTCCATACTTTGGGGGCACATCAGCCACAACAATATCCATGACTAAGCATTTGGCTGGAATCTGGGCTAAGTTAACACAGAGGTCTTTAATCAATCCTAAACATGTTACTCTGCTGGAATCAAAGGAGTATAGGTCTTTATATGGTCTGGTAATTTCTAAACCAAGGCTCTCCATTACCGCTTTAGGCATTAAATTATGAGAGGCCCCGGAATCATGCATAGCATTGTGTAAAAAAATTTCATGAACGTTTAAACTCATGTAAAAGGGAGGAACAGGTCCCTCTTGATATTTACCTTCAATCTTCGGACCAAAAACAAGCTCTGGCTGGTCATCATTAAGATTGACTGTATCTGCATTCTCTTGTATGTTTAAGGCCTTCAAAATTTGATTCCTATATACATGTTGGGCAGCTAACTCGGTCAAAGGAACGAAAATTTTAATTTTTGAGATTTCTTGTTCTAGGTTGAAAGGAATCTGACTCTTTAGAACACTTGTCTCAGCCTTATTAGCTGTCATTTTATCAGCAACATCAGATTGCTGATTTGTTTTATTTACACTTGACGAAATGGTTTTGATAGGAGTACTAACTGAATTATTAGTACTGCTATGGTCTGCACTCTGTTTATCAGTATCTTGAGTGCCTTTCTCTTTGCCTTTATCAGAATTTACAGCTACTATTTTGTCCTTTGATTTAACCGTTTTAGGCTTGGTTGTAGTGCTGTTTTGTGAAGATTTGTCAGAGGTTTTGGTATTGGGGGTTTGTTGACTAGTCTTGCTTCTCAAGTCATATTCTTTGTGAGTTTCTATGATGACATTTTCCATAATTTGATAATGATTTTCACCATCATCTCTTTTGTCATCATAAGGTGTGTATAGACCCAGTTTTCCATCATAATGAATCTCGAAGTCATCATTATCTACCCCCAACATGTTGATATCTTCTCCTTTTGTTATCTCATCTGTTTCCTCAACCTCACTCACAAAGTTTTGATGGAAGGGAGGAGCGATCTACTGATCATATTCCCTAGGTCTGTTTGGAGGTTGGTTCCTTCTTAAATTCTGATTCTGGTTTTGGTTTCTGTTTTGAGGAGTGTTTTGATTTAGACTTGCTTGCTCTCTCTCAAGAATGCTCATTTTCTTCATCATTTCTTCCATCATTCTTTCCATCTTTGAGTTTGAAGTGGAAGGTGTGGGTTCCTCCCCGAAGGATACTCTCTTCTCTTTCTTCATCCTTGCTCTTTTCTCCATTAAGTTTACTTCCACAGAGAGAGCAACTCTTTGCATATCTTCAAGGGTTGCGAAATCTCTTTCTCTTAACGAATAGGTCATATCAGCATCAAACCCTTCAGGAAATTTGTTTAAAGCTGAAACTTGTGGAGGTTTTAATTCTGGGGAAAGTGCATTATACACATTGTTAAATCTGGTACAGTAAGCTTGTACACTTTCCCCTGGGTTTCTATGGAGATTGTTATAGTCAGCAAGAACTTGTAGAGGGTTCTTCCTTACTTCCCACTTGTTTAAGAGTGTCTGATGAAAGGCCTGGAGACCGTTAATGCCATGAGGGGCTAGAGCTTTGAACCATTTTCTAACTTCTCCCCCTAAGCTCTGAGCAAATAATCTCACTTTGATAGAATCATCATCAATTTCATTTTTTTCAAAATAGTCATTCATCTTATCCACATGTTGTGATGCAGTTATAGCATTGCTAGCATCATACAATGGGATTTTGGACTGATAGTCCTGTGGAAGGTTTAATAATGGTATAGGAAGGACTAAGGGAGCATACCATGCTGCCATGATGTGTGTTGGGGGTGGGTTTAAAAGGGGTGGATTGACCAGAGGAGGTGTGGGCTGGAGTGGAGCGGTTTGAACAGTGGATGAAAGATGAACAGAAACGGATGGAACAGGAGTAGATCGCTGAGCTGATCTTGGATGAGAGACACCTACGTTAAGAAGAAAATGTAAATCAGGAGGCGTTGTTTCTCTGCTACCAAGATGTTCACTTGTTTCAGGAGATGATAGTGAAGACTCAAAATCTAGTTGTTCTAACTCACTAAATGACCTAGTCCTAAATGGATTAACTAAGTCAGCTTGTGAGTGTTGTAGCGCTAAAAGTTTTTCAGGAACTGATTTAGCTGTTGGGGGTGATCTGAAAACAGTCGATAATTTAATCTTAGGAGACTTCCAAAGGATACTCTCTGGGTCATCAACTATCTTAGGTGGGTTGGGGTCAGGATGGGCTCTAGTGTGGATCTTTCTAGAAGCCACTATGCTATGTTTTTAGACCCAAATAAACCAAAAAAGTTCAACTAGATATGACAATCTCTGAGAGGTTAACTAATATGCTTTCACAATTTTAATCCTACAGTCCTCTAACTAGATTTGAATGATATTATAATGATAAGGGTGCTTCCTAGTGGAGTCTTAAGGTCTTTTCAGGATTGTGGAGTCGCCAGGTGGAAAGTTTTAGAATGTTTCCTAAGAGATGCACTGTCCACCATAGTGCTTGTGAAACATCCCTTTTCAAGGATATCCCACAACACAAAAAACTCTAACCAGAGATTGACTGGGAGGGCATTCACCAGATATGTCACCTCTAAGAGAGGATGAGATCCGGAGGCTACCTGGCCCTCTCCAGACTCTGTCTAGGAGTATGGAGTAAAACACAATCAAAAGGTAAATGATATGTAGGAGTAAGTGTTTTACTACCAATCTGAAATTTTTTTGGTATTTTCTGAGTTATTTTTTATTTGTGGTTCCTAAGAATAAGCTACCTTTGCATCAAAACTTAGCTACGGTTGCGAGACAAAGACAGTCTACTCTTATGGATAAGCTAGCTGATTTTCCAAGGTTAGATAAAGTCTTAAGAGAATCCTAGGATTGACCTAGATTGTCACTGATTCAAAAAAGTTTCATCATAAGTACCAGTCTTGGTAGCGCTTGGAGATGATGCTTTTTAATCACCAGATTTTATAAGATTAAGGGAAGGGTTCCCCAGCGGAGTCGCTAGAAATGTTAGGTCTCTGTAATAAGAAAGATTGGAAAAAGTCCAATCACAGAGTTAACATCATTTCAACCAACTTTGGGATTCTAGGATCTAGCCCTCTTGAATCCGGAGAGGGATCTCTCCAATATGTACAAAGATGGATTTGTCTTTGAAGGCTTAAGGTAATGATATTAGGCTAGTTATGAAGTCTAAGGGTTTTTTTTAATTTTTGGATGGTTGGGCATGATTTGTTGTTTGAGGCGGAAAGATCTATATGCAAAGAGTTTCAAAGGTGAGAAGTTGCAAGAAAACAGGATAGCTTAGGGTAACAGATAGATATAACGTTGGTTTTTAGTCCATTGGGCTATGGAGTCATATCTGGGCTTTAATTGAACAACAACATCAAGGGTGATCCAAGGGGAAAGTCATATATATCACAAGATTATTGAGATTAAAGTGATGGAATGGAAACAATAAAGTGTTGGAAGGGTGGAAACTGATAATAATTTCTCAAGGGATTTATAGTCAGTCCAAACAGGAAAAGCCTCTTAAGTAATTGTTTAAAACCAACCAAGAACAGGGCTAACCATAAACTTCTTGGGCAAGTCTGTATTAAAGCAGCTTAATTGAAAAACAGTCCGGTAATCCACATAATTACTTTCAAAAAGTATGAAAACACATAAGAGAAACACAATGCAACCTAAGATCAGATAAGGTACTTTTAAACCTAGTATACTTTCAGTCAACACCAAGGGAAACTTTCAGAATCTGCCTTTGGAGAAAAGAATCTAGGAATCAGGGCAAACCATATCTTCTCTAGTCGAACTTTAATAGCAAATAATGGAAATCACATTCAAGAGCAATGTTTATGTAAACAGAAGGACGAGGGAACGCCAACATTCCTAACTATTTAAACTGTATTAAATCATTCTTAAATAAACAAATTTGAGGCAAACATTAAGATAAATATTTCTCAGCCAGAGAAGGTTACTGATATACAGTAGATCCTAACCCTGTTTAAACTGTTCTTTACAGTATAATATGAACAATATGGCATACATAGAAGGAAAAACAATTAACAAAGACAAAAGCACTTCACCAGTAATATAGACCAGGATCCCAAGAAACAGCTTTATATTGATGTCAAACCAGTTACAGTCTTCAAGACCAATGTTTCAGTTCAGCAATCATCTTCACTATTCAACCTAACTACTCTAGCATAAACAGAGCTTCAAGAGCCAGCGAACACTATGTACAAATAGAAGTTTCGAGCTCACATGTATTTCAAAGTTCTGCAACCAACCAACCCCCTCACTCACCTTCTACTGAAGTATTTATAGAAGAATTAGGAGGTGAGATCTGATAAAAGATCTCAAAATCAATTAATACAGGCATTAATGTATTCTTGGCCTTTGAGGGACTCAACGAAGAAACTGTACAGGTGTTCCGCTGTATTAACTGATTTACACTCATGATTTTAGCTCGGCGGGAGCTTTGTTGACCTTTGAGGCTCTGTGTACAATTAGGGTTACTCTGCGGACATCTGTCAATAAATTCCATGGCAGAAGTAACTTCTTTGGCTGTTTCGAGACAAAATATCTGATCCTGCTCCATAAATTCGGCTCCTGATTGAGTGTTTTGAGGCAATAGGTGGCGCTGTGGTGGTTGAGGAATCAATTTGCCTCAGATATGGCAGTGGAGGCATCCTGTCTGATAAACACTTTTTAGGTTTTCCTTTCAAACCATGTTTTAGGTTGGGGATTAGGCTTTTGATAACTGTCTTAGCCGTAATCCCCGCCGATTTGTTCACTAAATCTCTGCTCTGATCCATTTTTTCTCTCTGCAATCTGATACTCGTTCATTGCGATTTCTTCATATTTTCCAAGTTTTACAGGGGCGCATGGTAACAAAGGCTCATGAAACCTTGTTGACAACATAGTTCTACACCTTACAGCCAATCTCCTTTGACAAATCGAAAGAACGAGAATCGTCACCCTCGTCCTTCGAGTCTTCTTCAAACATGGTGGAAAAAACCTTAAACCTACAAAATACAAACGAAATTATAAAAACTTGTGTTTATATGGAAATCTGCATCAGAAGGTGTGCGGGGGAGTGGGGCGATAGGAGCCGTTGATCGCGCGGTGATCAACGGTCGGGGGTGAGTAGAAAAGTCAGCGGCGGAGATGTGTTAACTGTGTAACGGAATCAGGAAATTGGAGATGGATTCTCGGTCACGCCGGGGGCCGGATAAATCGCATGCAACTTGGTTAAAGGGTGGGCGATTTTAATGAACGGCAGCCGTTGGATGCGGGGGCTCCGATCAGACGGCTAAGATAGATTCCACTGGGAGACCTGGTCCGGAAGATAACGCGCGGGGGAAGGGGTTAAGAAACGGTTTTTCGAATAGTACAGAGGACGCATGGCATCCAGCGTATGGAATCGCTGGGCAACCGGGGAAAACCATCCTTAGCACGAGGGCGGTGCGGAAAAACCAAGCGGTTTTGAGAGGTGACGTATGGTTGGGGGGGAGGCACACGATAAGTCGTGTGCTGCGCCGTCTGATCTGTGGAGCAGATCGACGGTCAAGATTATTCCATCGATTTATATGGGCGGAGACTTTGGAAATTGATTTAAACCTGATTTTCATGAATTACAAAGGTTGTTGGTGCTTCGAGCGGAGAAAAATGGATAAGCGCCTGAGGGTTATAGCATTTGGTTCAGGCGCTCGAGCGCATGGAGGAAGAAGGGGTAGAGGGCTTAGCCTGAGGGGCTTAAGTCCAACGCATAGAAAAAATGTGTTTTTTGTGGCTGTTAAAGGGAAATGAAGGTTCCGGTAAGGCTAAGAAAGAGTCTTAGACTTTAGGAAATAAATTTTGAGGAGGGAAAATAGAAGAAATGCGGAAATGAAGGATTTCCATGGGAAATGGAGAAAAAGGAACTGAGTTAGTTGTGAGGAGAAGAAAAAGGGAGAAAGGGTCCTTTGTAGCAGTATTTAACTTGGAAATCAGCAGGGTTTCTGAGGTTTTTTGGACATAAACAGTAGTATGGGATATGGACAGATGGAAAAGGCTGGAGACCTTATAGAGACTTCAAGAGCCAAAAAAATTTAGTGATAAAATTTGTTCCTTGGAGGCTCCCAAAGCTTTTAGCCACCTTTTGGTATAAAAAAATATTATAGGTGGCTAACAGGTTCTTCAAAGAACCGATTTGCAGATTTTATGTTGTGGCCGTTTTCCAAAATTTCCCAATTGTAATTACCAGATTTGACTTGTGCCAGCTGAATCATGATGGAAATATCTTTCAGATCTCATCTTGCTTATTGAGATTTTGTAATCAATCTATTTCCCTTTGTTGTTTGTATATTTAAAGGGACAGAAATCAGAGAGAATGGGGAGGATAGAACGCATAGGAGAAGGCATAGAGGGTTAAGCAAGAAGAGACAGATTTGTAATAGCATCATGTTCGATTAATTGAATGCACAACATCTTGTTGTTTCTTCTGTAATTCATGAGTTTACCACAGCCTTAATCAGAGAGTTGGACCCACTCTTCTGATCAGGTGCTACGTTTTCCCTTTTTCTTGCAATGTTGCATTTTAGTGTGATTTCTTTACTGTTTTTACAGTTTATTATTAATTGCTGTGAATGCCCTTTAATTTATGCAGTTTATTTAATTTTTGTTACAGTGATATCTGTGTTATACAATTAAACCTATGATCTACAGCAGGTCATATATTTGTATCTACATATACGTTGTTGTTATTCTTGAAATAATTAATGCCCTCAGGTTGATAATTTACGTGGAGAAAGGTTTGAATTATGTTCATATATGGGCAACAACATTTTGGCATTGTTGCCAGGGAAGGCTAATAGGTGCAACAACAGGATCTGCAACAAATCTAAGGGTCAATCTCTCGTCTTGGGGAGGGGATTTATTGCCCTGCTTCATGTCCTAAGCGTAAGTGCTTTGTGTTTTTCTTTTCTATTTTTTATTGTTTTTTTGTAAAAGTGATCTCTCGTCATAGGGAAGGCATTTATTACACTGCTCCAAGTCCTGAGCATAACATGTTGTTTTATTTCTGCTTTGTTATGTTTTTTTATTAAAATTAATCCCTCGTCTTGGGGAGGGTATCTTGTAACCATGCCCTAAGTCCTGGGCGTAGTTTCCAGTTTTTCACTCTTATTTCTTTTTCTTTCGACCAACTTCTCGTCCTAAGGAGGGTATGTGGTTACTCTACTTTAGGTCCTGGATTTCAATTTTTATTTTTCTTTTTATTGTCCATTTGAATATATTCTCTCATCTCGAGGAGGAAGTTATCTGTCCTACTCCGGGTCCTGAGCGATTGTTGTTAGTTTGATGAACCCTCTTCACAATTCCTATGGACAGAGTTCTAAACAAAAAGGCAGAGGATGAGGTCTAGAAAGAAAGCATCAACAGAATCTGCAACTTAGTTAAGGAAATTCACGATGTTACAAATATGAGAAATGAAGACTATATTGAAGGTTTGTTTCACTCTATTTTTTTCTTGCAACATGACTCCACACTTCAGCAACTCTTGGAACTATCCTTAACAGGGAAGTTGGTCTCTCATTTCCATGTATTTATTAACATACATCTCTCAATTATGGGTATGTGCATACTTGAAGCCTTATTTCGAAAATGGCTTCATCGGAGGTACTTTTGTACGTAAGTATATTTTATTTTTCAAAGTAGTAGTGTAGTGTAGAATATAGAATGAATAAATACATAAATAAACAAATTTCTTTATATGTAAAAATGGTTTTTTTTGTTGCAATACCTTGTGAAAATTAACATTGGTGATCAATATTCAAAGTTATTTATGTATGTATATGAATCATATTTTAAATAAAATTTCTACAAAAACTCATATTAATTTTGATCACCTTCTTGGAAAAATTCATTAATTATCATATCTTATGGCTTGTGGGCTTGATGAAAATTCTGGAAAAACATTCGGGACAGTCATGTTTTGAGGGACCAAATGGGAATATTTTCAAGACCTGTTTCTATCCTATGTAGCCCTTCATGTATACTTTCTAACCCAATTTTAATCACTTGATTTCAAGTTGAAACGAAAATGTTATGACCAAAACAATGACAGGATGTCTAGTAGGCAGCTAAGGAACAGAGTTGGGACAGTCCGTTTTTGGAGGCTTAAATGACTAGATTTTGGAAAAATGTTTCTATGGTATATTCCCCTATGAATATAGTTTACAAAAAAAATTTAATCACTTTATTTCGGTATCGTATGAAGAATTTATGACCAAAATACTGACTATTTATCGTAAATCAGCACTCTTGAAACTCTGTTTTCTTGGTTTTTCACTAGCGTATTTGACCCATGAATTATCCTTGCCTTCAAAACATGTTTCTATTGGAAATACATAAATGAATCTGATTTAATCTCCAATTTGAATCGTTTCAATCCATCATCAAATGAAAAATTCATGCTTGAAATATCAACTGTTGGTCTGAGCTGGAAAATCGAAAATGACTCTATTATGCAGGTTGTTCTAAGCAAATTTAACATACCATTACATGGAATTTTTAAAACACGTTTCTATTGGAGGCATCTCTCTGAATTCAATTTCATTTGGCTTTGTAATCACTCAAATCAAATGAAAAACAAAGAAGTTATCATTGAAACACTGCTGGTTAGTATGGTTGGCCACCACTCTCCCGCAGGTAATAAATTAATTTTACTTTGTTATTTTTTTTCATGGATTTGTTTTATAGTGTAACTATGTGTTTTTTTTGCATATTTATTGGATTAGGAGAGCCCGATCACCTCTCTTATTCCATGATTTCATGTTTTATTGCAGGTAGACAGTCGTATTTTTGCAGGTCCGAGGAGAATAAATGAGGTCAATTTATGAACAAGTGATTCTTGAAGGCAATGATAATGAAATAAAAATATTTTCAAAGAATTTTCCTCACACGGAGAAAACAACAGGAATAATTTTCATCAGTCAACGGATTTATAACATGAGAAATGAGAATTGATTTCTATTTGAATATCCAAGTCATTTCCAAAAAAAAAAACATTTTTCCATTTATTCACCATTCACAAACAGCATTGCTGCAACAAAAATCATAACCATTGTAACTTAAAGATTTTTATTTATTTATTGGAATTAAATAAAGAGTCATCTATTTTCTGATTTTTCTTATGTTTTTATTCTTCAGGTATTATTTACTTCAAAGTCACATTTTCTTTGTTTTGTTCTCAAAACAAAAGGATCGAGTTCTTAATTTTCGTGGTGTTGTTATCTGGATGCTGCTACTCGTGACGTTGTTAATCCTTGGATGCTACTACTCATGATGTTTTTACTCCTTGGATGCTGCTACTCGGGATGTTGTTACTCCTTGGATGCTGCTACTCCGTAATGTTGTTACTCCTTAGTTGTTGTTACTCTGGATGTTGCCACTTAGGATGTTGTTACTCCTTGATGTTGTTACTCCTTGGTTATTGTTACTCTGGATGCTGCTACTCAGGATGTTGTTATTCCTCAGATGTTGCTACTCCGCGATGTTGTTACTCCGGATGTTGTTACTCTTACTATTATTACTCACACTTTTGTTACTCTGGATGCTGTTACTTGCACTGTTGTTACTCTGGATGTTATTACTCGCACTGTTGTTACTCCGGATGTTGTTCACACTGATATTGCTTCGGATGTTGTTACTCACACTGTTGTTACTCTATATGTTGTTACTTGTACTATTGTTACTTCGGATCCTGTTACTCGCACCATTGTTACTCTGGATGTTGCTACTCACACTGTTGTTACTCCGGATGTTGTTACTCACACTGTTGTTACTTGTACTGTTGTTACTCCAGATGCTATTACTCACATTGTTGTTACTCCAGATGTTATTACTCCATCGGTGTTGTGAATCCGTCACTATTGTTACTCCACCAATGATGTGAATCCATCACTGTTGTTACTTTGTCGGTGTTGTGAATCCGTCACTGTTGTTACTCCACCAGTGCTGTGAATCCGTCACTGTTGTTACTCCACCAGTGCTGTGAATCCGTCACTGTTGTTACTCCGTCGGTGTTGTGAATCTGTCACTGCTCTTACTCCCCCAATGTTGTGAATTTGTCATTGTTGTTACTTCGTCAGTGTCGTGAATCCATCACTATTGTTACGCTGTCAATGATGTGAATCTATCACTAGTGTTACTCTGAAAAAAATTTCTAAGTATTGGATGTTGTAACTCCTAAAATTTTCTAAGTGTCTGGTGTTGTTACTCCTCTGATGTTGTTAATCCTCCGGTGATGTTACTCCATGGTTATATTTTTCTAAGTACTTGGTGTTGTTACTCCTCCAGTGTTTTTACTCTACCAAGGTAAGTTTCCAAGTACGTCCTCGATCGACTCCGTGGATTTATTTGGTATTTTACTTATGACATGATCAACTATGACTGATGGCAGACATACTTTACTTGGGGGGGGTCTTGTATTTAAATGATGATTATTATGGTAACTCTTGTTAGGAATGATTCATTCTTAATTCCTCATTATTTTGTAAAGTGACTAATCCTCCTTCACGTCACCTTCCTAACATCGTTCTTTTTTTTCCCTTTCCTTGTTATTACCTAAGTCATGGTTGTTGTTACCGCAGTCACAACTATTTTTGTTGGCAGATTTTCACATTGAATTCAACATATGTAGGTCTTTCTGATTTGTTTTTCTCTTTGGTGAATGGGAAATACTTTTAATGGTCTAGGCCCTCTTTGACATAATGATTGGGTAGTCAATTTATATTTTTTTATCTATAAACATAATCTTATTTTTAAGGAATAATTATGCAAAGATGATTTCATCATGTCAACTTTAAACTTTCCTAATTGGTCAAGTCCCTAATCTTGTAAAATTTATGATGATGACCACAGAATTGTATTTAAATCTTTCCGCCATTATCTAATGAATTTTTCCTCAACCCCAATCTTAGCAATGAAAAATATATTTATCAGCAGTCATTTTAAGGTTATTAGTTTTTTAGAAGAAAAATTATCAAAGTTGAAAATAGTTACTACACAACTTTTTACGCCATCCTTAGCTCTTAATGAGTTGACCTGCCACCCCATCTATTAAGTAATATGTTATTGATTAACAAAAACTATAGTTGAATCTTAAACATAAATGTTCAACTGGAGGATAGGAGGTCTCATCACGAGCCGACCTACCATGATCATAGG
The DNA here is from genome assembly GCA_034641835.2 of Pinus albicaulis. Taxonomy (NCBI): domain Eukaryota; kingdom Viridiplantae; phylum Streptophyta; class Pinopsida; order Pinales; family Pinaceae; genus Pinus; species Pinus albicaulis. The sequence goes on along the minus strand of CM076582.1, from coordinate 46,674,945 downwards.
TCCTAATAAGGTGACATTACCATTGTTGGTCACCAAGCCACGGTAATGGCCTTCGGCCATAAGACTGAAGGACAAGAGGTCTTATCACGAGCCGACTTTTTCACTTTTGTTAGCTCCCGTGAATGGCATTGTTATTAACTAGTTACCATGCGAGAACAATGGTCTTCAGTTGACATCCAAGTAAATTGAAAATGCTTTTTGCAACTATGTACTTATTTCTAATAGATGGGACACTGGCATCTCAATGGGTTAAAAAGGCATCCCTGTCGAGGCTATGGATGCCTGCTAGCAGCAATGGCTATGCCTATGGTATAGAAGTTAATTTAATAGTATAATCTACTTGGTTATCTTGTTTTCTCAAAGCTAATTTATGATAAAGCTGACTGTTGCACATACAAAGTTTTCCAGAACTCATGGTTCATGGGGTAATATTTAATCAGTTATTAGATGATGGTGGTTATGGTTTATATCTATTATTGAGTTATAAATATTTACTTTACATGTCAAGGATGAAACTCTTACGATATTTGATATTTGACATTTTGTATTATCTAATCTATAATTCCTTTATTCTACAAGTATCATACATTTAACCAAAGATGGTTTCTTGCCCAATCAATCACCGTTTATTCATATCTTAACAACACCACTAAGAGACCTGATTCTGATTTTTGATTCCATGTAATTAGAGAGACCGTGAGAAGAAAATATTGAGATAACTAATTCTTTTAATTTTTGTGCTCATAACAACCAAAGCTTATAGGTATAGGGAATACATCTTTTCCCTTCTTATTCATTATTATTCCATGTCATTCACAATATGATTATGTCACTTTTATATGTAATGATGTAATTGAGGTGATGAGTTACTGGTTAAGGATACTCATGAGATTTTTTGTAGATGACAAGGAAAGTAATCAATTTGGTGGAAGGAAACCCTGCTACACTTTCTGATTACTTTTTCAACTTGCATGGCTTCCACCTTCCGCATCACTTTCAGCATCAGCTTAGCCTACATCAGCTTCAAAAAAAATGTCAATCCATACATTCCATTCCACATTTTTATGGAGGTAAAACTTGAGGTAAAATAGCATAAGGTTTTGATTTATTAAAATTTTAGGAGAATGTCATGAAAAACCATTGAGCATTATTCACTCACCTTTTTCAACCATAATTTCCCTTTCTTTACCACTTCCCATTTTTCAGAGACAAAATCTTTCATTTTGGGGGAGTGTTACTTTCATTATCATGAACATGCCATCAATATTCTTTATCATCCATCGATCTCATTATTCATTCTCAAATTCTCCCTTATTCCATATTGTTATACACCAAACAAAGATTTCAGCCATGATTGTAGAAACCACCCTAATTTTTTTTCTATTGTAGCATGAGGGCATACTAATTCTCCAGTTTGGGGGAAGGGTTGCTATGTATGATGAATTATTTCTCATTTCTTCCTCATTTAAGGTATACAATTCTAAAATTGATTTTTGTATATCCTTAAAACTATCAAGTGGATTCTTCTGATTTTTGGATAACAAAGATGTATCATTAAACCCAGAAATTTTCAAGATAAACCAATTTGTTAATTCAAAAAAAATCATGCATTATTACCTAAAACCATTTTGATGCTATATTGAAATCCGTTCGTTGCATTGATTTGATTTTCGAATTGGAGAAGCTTTGATATAGTATAAATTTTTTTACAAAATTTCAGCAAAATCTGGTTTGTAATGAAGTTTGTATTTACTTGTATCATACTTTGTTGCAACTTCATATACATACAATTGAAAGTATACATGAAAATGATTTTAAGGAAGCATTTGAGGAAGAAGCCTTCTCTTCCATCAGTATTATCTGTTGGGGTGAGAATTTTGATTATTGTATTACAACTTGGTTAATACAGAGGCATTGGGTTGCATGAGGACATGCAACATGTTCAGTTTGGGGGGAATCATGCATTATTACCTAAAACCATTTTGACGATATATTGAAATCCGTTCATTGCATTGATTTGATTTTTGGATTGGAAAAGCTTTGATATAGTATAAATTTTCTTACAAAATTTCAGCAAAATCTAGTTTGTAATGAAGTTTGGATTTACTTGTATCATAATTTGTTGGAAATTCATATACATACAGTTGAAAGTAGACATGAAAATTATTTTAATGAAACATTTGAGGAAGAAGCCTTCTCTTCCATCAGTATCATGTGTTGGGGTGAGAATTTTGATTATTGTATTACAACTTGGTTAATACAAAGGCATTGGGTTGCATGAGGACATGCAACATGTTCAGTTTGGGGGAGATGTTGGGCCTCTAATTTGTATTATTATTATCACTTCTTAACATCTATTTTATCCATTTCTAAAGTTCTTTTATCACATTATTTATCATAATTTATTAGATAATTCAATTTCATAATTATTTATGCTCTTTTGGATAAATAATACTTGTTCTCCTTTATTTTAATAAATTAATGATTATTATCCATGATTTTTCCAATGATGGTTTATTAATGAATTCGTTATAACATAACTCACTATTTTAGCCTCCAATATCTCTTCCAAATTGCAGATTTGATCTTCAGCTGATAATTAAATATTCCAACTTAGAAATTCATTGGAATAACAAGAGACAATTTTGAGTTGAACATTTTGGGCAAATGGAGAAGAATCCTAAAAATATGAAACATGGGTTTTGTGCAGAACAAACCAAATTATTTTTCTATTGAGCAGTTTTCCAAAATTCGGTCTTGATTGAGAGAAACGCAGGGTTATTCGAAGGACATATTTGCATATTTTCTGTTGTGCCCGTTTTCCAAAATTGCCCCAATTGTAATTGCCAGATTCGACTTGTGCCAGCTGAATCATGGTGGAAAGATCTTTCAGATCTCATCTTGATTATTGATATTTTGTAATCAGTCTATTTCCCTTTGTTGTTTGTATATTTAAAGGGACACAAATCAGAGAGGGGGGATAGAACGCATAGGAGAAGGCATAGAGGGTTAAGCAAGAAGAGACCGATTTGTAACAAAAGCATGTTCGATTAATTGAATGCACAACATCTTGTTGTTTCTTCTGTAATTCATGAGTTTA
>CM076582.1:46451470-46671745 GCA_034641835.2 Pinus albicaulis | reverse complement strand
ATCAATAATATCCTTGGTTAATTAAAATCGTTATGAGCATCAAATAAAATCTCAAATTTCCTTTTTATTTATTTAAATAGAATTTGATTGGATTTGTTTTAATGCCATAAATAATATTTTGATTTTATTGTTGCACCTTAATTCATTTTAATTTCTTTTTGCAGGAAAAACAATAGAAGGGATATGGAGAAAAATATCTCAATCAATGAGAAAGCTCCAACAATTAAAGATTGGAAATTTTGAGCAATTAAAATTGAATTGGGCAGATTTTTCTTCAACAAACTCTCCTCTCAAAATACTTTTGGAAATATTATAAATTGCAGATTGCAAAATGAAAAAAGAGGTTGCTCTCCTTTGCAATTCTCGACTTCTAAAAGCATTTCTGTTATAGGAATTTAGAGTTGTAGAAGGGAGGAAAGAAATTTTCAGATCTGAACATTATTGAAGGTTTTTCTTTATATCTTGAATGATGTATGATGGGCAGAGTTTCCATTTTTGTAGCTCTAGTTTTGAAAACATAAATTCAAGTAATGTAAATGACTGTTAGAGACCAGGATCAGATAAGCGGATTCAATTAAATGGTATTTTTGGCATTTCTGTATCAAATACCAATTTCAATTTTATGATAATAAAATTGTTGTTTCATTTTATTCATGTTTATGCATTTCTGTTGATATGGATAATTTGTCTCAATATTGTTATGTATCTCTGTTCTTATGGATTAAACTCTGATTTCTAGGTAACTATTTACTCAGAGATCTGTCTTATAAAACTGATTTATTAAATAGTAGTGTGTTGTGAATTTATTCCACATGTTATTGTTTAATTATTGGCTTGACTGATTTGACAATCAATATCGTTTTTGTGAATTTCTTCCTGAGTGTTGTTGATTTTTTATTTCAGTTAAATGGTCTTAATAGGATGTGTTTTGGTATTCACAAATGTCATGCTAATTGAATTTCTTCGTTAGCTTGACATTAATTAAAATCCAGACATATTTAAATTCTCATCATTTAATTATCTTGCCCTTAGTTGGGTTAGATATATATCTACCTAATTAAGATAGGATTTATATTAGCTTTCTTTTGTTTGGATTATACAATAAGTTTGCATTTAGATTAAGTTCTACATTCTTTTAAGTCCTCTTCTCGAAGAGGAAAAATCTCTTAGTTGTGGTTTAGCTGAACACAAATCTGCTTAAGGTTCATTCTCTTGCCGTCGGCACGAAAAGTGATCGATATCACATGCTGTTGGTATTTAATGATACATAAGTAAACCAATAGCGATAGGGAAAAGATATTGGACCTAGTTAAACTAGTTGGAGCCAGATCCAAATTTATTGAACCACCAATCTTCGTTCCCCATGTTCTGGATAGTAGCATCCCAAAATGAGCTGGGATATCAGCAACCACTATGTCCATCACCACACTCTTGGTTGGGATTTGGGCCAGATTCACAATCAGATCTTTGATCATCCCCAAACATTTGAACCTCTTAGAGTCAAAGGAGTATAGGTATTTGTATGGACGAGTAATCTGTAGTCCCAATTGTTCCATTACTGAAAGAGGTAACAGGTTATGGGATGCCCCTGAATCCATCATACAGTTATGCAACAACAAGTCATGAATCACTAGGGAGACATAGAAAGGAGGGGCCGATGAATTGAGCTCCTCCACATGGGGACCAAACACTATCATGGGCCTTTCCTCTTGGAGGTTTAGACTATCTGGGATTGAGTTTACTCCCCGAGGAAGCATGAACTAAGACACTTGTGCGGTAGGCAGGCTGTTTCAAAAGCTCAGGTAGGGGGATTGGGATCTTGACTTTCTCCAGCTTTCTTTGAAGACAGAAAAAAATAGGGGACTTCTCTATTGGGTTTTCTTTGATTTTTTTTAGTACGTGTTGAGCCCTAAAGATGTCCTTTCCTTTCACCAAATTTCACTTCATTCCATTTGTCCTTTATTAGCTATAGGCTTAAAAGATCAATATGAATGATTAAAATCACTTTAAGAATGCATGCAATGACTGACTTATTATACTTTTGTGGTTTTTTTTTCATAGTAATTTTTGAGCAGACTTAGCTACAGAATGCAGTCACTCTGTAGCTAGTCGCATATTCCGTAGCCATCTTTATGTTTACACAGGTTACATGTGTCATTTGAGGGAAAGACGCATATGGTTAAATTCCAGAACTCTCCTACATCATTCCTTGTCCTCCACGAAGGCTGAGTAAAAATTTGAAAGTGGTTATGCACGTGGACAAAGCCAAAACCAAGAAGCAGACTTCTACAAGGATAAGGACTCTGTAGGTGTCTTTAGAAAAATACAAGTCCTCAACAAGAGTTCTAGTTCGATTTTGATTATAAAAGACACCTATGCCTATTTCTACTCAATGAAAGTTATGTATTTTCTTATAAAAATAGCTCGGTGAACCGAGAAACAGTTAGTTGATGTTTTGTTGTTAGTTCTCAAAGACTGTGATACTCTATTTCTGAGCGTTTTTCCTTTAATGAAAGAAGTATAACTTTGAGGCATGATCTAAAGAAAATTTAAGGAGTTAAGGATTCGTGTGCCAATCTGATGGTAGAGGGCCGCTACTGTCCGAAAGGCTTTGTGCATATTTTCTAGATAAGTGACCTTTAACTCTGTTTTTTTCTTAACTTAGGCAGTTTTCTAAGTTTATCCTCTTGTATCATGCTTATGTCATTTACTTACATCAAATATTACAGTCAATCTTGTTCTCATGAGCTGTTCCAATATATCACTAATGCGTGAATGAGATATAGCTGTAGTACTCTTGAGTTAATTGCATTTTAGTTCAGTTCTATTAGTTAATTGCATTTCAGTCCTGTTAATTAGACTTAAAAGACCCTCATTATTTTATAAGCTACTCTTGTTCTTAACTTCTTCTAACACATCATTATCATATGAACAAGAATTAGTTATATCATTTTGAGCTCTTGACTGTTCTGCAATTTCTCATGATTTTACAAACAACCTTTTTCCCAAGTTGTTCCAAGAAATCTCTAACCTTTGAACGAGGCTTAATAGTAACATTTTGAGTTGCAGAATGAGTTAATTCTAGTGTCATAAGTTATTTTAGCATAGGGTTCCTTACTATGTTGCAGATAATCTTTTCTCAAAATGTTCCAACAAATTTCTAACAACGGATGAGATTTTCTCTGTGATATTTTAAGTTGTTGTTTACTAAAGAGAACCTCATTAAATCAAACTAATCCTTTTCTCAGTTTGTTCCAACATACCTCTAATGAAATGAATTGGACTGAGTTTAATGTTATGAGTTACTTTTCTTATCAGCTTTACAATCTGTGGATTAACATTTTCTGTTCTTAGGTGCCATTCATAGTTTAGAGTAAATTTTATTCTGTTTTAGTGTGATCAGTAACTTCTCTTTGCTAGCAATTCAGTTCTTTTCCTTTTAGTATAAAAACACAAAACCAAAAACACTAGAAAAACACTAAGCACAACGAAGTAGGAAGAAGATACCTAGGCACATATGGTGCACTTCACTTCAACAGTTTACTAGCCCTGGTTGACAATTTATGACATCAATTTAGGAACAATAAGTTGAGTAGATAGTATGACTGGAGGTTTCTCCTCCGTTGGGATATGTTTGACCTTTTCATGGGAATTAACTATTGGATTAGAAGAAGAAGGGGTGGAAACATTAGAATGTGCAGGTTCATTGGTAGGTTTCTTACCTTTGCCTTCGACTTTTTGAACAACTGACTCTTTTTGAGGCAACTCTTCTTCTAGCTCTTGTGTTTGGGTCATCTTCCCGGAGGACCGGAGATCATACTTTCTATGGAATTGTGCTTGCACGAAGTCCACAAAATGTTTGTAGTAATCATCAATATCAGGATCTTCAACAACACCTGTTTTGTCAGCTTCTTCTTGCGAAGGAAGCTCAACCTCCTCGTCTTCTTGCAAAGAGATTTACACTTCCTCACCTTCTGAGTAGGTGAGGTATTGATCATCTTGCCTGTCAGAAAATTCTTCAACAGAGCCATCCATTTTCCCTTCAAGATACAGCGGGGGCTGTATGTGATCTTGTTGTTCCTTCCGGTCTCTCTGCAATATTTGCAGAGGAGGTTTTCTGTACTGAGGGTTATAACCTCTATTTGGAGCAGCTTGGGGTGGCCTCGTTGATGCATTCTTTGCTTCTAGTTCAAGCTTCACCAAATTGCTTGATAGGTTCTTGATCATCTTGTTCATTTCCTTGATCTTATAATCTGCTGTCTCCCTTTCTTGATTTGAGGTAGAGGCTTATTCTTTACCTTTTCATCTAGATTCATGGTCCATCCTCCCTTTAGATTTGCTCATAGAAGAAAAGTTAGCTTCCACTTCTAAAGCATTAGTCTGAGCTTCATGTAGAGTGGCAGACTTTCTTTCCCTTAAGGAGAAACTGAAATCTGATTCGAACACCGCTACAAACACCACCTTAGCAACAATTTGGTGAGGCTTCATTTCTGCTGGTAGAATTGTATACAATTTATTAAATCTCTTAATGAATTCAGACACATCTTCATTATGTCTTTTCCTCGGGGCATTGAATTCAGTAAGATATTATCCATGATATTTTTTCTCCCCCCATTTCCTAGTGAAGAAATTTTCCATCTCCTCCCAGGTATTAATAGAGCAGTCTCCCAGGGTCTTGAACCATTTACGAGCCTCTCCATCTAAAGATTGGACAAAGAGCCTCAACACAACATCTAGATGATCAATATTGAAATTCTCTGCAAAAGCAAAAAAAACCTCCAAGTGTTTTTGGGCGGCAGTGTTATCCTCCCCGTTGAAGCGAGGTAGGATTTTCAGGTAATCTTGAGGCATGTCATTCAAGATCTGTGGTAATTCCAGGGGGCCATATTTGTTCAACAATAAACTAGGAACAACCATGATAGGTAGTGGAGGTGGAGGAGGATTCTGATGAATAACAGGAGGTGGTGGAAGGGGAGTGTGTATAACAATAGGGATGTACTGAACGACATCTTGTGGGGTTGCTTACACAGATGGAATGTGTGAAGTGGTAACCTCTGTGACTTCTTTCACTTCTTCAGCTTTAGGAGTGGGATGTAGAAATAAGCTTGAAGTGTCTACAGACTCAGCCTCATCTTTGAATTCAATATTTTCAATGGCGGGGCGACCATGAGGGTATTCAAGGATTCTGGCAGTGGTCTTAGGACCTTGAAATTGAGCCAACTGTGAGGAAGATGGAGAATATTCCAAGGAGAATCTTGGTATATCAGTGTGAGTAGTCTGATTTTCTCTCCAGTTTCTTTTATGTAATATCTTCTCAGGTTCGGACACTGAAGGAGTTCTCAGTTGAGACGTGTCAGACCTTAGGTGGGGCTTATTTTGAGCCAGGACTGCAAAATGGATTTAAACTTTGAGTTGTAGTGGAGTCGCCAAGGTGAGGGATCTACAACTCTCAACCCTTCCTACTCACCTATTTTGAAGGGTGACTGTGTTTTTGTCGTATCCCAGGGATTTAAATCTCTAAATTCGTTTCCTCGACAACGACGCTAGAAATATGTTGTCACTCTTAGAGACAACCTTGAGTTTTAAAAATACCAGTGCCTAGGACATCTTAAATGCAAGGAGTTTATGATATAACTGATAGAAATATACAATAAGATGACTTCCTTGCTACTAACAAATGATGGAAATTTGGTGATAGTGGGACCAAGCCTTCAGAGATAAACGTAACGACTAGGAATACTTTTGAGGATTCTGTACGAGACTAAATAAGTAGATGCATCAGACAGCTATAAATTATCTTTCCGTAAAGAGGGCCGACTATTAAAATGATAAGCATACATCAAAGTATGTGTAAGCGAAAACTATGACGAAATATGGAGTGGGATATACACTATAAATGGGCTTATATTAAAAAAAGAATCCATAAAGTGTTTATCAGAATAATTATGGAAATGAGATAGAAAGTGAACAAAATATCATGCCTGGGCAATATTTAAAGCGCTGTAAACGTAAATATATGAGTACCAATTACGATAAATTCATATCCAATACGAAGCACTCACATTCCAGAACATTTAGTTACTAGAAAATGGATGGAAACGAAGTGAACACTTATATATAATCAAACAGGAAGGAGTACAAACTATATAGCATTTCATGTGGAATCCTTTTCAACAACAAAACTCTTTATACCAAGTCCCAATGGGTTCTTTAATATCAACTATTCAGATCATACCAAAATACATACACATAGTTGATTTTTTTCAATTTAGTTGATAGTCCCTCCAAAAATCTGGAACCCTCTATATGTCTTTCCTCTCTACTTCTATAACATTCTGATGTTCTATGTGTGGAAAGATATTTTAGGAAAATATCTTTTCCACATGCCTGTAAGCAGTTTCAAGTCTTAATAAAAAATCAAAATTGATGATGGGGTAGAATGCCTCCGATCATCTTACAAAGTGGGCTTAAATCCATTTCTAATGGAAACTCAAACAACCTACTAACTGAAGTAAAAATGAAAGAGTGGAATATGAATTTCACTCAAAATTAAAAGTAAAAAGAAAATAAAGTAAGAGGCCACGTAGGCCCAATCATGAGTTATCATTGTTTTTGGTGAGGCAGAGCTGGAGCTGCTACTGGAGAGGGTAGTACTATGGCTGTAGAAGAGCTGGCTTTCTTACTGGCAGACGGAGTTGATAGGGATGCAGATGCAGTGACTGATGAATTCATATGATCACAACACCTCTGCTAGATGTCAGCTGCAGGACCAAGTATTTCAAGGAAAGCATTGACCAGAACATGCACCTCTGTGAGTTTGGCATAGTTCGCTTGGGTGGGAAGCTGTTGCTTAACTTGATATAGGAGAGATAATTCCTTACCAAGTGCGGCAATTATTGTTTCGGCCTTAAGCTGAGCGGTCTTCTCAGACGGTGTATCTGTCCCATTCATCGCCTCTGTCAGTTTGCACTCGTATACTTGTAACGGTTGAAGTACAAAATTTGTAGGCTCCCAGCATAATGGGAGGCCAGCGAGTGTAAGTTCAGTCCATTCTGTTTCAAACCATCCCAAACTTGTCACCATCTGTTCCAAACTGCCCAATGCAAGGTTGCACACGACTTCCTTTTCCATCACCCTCCTGCATTCTGCTACCTCCTTGAACCTGTCTTTGATTCCCCATTTGGCCAATTGTTCTGAGCTCAAATCATTTAGGAAGGTAATATACCTTCTGGCACTTTCCACCTTAGTTGAAGCGTCTGTATGCCCTTCATGTAGAGTCCTTCTGAATTGGCGAATCGCGGCCTTATTCTCTTCAATTAAGGTTAGGAAGGCCCAATGCTTCTTTACCTCCATGATGATGTCTGTCCAGATTAAGCGTCGAGCTTCCAGGAGGGTGATATTTCCTTTCACCCAGCTCGTCAGGTCCCCGATAGTATTTTCCTGTTGCAACCTCTCTTGTTTCCCCTCTTCTATTTATTTCTGCAAAGCTGCTACCATCTTGGTATTCTCCTTGAGACGGGCCTCGAGCTCATGAATCTTTTGTTGTGTAGTTTGAGCCTACTTCTCTGCTACTTGAAGGTCGGCCAATGCTGTGGCTAGTTGTTCCTGAAGTGAGCTAGATACTTTAGGAAGTGGCGTGGAGCATACGTGTGTATCCAAACCTTTCTACAACTCGTCCATTTTCTACTGGAGGGCAGTCATCTTGCTAGTAATTTTAGCCCTCTCCTCTTTCTCCTTAGCTAGGGAGTCTGCTAGGTCAGCCTTGTCATTTTCTAGTTGGGATAATTCAGCAGTTTGCATATGCTGAAAGCCATACATATTCAGTTTATGCTTCAGAGTTGTGACCTATTTCTACAAATTCGAAATGACATAACCCTGAGGGTCCGCTTTATCGCTCCCTTTTCCCTTCATGGCCACTTGAAGACTCTGCAGGTCGTTGGAAAGTGCTCGGGTATTGGTATTATCCACCCTAAGGTTCTCAACCACTTGGTTGTATTTGGTTTGCAACTTTCTTAGGGTGAGAGAGAGCTTCACCACCTCATCCTTCAACATGTCACCGAAACACTGGAACAGATTGCATTTATCAATCGGGGGAACTTGTGACATGTTTACTGCCACCTCGAGAGATCTGTAGCTGGTGGTCCCAGCCTCTGGATCTAGAATTTCTTCAGTCATGGCCATCAGAAGTTGTTCATTATCCATATCGAGCTCGGCAGTAAACCAAGTATGATATTTTTCTACAAATCCTGCTAATTCCGACCAAAGATTCTCCCTGATAGTTCTGTTCTTCCCCTTTATCTCGTCCCCTGCCTCAGACTTGTTTACAAAGATGACCTGTGAAACTAACTGGGACAATGGCGGAGCCATCTTTACCATGGGCATTTGTTTTCCCTTGTCGAATCTATCTGATGCCCTGTTGTGGGCAATCTTCTAACCTTCTTCATCATTTTTCTTTTGGGGGTGGAGAATATTCTCTGCTGATTACGACTTCTTCAGCACCATTCTTGCACCTTTTCATGTTGGAAAGGTGTCTCCTTTCCCACATTGCGGATGAATCGGTCTTCCTCTGTAAACGAGAGCGGAGTAGACAGCTGCAGATTGTCTCCCCACTCGATGAGGTCTAATTTTGTGAGCATATACTAAGTTGATTTAATCTTCACTCCTGTTGTTTCTTGAGATGATGCCTTTTGGATCATGGCATTTAGAATTTCCTTGTAATCCATACATAGAAAGGGGTTTCTACACTATGGGAGGGCATTCCTGCTTGAAATTCTTTGAACGTGAATAATTATTGCAAGGACTATCCTGATCACATACAATTCGAATTTATATGCAACACATAATCTCTTCCACTCAGATCATCAAACATGCGGAAACAAAATCAAGCGATAACACATCAAATCATCATACACATTAACACAGTATGTATGGGGAAAGCTTATAGCTGAAAACCCCGCAGCTATTGTGTATATTATAATGGAGAAATCAAGTAACAAAATCATTACAATACTCCTCACAAGTACTCAGTACTTTCTCATACAGTTACCCACAATCTAGCTCAGTTTTGAACAGGTTACTGGTTCAAAACTCACCGCCAATTGCCTTGCCTCTATTGCGCAATCCAGGCCTGTCTATATAGAGATCCAAGGTTCGAATCTCCTTGGCTTGACAACGCAATCATCATGGAAAAATCCTCCAAGTGTGGTGCAAAGTTTCAAATCTCATGCCCTGGCCAGTGTGTTGTTGTCATCCACCTGTTTTCATGTCTTTCTTTAAAGTCTCCATTAAGGCCCGATCATGCTATGATAGTGTGATATGTTTATGTAGTTAAAATATTGATTATGGATAATGAATTAAAAATATTATTTAATTACTCCTCATAATTGATAAGTTAGCTAGATAAACTAAATAAACTAGTTTAACTAAATAAACAAACAATACTCTTTGTCTCATTAACTCCTCCAAACTTCTGCCACTGAAGTCCAACTGAAGTCAACCATGCATGATGCCATCAAACCCTTGGGAATCACGTGATTCCTTTGTCAGATGCATGAGCCACTTCTGTAGCTCGAACTGAAGTGCTCCAAGAGAGTAAACTGCTGTTTAGAGTCCAAATATTATTAAGGGTAAATAATATTTGACTTCCCTATTTTTAGGAGAGGCAGTCTAAAAATAGACTTCGACCTCGTCGACCTAAAAAATAGAGTCTCATCTATTTTTACCAACATGACCAATGCTCCAAGAATCTCAAACTGGAATCCCCGAACCATGCTCCATATGTCTAAAAATAGACATAGTCTAAAAATAGACTTTGCGCCAGAATTCGCCTGTGGGCCCACTTAGTGAAGGCGACTTCATTTCACTAAGCTCCATCATCTTGCTGCATTCTCAACAGCCTTGAGTTAACAATAAAGGGGTTGACAGTGGTAGGCAGTTTAAGAATGAACCCATTTTTTGCAGGGAGGAAGTGGAGCTAGTTAGCCTTCAAGGTTTGCCGGAGATACTCCAGGGTGAAAATCCACATGGCGGGAAAAACTGGCAGTTTGTAAGGGGAAACCTCTGCACCGTAGAACCTGATCTTAGTGTAGTCATCAAATAGGTACCAATATCCTGTGCTTTCTTCTTCACTGAACTGTAGCCAGTTCCTCTGCTCAGGAAAAATCCTAGGTGGAGGGTTGTCGTGAATAATAGTGTAGGCTATTATCATAAATTCGTTCAAGAAGTTTGAATAATCCACCCCATTAGCCAACTGATGCACAGAGGGGTTCCAGTCAAAGATAGTTTTTGGTTGAGAATTTATCCTAGAAAACTTTTCTAGACCCAAACCCTCGAACTTATTATCCTGTTGGAAGAGGAAGAGGTAGAACACCAGTGAGCAGAAACGAAAATGGCCGGTGGCCGAGAGGTCTTGAAATTAGGTTCGGATGAAGGAGGCCAAGAAACCAGGGATATTCAAAACCACACCTGATTGTGACATTAACCATAAAAGGGCTACACATTCCTTTGAGACTCGCTCGACCCCCTCTATACCTAGTAACCCTCCAATGAGAGCAAGTGTTGGCTGAAGGTTTTCTTTGAATGTATTCAGAGGCACCGAGTCCGAAGACGGGAAAGCTGTAAGGTGGGAGTCGGAAATAGCAATGATGAAATCACTCTGCTACCTCCAGGGTAGCTTGGAAAACTGATAGGATAAATACATTTCAGTGAAACTTATATAATTTGAACTGGGAGGATAAAAAAGGGCTTTCCTGATGATCTCGGGAGATATACTGAATATATTTTTCCCTTCAGTTGATAGGAACATATCTCGGTGCTCATCATAAGCTTCTATAAACCAACATATCAATTCCACAACTGGGTAGATGGGTGGAGCAATTTGGTGGTATAGTCCCGACAAAACAACTCTTAAACTATCCCTATTTTCTAGATGTTTCCTGAACATATTAGGCTTGACGCTACTGATGAGGAAAGGGTATTTTGGGTCTTGAATGTGGGCTTGCATGTCTGTGAATGGCTCAGGTCCAGGAGTAGCCCTGGACTCGTGAAATTGAGGGGTTTCGGGCTCCGACTTTTTAATCTTGATTCTACCCATGACCATTATGAAAAATGAAAAGCGGAAGGAAACTTAGACAATGAAAAAGGGACAGAATACCTCCGCAGTAAAGAAAATGCTCGGGAGAAAACGACACAGGAAAGTTGAAAGCGACTTGGCAGACCTAGCACTGGGAGTTCACACTTTGGCTTTACGGTATTTCGTAAAAGAAAGTATTTTACCACAGTGAGCATAGAACAGGGTTAAACGACTTTAGATTACCCGAAAAATGAGGTTAGGATGACAGTTGTAGGGCTGACGTCAACATTGGGACACGTGGAATTCGGTGATTGGTTATTAGAATTTGGTTAGGTGTATACCACGCGCCGAGTTAAATACCGATACTGGTCGTGTATCGAGTGTCGTAGGACTTACCTTACCTTCATCGCTTGCGACAGCTGTTACCTGAATCAACCCACTAGAAATTCCGGCGGGGTCTTGGAATGGCTCTTAGCCCGCGGACATCACCCTACGGAATACCTGTCTCAGGTCCCACAGCTGCCACGTCACCATCATTCTGAGGGGTGAGCTTCCACCTTCCCCCTGCCATCATTGCTCCCAGAAAAAACATAAACCTTCTCTCTTGACAGCTGTCTTCGTAGCTCGGGTGGATTCACTCACACAACTATGTTTCATCTTTCTTTAAATCTTTTGTCATTTCATAATTTTATAAATTTGAGACTTATATGTCACATTTTTCTATACTTTTATATTCATTTCATTTTAAAAAACAACTCACTCCTGTCCTTTAACCTTCTCACATTATGTTTCGAGTAGTCCCTCTTCACCAGAGTTTCTTTAGGGTGGTGATGAATGGACATAACATTTCTGGTGGTCTTGCTTTATGAAATCCTTATGTCCCAAAGAGCGAAATTGAATGTATGATTGCATAAATGTTAGAGGCTGGTATAATTCAACCTAGTGAAAGTTATTTCTCTGCTCCAGTGGTATTGGTGCACAATAAATATGGATCATGGTTCATGTGTTTGGATTATAGGGATCTCAATAAGCTCACTACTAAAGATAAATTTCCCATTCCTGTGATTGATGAATTATTGGATGAATTACATGGAGCAATTTATTTTACCAAGTTGGATCTTCCTTTAGGATATCATCAAATTAGAATGAAGACTGAAGATATTCCGAAACAACATTTTGAACTCATGAGGGTAATTACGAATTTTTGGTCATGTCTTTTGGCCTTACCAATGCACCTTCTACATTTCAAGGGTTGATGAATTCCATTTTCAAACCCTTCCTTAGAAAATTTGTGCTAGTATTTTTTGATGATATACTAATCTACAACAGGTCTTGGAAGGATCATGTTCAACATGTTGACAGGGTGCTCAAACTATTGCAGGAGAAACCATTATATGCAAAAACATCCAAATGTTTCTTTGGAGTACAAGAGGTGGAATATCTGGGTCATATTGTATCTCACGAGGGTGTTAAGGTAGACCCTAACAAAATTAAAGCCATTAAGGAATGGAAAGTCCCCACAACCATAAAGTAGTTGCAAGGATTTCTCGGGTTAACAGGTTATTGTCGCAAGTTTGTTAAGAATTATGGGAGAATAACAACACCTCTAACAACATTATTGAAGAAAGATGCATTTTCATGGACTCCCGAAGCAACTAAGGCCTTTGAACATCTTAAAGAGGCAATGTGCCTAGCACCGGTCTTAGCTACGCCAGACTTTACAAAAACCTTTATTGTGGAATGTGATGCCTCAGGAAATGGAATTGGTGCTTTTTTAATGCAGGAAGGAAGACCCATTGCTTTTGAAAGTCGTCCAATCAAAGGAAAGTATTTACAGAAACCTATTTATGAGAAGGAAATGTTAGCAATACTACATGCACTAAAGAAATGGTGAACTTACCTAATGGGAAGACACTTCAAGGTAAAAACTGATCATGATAGTCTTAAACACTTTTTGGAACAAAGACTATCATCAGAAGAACAGCAAAAATGGGTCACAAAGATGTTGGGTTATGACTTTGAAATAATCTACAAAAAAGGAAAGCTAAATGTTGTTGCAGATGCACTCTCAAGAAAGAATGAAGAGGTGGAAGCATTGCTTTGTGCCATTTCTATTATCCAACCAGATTGGATAACCGAAGCAAGAGATGAATGGAAGAAGGACGAAGAAGTGTGGAAACTCATTCAAAAGTTGCAGCAAGATCCTAGTACATCTGATACATTTAGTTGGAAAAATGATTCCTTATGGTACAAAGATCGCTTATATCTTTGTAAGAGTTCCCAAATAAAACAAAATATTCGTTCAGAATTGCACACTTCTCCTTTAGGAGGTCACTCAGGATTTTTAAAAGCTTGCCACAGGGTGATGCAAGATTTTTTTTGGGATGGTCTTAAATCTGATATTCAAAAGTTTGTAGTGAAATGTTTGGTTTGCCAGCAAAATAAAGTTGAGACAATTAAGACCTCGGGTCTTCTACAAAATTTATCCATTCCAAGTCAATGTTGGGAGGAGATTTCAATGGATTTTATCACAGGTTTACCAAAGTTCAAAGGAAAGAGTGTCATCAAGGTGGTAGTTGATAGACTTACCAAGTATGCACACTTTTGTGCATTATCTCATCCATTTAAAGAAAGTACAGTTGCTACTACATTTATGGAAAAAATTCAAAAGCTACATGGAAACCCAAAGATTATTGTGAGTGACGGAGATCCCATTTGTACTGGAAATTTTTGAATGGAGTTATTTTCTTGTTTGGGTACTCAACTAGCTCATAGCTCTTCTTGTCATTCTCAATCTGGTGGTCAAACTGAGATAGTGAATAAATTTTTGGAAGGATATCTTCGTTGTTTTGGATCTGATAAAAAAACAAAATGGGTCAAGTGGTTACCTATCAATGAATGATGGTATAACACTTCCTTCCATACTGCAGCAAAAATGACCCCATTTATGGCACTTTATGGATATCATCGATAATCCATCACATCATATTTAAGAGGAAATTATAAGGTTCAAGTAGTGGAATATCACATCGAGCATCAACAAGAAGTTCTCCAACTCTTAAAGGATAACCTAAATTTGGCACAAAATCGAATGAAACAACAGGCATATCAACATCGCAACGAGAGAAGTTTTGATGTAGGAGATTGGGTATTTTTACGGCTACAACCATACAAAAAAAGTCCCTCAAGCAAGCTAAGAAGGATAATAAATTATTTCCAAAGTACTATGGTCCTTACAAGGTGTTGCAAAAGATTGGTACTATGGCATACAAATTGGAGCTTCCTGCTTCTTCGCGAGTGCATCCAGTTTTCCATGTTTCATGCTTAAAGAAGGTTATAGGTGAAAATCTTCCAGTTCAAATAATATTGGCAGAACTTGATGAGGAAGGAAAAATAATATTGGAACCTAAAGCGGTCACGGAAATAAGAACTCGACAACTATGAAATTGATCAATTTCAGAGTATCTCATCAAGTGGAAGAACTTACCCATTGAAGATTCTACAGGGGAGGATGAGAATTTTATACAGAAGCACCCAGAGCTACTCAAGCGTTGAGGCCAACAATTTTTTGAAGGAGAGGGGCATGTTAGGTCCCTATATTACTAGTTTAGTCCCTTATTGTAATTAGAGTAGCCCCATTATTGTTATTGGTTTACCCCTATAACCCCAATATTGTTATTATTGCGCCCTTACATTATTATTGTTAGGTCAGCTAGGATTATATTGTGGCCCCATGGACTCCTATATATAGAAGGAGGTTTTGTCATTTGTAGCATCCAAGAATTGTTCATTTATGTAATGTATTGGAGGTTTCCCTCTCGAAGTGGCTGATTTATAAGGCATTGATCTCTTTTTTCTTCTATTTTTGGAGCTGGTTTCACAACAAAGTCATTTGTATCCTCTTCATTGTTATCATTGTCTTTTCTGAAGAGATTTTGGAAGTGTGACTCTGCATGTACTTTGATATTGTTGAACCCTTTCAGGCCAATCTTTCAAGAGTGGTAATTCCTCAGATGTGATTGCGTGAGAGGTGAGCTCTATACTGTCGATGGAAGAAAGTAGTATTTCGATCCCTAGATTTTAGCCACAAGCTTCGGGACTCGATCCTTCAATATTATTCTTTAGTGCGGAAGGAGATATAGGAGTTTCTTTGAGCAATATGCTCCTTTTCAGGCTCCATAAAAGTGTTGTATCTTTTATCCATTTCCATTTATAGGTATTCCAATAGCTGGACTGCTTCTTTCCTCTGACTGGTTGGGGTTTGTTTTGGATTTCTAATCCACTCTTTAAGTGCATGTTTTGTGGCCTTGAGTTTATGCTCCCACACATAACTTGGGGATCCTATGACAGATTTGGTCTAAGCCAAACAAACAGTATTAAGAAACTCGTCTCTCTCACTCCATAGAGGGCTGAAACGGTACAGGATAGGACCCAAGTTTTCTTCCTCTTCCAAGAGGAACAGGATAGGCTTATGGCCAAAGGTTAGCTTGGAGAGGATTTTGGAGGAGATTAGCCTTTGTTATAGCAACGACGAACTCTGTACAAGGAACCCGTCAAGGCAAGCAGAGATGTGGTCTACCCTAACTCTGTTGTTGGACCAAGTTTATAGTGGACCTCTCACAGGTTTAAAGTCTGGGAGGTACCATTGGAGCGCAAGGTCTTCCACCATGGGGAGAATTTGAGCCCTTCTGGTACTGCCACCTCTCTTTTCTTTCAAATACAAGACAATGTTTAGGTATCCGACTAGAATTATGTTCTTGGGAGAGCGGAGTTCTAGAAATTCAGAGAGAGATTTCCAACAATCTATTTTTTTAGCGTATAACACTTGAACATAAAGATTGAAAAGAGAAAAGGTAAACTTACTTGTGAAGTGCCTTAGCTCGGTGAAGATCCAGTGTTGGGTCTCGAAAGAGTTCACCAATTGAAATTGTTCCTCCGACCACAGAGTGGAAATTCCACCTGAGGAACCCGTTGCGCTTACAGGCTTCCCTGTGTTCTTCTTCCATTTCAATTTGCTGATGACAAGAGGGTGTCCCCTTCAATTTTAGTCTCTTGGAGCATGAGGATTGCAGGAGGTTCCATCTTCAGAAGGTATTTGATAGCTTTAGTTTTCATAGGGTTCCCCAAGCCTATGCAATTACAAGAGACTAATTTCATTATTTACTGATGGAGCGGTTGGTAGCTCCTCCCTTGGGAGGCCTTGTTCTGGTATTTCTCCCAATGGAAATTTAGATTGTAGATTGAATTCCTTGAGTTTTTTTTCCGTTCTGCTTCTTCTTCCCTGGATTGTTTATGTGATTTTCTTCCCACTCTTTTTAATGGCCTATCAAAGGTTTCATCCTCCGAGGAGCAAGAGTTTCCTATTGACTTCTTCTTGATCATATCAACATATGAGGGTGAAGAGGAGGCACTTGGGTTTACTCCAGAGGGGGATGCTTCTTCATTTCCTTTTCCCTGAGAGGGGGAAGAATTCTATTGTTCTATGACTTCCAGAGTTGTTACTGAGGGTTATGTAGGGGTGTTGAGCTCTTCATTAGGTTTTTTGACTTTAGCCGATGGGGAAGCATTTCTCTTTGCCTCTAGAGTCTGCCCTTATGCTATTAATTTGGTCCCTTTTGTGATTCCTTTTCCTTTAGCTTTCGTTGTGGCTACTTTTTGGACCAACATCCATTGTTCTCCTTTCATGTTCTCACTTTCTTCTTCCGCCTTCTTTTTGCAGTGCCTTGCAAAATGGCCATAGCCATGATAGTGCTTGCATTTAAATGGAAGCTGCTCATAATCCAACTCCTAGATATGGGTCTAGTCAGCAACCATTATTTTTATAGCTTTAGGGAGACCGAATTCCAAATCCACCTTGACACAAATACGAGTGCACGAGTATTGATCTTTCCTCACTTCTTTATCAATATAATTCCTAAGGTTATTGCCAATGGTTTGGAGAGATTTATGGTTCCAAAAATTCAATGAGAGGTTTGGGAGGCGTACCCACACTGGAAAAAATGAAGGGACATCTTGAGAGGGATCGAAGTCGGGGGTCCATTTATTAAATTAAATTCCCCGAGGTCCCATAAAGTATGGGCTTTTTCTGAAGATGAGGCTCCTGTCTTATAAATTTTCAAAAACAAACACAAAGTATCCTTTGCAAAGGAAGTGGCTTTTGATGCCTTCTGAGACTAAGGGAAACTAGTTCCTCTTAACCTAGCCTTCCACTACTTTAGGCGAGGGCCAGAAGCCAGTAAATTGTTCGATGAGACCTCTTTCAGCCAGATTTAGTGCAGATCGACAAGTTTCTTCGATTGGGAGAGCCACCGAAGGGATGTTATCTAGATTCTTCAGGATTTTTTGCTGTGAGATTGTCAGAGGGCACTTATTGCTGGCTGCAATCAGGTTCTTGAACACTAGGACTTATTGGGGGGGGGGGGGGGTGGAAGGGGAGCCTCGGGTCCCCCTCCTGGTGCCATGGCGGTTGGAAGGTCACTGTTAGGTCAATCCGCGCTCGACCAGTTCGAATTGCAGAGCGCACACAATACCCAATATATATCCAGATAATTTCTTATTAACATAATAGATTATGTGTTCTTTACCATATGGTCCGTCTTGGACTAACACCTTAGCTATGGAAGTGTCTAATGCTGATAGGTAGAGGGTGTAATCTTTGTCTTAATTTGGTGGGCTGATCAAAAGGGCTAAAGACAATGTGTCTTTTAACGCCTCAAATGATTGTTGAGCCTGATCATTCCATTTGAATGGGATGTCTTGACATAGTGGTTTAGGAATCCTTACGTGCAAGTGGCATAGTCAGCAAAAAAGCATCGTAAGAAGTTGGCTTTCCCCTGCAAGCTTTGAAGTTTCTTGATAGTTTTGGGTGGTGGAACCTCTTTGATTGTCTGGACCTTGAGGGGGTCCACCTTGATCCTTTCTTGGGATATGATGAATCCTATTAGTCTACCTGAATTAACAGAAAACATGCACTTGAGAGGGTTCAAGCATAGGTTGTAGTGTCGCCACCGTTGGAATACCAACCATAAATCCTCCAAATGATCACTTCGTTTCTTGGATCATATGGTGAGGCCATCCAAGTAAGCTAAGATGAGGTGGGCCAGGTAATGGAAGATATAATTCATGGCCTGCTAGAAGTTGGCTCCAATGTTTTTAAAACCGAAAGTCATAACCTGGTATGCGAACATGCCCTAAGGGGCAGTGAATGGCATCTTGTACTGATTCGTGTGCCGGATTTGAATTTGATTGTACCCTGAGAATCCATCCATGAAGGATAAGGCCTAATGACTAATGCAAGCATCAATGACTTGGTCGATAAACAGTGTAGGGTAGTTATCCTTAGGACAAGATTTATTCAAATCTCAGAAATTGGTACAGACTCAGATGGTGCCTTGTGTTAGAAAAGTTCTATGTTTAGTCACGAGTGTGTTGTAATTTTTTTGTTTTTAGGATAAAAATTTGTAAATTTCAAAAAAAAATTTAGAATGCTACTGGAATTTCTGGTAATGTTTGTTTCAGCCCTATCAGAAAGTCTATTTTAATTATGTTTTATGTCTATTTTTCCCTTACCCGATGCTACCGAAAGTTCTGGTAACCTCCCTTGTTTTTAAAAAAATGAAAAAGTGCATCCGATTTTGAGTTAGCCACGTGTTCCCGTCATCAATACAGTTTTAAATATTTTATCATGAGCCATGTCACATGCTAGGAAAGGTTTAAGCTTGAATGGTGTTGAGTTAAGTTGTGGTCATACGTAGCGTGTTAGGTGTCAATTCTCAGTTAAGAAGAACCAACCTCCATTTTTCCTCTCTGTTAGCCCGAGTTGTTGTATCCACATGTCAAGGTGCGTATTTATTATCAGAAATAAGTCATGGATCTACTGTTTAATGTGATGACTGTTTGGTTAATCACGCATGGGTGCTGCTTGAATTTTAGGCCTGCCATAAAATACGATGGAGGTGACTGCCAACTCTAATATCGCTTAGCTCCAACCACCTGTAGTTGAGAATATGAAACAAAGCAGGCAACCAAATATATCATGAAGTGTGTTATACGGTCCAAGATATTTCCCATTATGAAAATATTTTATGCATGGATAAGTGAACCAACATATCATTTTAAATCATCGAAAGAAAGGGAAAGAAATCAGTTTTCGAATTTGGCTGTGGGTGAATGAGAAGTTCCAGTGAGCAACTTGAAGAGGGAGACTCAGTTTTAAAACAATTTTTATTGAAGATACAAAAACACCTGTTAAGCAAGCTCTCCTAATCTTGACACCTATCATATCATATCATACAACCTTCTTTATTGCTGAAGATGACTAAGAAAGGAGGAAAACTAAAACTTATTGAACCTCAAGGAGCTGATTTAATATATGCAAATTCGAATGTGAGGAGGTTCTTTTTACAGGCTGGGTGGTATCCATTTTTTTCAATATTAGGAAGCTCTTATCTAGGAGTAGCTAAGTAATTTTCTCTCTCATTTGATGGAGAAGAAGCCAATGTCTATGGCCTCAGACTACAGGTATCAGCAGAATCCATTGCTGCAGCTTTCCACCTCCCATAGGAAGGAGAGAAATGGTTCAAAAGTCAAGTTATCATAGGAGGAGACCTCAAAAAATTCATCAAGGATAAATATAGAGACCCTAAATGGGCTAAAGGGATTCCTAGCTGTTATCTCAAGGATGAATGGGTTGAAACTATCAAGCTCATCAAGATATACCTTACTTGTGAGAGGAGGTATACTGTTGTTTTTCTTTATCACATGAGTTTTTTGTTTCACATTGTAGGTATGAAGACCCTCAACCTACCTTTATTTCTACTGAAAAGCTTGACTAGGATGTCAGCTAGGATACAAACCCATGAAACATCTTCAAAGTATAGAATTTATCATCAGGCTCTTATCAAGGTGTTGGTTGTTGAAGAACTCAGAAAAAGAAACCAGTCATGGGTGAACTTCCTATTTTATAGGGCAGGCCAACCTGCACCTACACAAAATATTCCTGCTCAGCTATCTCCAGCCTCACAACAACATTCTCAACCTACCAAGCAGAAGCGAAAAAGTCTGAAACCAACTACTTCATTAGTTGTTAAAAGGACGAAGAGACAAGCTAAGAAGGAGAATATCTACAAAAAGGCTAAAGGAAAAAAGGAAAATACTTCCCAAACCAAAGTTGAAGAGAAGTTGGAGAAAGGAGAAGGTTCATCTACCAACAAGCCCAAATAAATTAATATTGTGCCTCCTCTTTATCCTTTTCCCAAGGTTTATTCTAGAGCACGAAAAGGAAAGTTTGCAGTTGTAGAAAAATCAAAAGAACAGGTGCTGCCAAAAGTTTCGGAAGAAAACATTCAGCAAAAGGTTCAGAAGGAATATCAACCCACCAAATCAGATGAGGAGATCCTGAAGGATTTAGGGTATGATAATAGCAGCAAGAGAAGACAAAGAGATGCAAAAAAAGTTGTTGGTAGCAGGAAAATACATAAAAGAGCCAAAAACAAATTTAGGCTGAAATCTAAAGCCCTGCATAACCCAAGTTTGTTGACAAAAGTTATAGATATTGAGAGGCAGTATGAAGGGTTACAAACTGTAACTCCTTCAATTGCAGAGTCTAGTGGGTCCACGAAGAAAGATAAGGGTAAATCCCCTTCAGAGTAACAAACATGATCCTCTAAAAGAAGAAAAATCCAGAAGAGTTTAGAAGAGAAAAAGACCATTGAAAAAGAGACAGCCACCAGGACCACAAGGTCAAAATCAGCAGTTGAAAAACAAACAGATTTGGACAAGCTTGCAGAAGTTGCAACTCATATGGAGAGGTAAAATGATGTCTGAGTAAAATACATTTTTTCCTACTAGTTATATTTTTGAACAAATCAATTTTTAGAGTGTTTAAGTTTGCATAGAATTTTTCAAGTATCTTGATGTGCATTTTTGAAAAGGAAATAGAGCGTTACCGGAATTTCTGGTACCATTATAGTTTTTTCACAGTTACAGTTTTTTACCAGAAGTTTTGGTAGCATCTGTTTTAAATGATTTTTGATAGTTGTCAGCGGAATTTTCGAGCTAGTCCAAGAATGATAAGGACTCCTAATGATATGGATATGTCAAGTGATGGTTGTTAAGTGGTTTTGAGGTTGTTAAAAGTCACATTTAATGAAGACGCATGGGTTTAAAGAACCAATTTCATGCAGAGACAAATCAATAGAAAAGGAGACAGGTTGCCAGCACACTCAGTAACACAATTCAAAATGTCTTATTTCTTCCTATCTACATTTGTCCTGTTAGTTATATTTCAATAGGACATGTCTTTAATTTCCTATAAATCCTATGCAATGTGAGGAAGAGTGGATCCTTCTTTTTAGGAGAGATGGAGTTGGTGCCTCTCTCTCTATAAATATCATTTGTAAATTCCATTTCAGGGTTGGATTTTGGTCGACCTGAAGACTTATCATAATAAAGAAAACTCCTTTTTGCACTCCATGCTACAAGTCTTTGTGTTTCAAGGAATATCTAATGTATGGTGTGTTTCTCTTATTGTTTTATTCATCGGATTTATGAGTTGCAGCAACTAGTAAAGTATGAGTAAGAGAAATGTTAGAGGATCTAATAGTTAATTATCTGCCATTTAGTCTTCTACAAATCATCTATATGTTGTGTAGAGCATGTTAGTGAAGGTTTCATGAAGGATTTATGAGATTATTTATGCATGCATTCTGCTTTCTAAATGTTGTTTCCTTTACATAAAATAAAGTTTATGTAAAAGGCCACTCTCGTAGCAGTGTGACTGATTTAGGATATGCATATTTCTTAGATTGAGTACCAAATATCTGTCACCTTTCATCTGTCACAATATGTTCCCCTATCCCCTGTACTACAAATTTATCCATACAATTTATACTTTCCACAACTTTCCAAATGCATGAAATTCTAAAAGAGTAAAAATCATTTCAAACTCTTTAAGAAGCCATCCAACCACTCAAAACCTTTTACTTTGAAATGAACTATGATGTGTAAGGCTTACTCCTTTACAGTCAAGGAGTGAATCCTTACGCCAACATCCTATTTTTTTATGATGGGCACAGGGTTGGCAACCCACGACGTGTAAGAGATTGAGTAGATGAACGCGACTTTGTGAAGCTTGTCAATTTCTTGCTTGATTGCTTCTGCTTTAGATGTGTGTAATTGATGTTGTTTTTGGCAGACTGGTGGTATGTCAGGCTAGGTGTCAATGTGGTGTTCTACAATAGTGGGGCTAAGCCCTGACATTTCTGAATAATCCCTTGTGAATATGTCCCTGTACTCTTGTAACAAGTTTGTGTAATCGACTACCTCGTTTGGGGAGCATGCTGCCCCTAGTGAGATTTCTTCGATTTTTCCCGGTTTCCTTGAGATGTTCACCTTTATGGTTCATGAAATGTTCGACATATTCCCTTCAAACGCATCGGGCGTTGGGATGGTATTTTTGAACTAGCCTACCTTCCCAAATGGGAGGAAGTCTTTAGATTCAATGGCGTATATATCTTGGGTTTCTAGGTTGTTAGGTCAGAAAGCTTTTTCTGGAAGAAAAAACAAGCGGTGATGCATTAAGTCCCATAGAAAATCTGGTTTTGTCATGGCCTCTAGAATATCCTCATCTAAATGAAATAAGATGTCTAAGGGGGAATTGGTTTGTGTGAGACCGTGAGGAATTGGTTTAGGCCTAACAATGCTGGTTGACATACATGAATATGATTCGGTGGTTGATGTTGTGGATTAACTAGATGAGGTTGACAGGGTGCAGACAGGTTGAGTTTGCACCATCGATGGTACAACTACTTTTGTGTGGTAGTTGTAGCGGTCTTGACACCAATGAAATATGAGCATAAAACATGAGTCGTGGTTCCCATGCATGATGAGATGAATCGTATATGGTGTTGTGTGTCATCAACATTGAATGGTGGAATAATTTCCATGATGGTGGTTTTTTAGAGAGCAAGCTCATGCTCATCTGGCAGTGTACTAAGGGTAATTGTACTTTCCTAGATTTGGAAGTTGCGTTGAGTGCAGAGGTGCCAAAATGTTTCCATTAAGGGGCACAACTCTGTTTCATGATTGTGACTTGTGAAAATGGTGCATGATGTCAAGGTGGCTATCGAGTAGATGGTTTGAGAACCAACGCTACTCTTTGTGCTTGAAGTGGATGCTTGGAGGTTATTGGGTAGTGGGTCATGCTTGCGCTTCTGCCATCTCCGAGTCTTTAGTTTTGGTTGTTTTGGGTCTTTCAGGGAGTTCAAACTCAATACTACCCTTTCCGCTCGTAGCCTTGGGAGGTATTCACAATTCATAGTATGGTGGAATTTCGAGCAAATCCTCCAATAGCATCGTGTGATATTCTCTTGATTAGAGAGATGGATCTGTGGTATGGTGGTGACCATGCGATGGATGTCAGTGAGTTTCTTGATTTCCTGACATTTACTGACCCTGTGGTCGTTTCTATCACATAGAATACATGCCGTTCTTGGCTGGTTTTGGGCCCTGCTAGGATGATGGGTCACCTTAGCATTCCTAGGGTTTTGGTAATGATGGGGGGTAGGCTGCCTTGCGCCAGGATGCCTTGGTTCTAAATAAGTTACATTCGGGTATTTGGTAACCAATGAGCGTATGGTGTTTAACAAAGGTTAAAATTGGGGGATGTAAGTACAATGTCGAGCATGATAGTTGTCGTGAAAAATCAGACAAGAATGTCACTCCTTGGTTCTCCACTCCCTTTGGACTGATGGAGTAATTGAGTACCATTTGCAAAATGATCTTAAATCTGAGCATTGAGCGACCAATTGGTTGTGGGAATCACACAATGTATAAACTGGGTTTATTCGTGGAGGGCGGTTGGGGGTGATGATTTTCCCCTTTGTTGGCCATTTTTCTGTTGATATGAAGAGAATGGACCTAGTTGCCACATTTTCTTGATTTTTTGACTTTCCACAGATTCCAAAT
This sequence comes from Pinus albicaulis, assembly GCA_034641835.2. Classification (NCBI taxonomy): domain Eukaryota; kingdom Viridiplantae; phylum Streptophyta; class Pinopsida; order Pinales; family Pinaceae; genus Pinus; species Pinus albicaulis. The sequence continues at coordinate 46,647,708 of CM076582.1, read as the reverse complement.
CCGATCAGTCTATTGTGGTGAGGCGAGTTATGGCATGGCGTAAAAAATTTAATGCTAAATGGAATCGGGGGATGTAGGGACAACGATGAACCGGGTGGTCGTCTAAACACACTTGGCACAAATACTGGATTGCTCGTAGGCCATCATAGTATACTAGGTTGACTGGGTACCATCTTTGGAATAAATCTAGAGCTACACAGTCAACGATGAAATGATCTCGTTTATCATAGAGTGGGCAGAGTTGTTCTATATCTTGAGGGGGAGGTGGTCATTTAGGGGACCATCTCTCCTCGGAAGAGGTCATTCAACGGGATCTGGACAGAGATGTTTTTATGTCAGCAACAGAAGTCCGAGCTTATGGCATTGTTGATACTGTAGTGGAAGGTTTATCTTATAGCAGAATATCCTCTTTTGAATTTATTTTTATAATGAACTGTAAATTGTGATCTCTTTGTTCCTTTAAAAAAAAAAAAAAAGGAAAGAAAAAAGGGGGGGGGGTAAAGTTATTGATTTCATAATGACCTGATATGGTATGGTGAGGATCAATCTGAATGAGTTGATTCTGCATATGGTCCTTGTTGCTTCCTTCCTTGAGTTTTAGTATTGTTTGTGGATTTTGTGTCTGAGCTGACTAAGTCAGGGTTTTCAACGATGAAGTGTCGCATGAAACCCAACATAGACCAAAATCGATGCATATGGGGACAATGGTACACGTGGTGGTTGCTCCAAAAAATATGACACGTATGTCGTTGATGCCAAACTAAGTTTCTTTTGGAAATGTGTGGTACTTGATACCAATGGTTAAACGCTCTTAACTCGAGACACTGTGTGACTAAGTGGTTAGGCTCGTCACACAGTGCGCAAATTGGGGCTTGCCGCGTGGCCTCCATTTTAAGTCTGTAGTCCGTTGGGGTGACTATGTACGAGCAATATTTTGGCTACTCTCGTATGTAAAATATGGTTTTAGGTTCTCCTTTGTCCATTTTCATGGGTGGAGCTGAGGGGTCCTATTGGTAAGATTTCTCTAGGTCTTGCAAGGCATCCCTATATCATGGCATCTCTGGGCAATGGTGGGTATAATTCCCATAATGGTTGCATATGGCGCAGACATGGTTGGTGCGCAATGCTTTCCCTTGGTTATTCGTGGCCTGTTCCTTTTTATGGGAACTTGAGGTCGCAACGTTTATTTCGGTGTGTAGAAGAGGTTTTAATTCATCTAAATCCGAGAAAATATTAGTAGGATGGCCTACGATATCACATAAAGTGCAAGGTTGTAATTCCCTAGGTAACTTGGGGGTTTTGACTTTCTTCCCTTTTTGTTATTTTTCTTGGTTGCATTATCTGGCACTGATACTGGTATTTCATTAACCGCTGTGCCCTCCATAGGGGTGGTAGGGGTTATTCCTGTAGAAGTGATTCCAGTACTTCCTAGCATGGCTAGTGGGACCATATACCACACAGGTATTGGGAAAGCCATATTTGGAAATTTTATAGTTTCCAAGACTTAGTTTGAGACAAAGCCAGGTGGGGGGTATAAAAATGGGGTTTGTGAAATGGTGTAGGGTAGGAATGCCGTGCCAGTGTCTTCGGTCTCCGTACTACTGGTTTCTATGTCCGAGCTAGTTTCTGTGTTTGATGAGAGCATCATGCATACCGGTGCCCCCGTGATTTTTGGGACTCCCTCTGGTATGATAGGGGGATCTCTTAGGAATGATCCTAGGATCAAGGATGGTTTGAATTGGCTGGGGCCAAATTCTATATACTGCGTAAGCGGTTTCGTAGTTGTGTCTACGTATGGTAACACAACATTGAGAGCTGTCATGGGTTTCTTATCGTAGTATGTGAGCTGGTCGATGGTGATGATATGATCATCGTGGGGGAACACCATTACTCGAAATACAAAGGACGCGATTGTAGTCATTGCGTACATATAACTCTACCCCATGAGTATATTGTAGTCTAGTTGTGTGTCTAAGAATTCAATTTCTATAAGTACTATCTTTTTGACCAGGTTTACAGAGACATTTTGATATAGACCAATGGGGACTGAAGGGCACCCGTCGTATGCTCTAAGCATGATGTCGAATGGTTTCAATTAGGTTATCCTAAATTTTTCCAAACGGTTTTGGACATGATGCAAGTAGATGCTCCTTCGTCAATGATGAATTAGTGTATGGTGATGTTCTGAACTGAAACTGGTATTTGGAAAGTAACGAGATAAGGAAGCCTGGGGATTTCTTTTTCTAGGTAAAAAATAATTAGGCACAAATCAGAAGGATCGATTACGCCTAATGCAGAAAGTAAGGCTTTCCGTTGTCTTGGGCACGATTGTAGGACTTCCAAGGCTGACATAGTAGCTGGTGATTGTGCTAAATCATCCACTATGCAGTAGCTATGAACAAATTTAGAGTGATGTCCTACGCGCTTGGTTGGTCCCTTGAGCATTTTCAGAAGGGGCTATATAGGTACTTTGGATATGGTTAACGGTGTATTAAGTGCACTCGAAGGGGGTATCATAGTTCCTATTCCTTGTTTGGAAGAACAATTCTTTGCCAGTCATGTAAATTTTGTGGTTGCCACCTCCGATATCGTTTCAGGGTGGTTGTTGTTGTTGGTTGTTAGCCATTGCTGGTGTGGGAAAGGCTCTTGCATTACAACACGCTATTGGTTAGGTCCCCCTTTTCCACGGTTACCCTGAAGTTTTTTCAGTTCAAGGAGCTCGGGACAATGGTGAGTGTAATGGATGTATTCACCACATATGGCACAAGAATGATTTGTCCTTAGACTAGATCTCTTGTTTTTCCCTTGGGAATTGTTATTTGGCTCTTCGTTTTGATTTTGGTTGGGGTTGCCCCTAGACTGAGATCACGGGGGGCATTGTTGATTACTGCCCCATGTCCAGAGTATCCCATTTTTTTATTCCTAGGTTTATTTTTCACAGCGTTAGGAGGGTTATTTCGGTTCTCCTAGTCGTAAGACTAGAGCTATTGAGCATGAGATGGTTGCACTAGGTTCACCGATGCGCTGTTTTGCGGTGGTGGATTTTGTGCAGGGAAAGAGGTATATAGGTTCCCCTATCCCTGATTGGTGTAAGATTGCTGGGGGGTCTCTCTTCCATCAACATTCCTAGATGAGTACCGGTTCCCCTATGAGGGAGGGTACAAGCCTCCCTGTTGTTGATGGTATGGTCCACCCTATTTGTCATATTCTGCAAAGGTGCAGATTGACTTTGGTGGTAGCCAGGTTGCGTCACATTCTGGGTAGAATCGTACAAGTATCTTGGGTAATGGATATGCCTAGGTGACCTTGAGTCAAGGACCTGATCAAACCATCTGTAGTATTCGACGCGCCTAGTAACTCTCTATAAGTTTGCAGGCATAGGGTGTTTGACAGGACATTGTAAATATATCCTGACTAGGTGTAGATGAGTTCAAGCTGTTGGGCTTTGCTAATGGCATCCTCCTTGGAGGTAGGTTTCTATGTAGACGCATCTTTTGAGACCTCTGTTGTGAGAGTTTTCAAAAATAAATCGAGCAACACTCTATCGTCGAGTTTGGCTTTACACGAACTGTGATGTCGCCGCCATTCGTGGATATGGTCCAATATATGAACGAATGGAATTTTCCTAAAATGAGTTAACGATTCCATTCCCGAATCCTGGTGAATAGGTAGCTTAAAATAAGTGAGTGCTGGGTATGTGTTATATTATTTCAACGACTAGTCACGCGCGCGCGCGTGGGGGGGGGTGGTGATAGCTCCCGTTGTACGTTGTGCCAGGCACAGCAGGGGGGTCACAGGGGGGGCGACAGCCCCCCTTATTCGGGGTCCGGGGCAGCGCCTATTTTTCGGTGGGTGGACCTGCCCATGGTTTTGTGCATGGGTTTGCACATGGTTTTGGGGCATGATGGTTTTCGGCCCCTGGAATTTTGTAGATCTAGTTAAGAGAACTACGGTTATGTTCTAATCCAGGGTTAATGGATTGGGGTTTATGCATGCTTTAGCATGTATATATATGTGTTGTAACACTAAAAGGAATATAATGAAAAATCAAGCTGGTTGTCCCAATTTGGGATCCAGGAGAAAATCTCTGTGTATATCTGTTTTATGTTTTATGCTCTCGCTATTGTTTATTTTCTATTTTTAAGATTCATTTGCAGATAGTGTCTATATAGGGTTAAAACCTACATTTGGTATCAGAGTAGTTTCAACTTCAAGGGGACACCTTTGTTGCTGAGGGGTTTTTTGCTTGGGCCTAAGGTAGATCCTATTCAGTGGGAGATTCACGGGATCGATTCTTGTGGTGAAAGAAGATGGCAAGCGGCGGGAAGATAGAGATTGAGAAATTTAACGGTCAGAGTTTTGAGTTGTGGAAGCTCAATATGGAGGATCTGCTGGTGGATAAGAATCAATGGATCGTAGTAGATCCAGGTACTAAATCAACAGAAATGTCAGATGAAGACTGGAAGAAGCTAGATCGGAAGGAAAAGAGCACAATACGGTTGTGTGTCTCAGATTCAGTATTGTTGAATGTATGCAGGAAGCTACGACGAAGGCCTTGTGGGACAAGCTAAGGACTTTGTACCAATCTAAGTCTCTGGTGAATAAATTGTTCTGAGAAAAGGTTTGTATAACTTTGTGTGAGGATGAAAGATGGAGACTCAGTGATAGAGCATTTGAATGCCTTCAATACTGTGGTAAGTCAGCTGTCATATGTTGATATTAAAATCTCAGATGAATATAAGTGCATTAGTTTGTTGTGTTTTCTACTAGACTCATGGGACAATCTGGTTATTACAATAGGTAGCAATACAACTACCTTGAATTTTGATGACATTGTCTCAGCCTTGCTGTCGGAGGAAATGAGACGGAGAAATATGGAGGGTCAGAATGGAGATGCCTTATCTGTACGAGGAAGGTCCTAGAACAGAAACAAGAATAAGGTTTTGAGTGGGAGATCTAAATCTAGAGGGAGATCTAAATCTCCTGGAAAGTTTGTAAAGGTGTGCTGGAAATGCGGAAAGGAAGGGCACTACAAAAAGGACTACATATCTAAAGCTCCTGAGAAAGGAAAGGGATCTGATGATGCTCCTTCTGCAGAGGCAAAAACCACCTCGGATGAAGGTGGGGATGTGTATTTGGCTTCTTCTTCAAATACATATGTAGATCATGAGTCATGGTTGATTGACTCAGGTGCATCCTTTCACTTCACTCCCCATAGGGAGTGGTTCTGCGAGTATGAGAAATATGATGGTGGTGATGTCTTCCTAGGGGATGATAGGAAGGCTAGAATCGTCGGATGTGGAAAGGTCAAGTTGAAGCTGCAAGGTGGAAGGATTAGAACAGTTCCTGGTGTTCTACATATTCCTGCATTGGCCAGAAATCTGATTTCTGTAAGTAAGATGGATGATGCAGGTGTAAAAATAGTGCACGAGAAAGATGCTTGCAAGATGGTTCAGGGAGCACTGGTATTAATGCATGGAGTTCGGATTGGAACTTTGTACAAGCTACAAGGTAGCACTGTTATTTATGGGTGTAACAGTTCTGTGGTTCTCGAAAGTGGAGCGAAAATCCTAGCGATCTCTGGAGAAAAGACCATGCTATGGCATCAAAGGCTTGAACATATTGGAGAGAAGGGCCTTCAGATACTGAATGGAAATGGTATGGTAGAAGGTATGTCTAATAGCTCTCCGAATTTTGATTTCTGTGAACATTGTGTATATGGGAAGCATAATCGGGTGAGTTTTCCTTCTGGTGCAAAGAGGGCGAACAAGATATTAGCGCTTGTGCACAGTGACGTATTTGGACCTGTGTCGGTTCCATCACTGGGTAAGTTTATGTAGTATGTTTCATTCATAGATGAATTCTCAAGGAATACATGGATATATTTCTTGAGGAAGAAATTTGAAGTCTTTGACAGATTTAAAGAATTTAAGGCTCTGGTGGAAAACTAGACAGAGAAGAAGATAAATGCACTGAGGACAGATAATGGTGGGGAGTTCTGCAAGGAGGAATTTGAAGAGTTCTGTAAGAAGTGTGGTATAGCACAACATAAGACTACTCCATACACACCTCAGCAAAACGAAGATGTAGAAAGAATGAACATAATGCTGATGGAAAAGGAAAAAGGCATGCTGAATGGTGCCGGGTTAGGACAAGAATTCTGGGCAGAGGAAGTGGAGACTGCATGTTACTTGGTTAATAGATCACCTTCGTCAGTGTTGAAGGGTAAGACTCCACATGAGGTATGGAGTGGTAAGAAACCCTCTCTTTCACATCTGACGGTATTTGGATGTGATGCATATGTACATGTTCCAAAGGAGAAAAGGACCAAGTTGGATAATAAATCTGAAAGGTGCATCTTTATTGGGTATAAGGATGGTTTAAAGGGTTACAAGCTTTGGAACCCAGAAACAAGGAAGGTTGTGTACAGCCGAGATGTGGTGTTTATAGAGGTGAAAGATGTTGTTACACATGAAGTCCTACCAAAGGAACCTGAGAAGATAGAGTTTGAGCTAAAGGAGGATGAATCAGACTCTACAACAGAAGAAGACTCAGAAGAGGAAGAGCCACAAACTCCAGTTGTGAGAAGATCAGTTCGGGAAAGAAGACAACCAGAAAGGTATAGTCCATCTGCTTTCTGTTCAAATTTTGCTTTAACTATAACTGATGATGATCCCAAAACTGTCAGGGAGGCAGTAGATTCAGAGGATGGAAAACTCTGGAAGGAGGCCATGGTTGATGAAATGGCATCCTTGCATAAAAATGATGCATGGGATCTAGTGGAGTTGCCGGCTGGAAGGAAGCCCATTGGGAGCAAATGGGTGTTTAAGAAGAAGATGAATGTAGAAGGCAAGGTGGAGAAATACAAAGCTCGGTTGGTAGCGAAAGGTTATTCCCAGGTGCCGGGAATTGATTTTGGTGATATTTTTTCTCCTGTTGCCAAAGTTACTTCTATTAGATTACTTTTATCTGTCGCTGCTGCATTTGATTTTGAGATAGAACAGATGGATGTGAAGACAACATTTCTTCACGGGGATCTAGAAGAGGAGATCTACATGAAGCAACCTGAAGGCTTTATGGTGAAGGGTAAGAAAGAACTGGTATGCAGGTTGAAGAAGTCTTTGTATGGGTTAAAATAGTCACCAAGGATGTGGTATCAGAAATTTGATACCTATATATGGGGACTTGGCTTCACCAAAAGCAAGGAGGATCACTGTGTTTATTTTAAATTAATTGGTGACCGTGTTATTTATTTGGTCTTGTATGTGGATGATATGTTGTTGATTGGAAATAAAAAAGAAATTATCCAAGATTTGAAGACCCAACTGTTCTCCAAATTCGACATGAAGGATCTTGGTGCTGCAAACTATATTTTGGGCATGGAAATTAAGAGAGATCGGAAAAAGAGGAAGCTCTGGTTAAACCAGAGGAAGTATGTTGAGACTATATTGCAGAGGTTCAATATGCAGGATAGTAAACCGATGAATGTTCTGATTCCTGTAGGTGTAAAGTTGTCTTCTGAACAATGTCCCAAGACACAAGAAGAAGAGGAGGATATGTCCTATGTTCCATATGCAAGTGCAGTGGGTAGCCTGATGTATGCAATGGTATGTACTAGACCAGACATTGCACATGTAGTGGGAGTATTGAGCAGGTTTATGTCAAACCCAGGGAAGGAGCATTGGACAATAGTGAAGCGAGTTTTCAGATATTTGCGTGGCACTAGTGATTATGGCTTGTGCTACCATGAAAGACCAGGATTGTAAAGAGTGTTGGACATTCATGGTTTTGTTGATGTAGACTGGGCTGGAGATCTGTACCAAAGAAGATCTACAAGTGGGTATGTGTTTAGCCTACTTGGAGGTGCAGTCAGTTGGATGAGTAAAAGACAGTCTGTAGTGGCTCTTTCAACTACAGAGGCAGAATACATAGCAGCCACTCATGCAAGCAAGGAAGCAGTTTGGTTGCAGAGATTGTGTTCAAATATGGGGTTAGTGCAACAAGCTATAAGGATAGACTGTTATAGCCAAAGTGCAATTTTCTTGGCTAAGAACCCTGCTTATCATTCAAAGACAAAGCACATTGATGTTCAATATCACTTTGTGAGATATATGGTTGAGGATAAAAGGGTGTTGCTGGTAAAGGTGGAAACTTTGAAGAATGTTTCGGATGCATTGACGAAGTCTGTGAGCACTCAGAAGTTCTCTTGGTGTAGATAAACAATGGGTGTTGCAAAGCTGGACTAATGACTCAGCTCTCCTGTGGCCCCCTGCGGAAAGAAAACAACAAGTGGGAGAATGTTGGGTATGTCTTATATTCTTTCCAAGTGGGAGAATGTTGGGTATGTATTATATTCTTTCAATGGGCGAACCCGCCCATGGTTTTGTGCATGGGTTTGCACATGGTTTTGGGGCATGATGGTTTTCGGCCCCTGGTATTTTGTAGATCTGGTCAAGGGAACTACAGTTATGTTCAAATTAGGGTTTATGTATGCTTCGACATGTATATATATGTGTTGTAACACTAAAAGGAATATAATGAAAAATCAAGCTGGCTGTCTCAATTTGGGATCCAGGGGAAAATCTCTGTGTATATCTGTTTTATGTTTTATGCTCTCGCTATTGTTTATTTTCTGTTTTTAATATTTGTTTGCAAATAATTTGATCCAGGTGGATACTGGTGGCCACCCGCCTATTCCACTTGGGGCCCCACCATTTCCTCTTTCAATTTTTCAGTTTCGGCATAACTTACTATTTTTAGCAGTTTTTCGGGTCCTGAACTTTCAAATCCGTTTTGAGGCCCTAAACGATGTTTTTTGGGCTTTGCGCCTGCAACGAATATCATTCTATTTTGGAATGGATATTTAGGGTGAAAGTTGTAGTCCTCAGATAGATCTTTCTAATGATGTATCATGTGCGTCAAACGGAGATAGTATGCCAAAGCTACGTCCCTGGGAAGTTGAAACACCAATTTACCCAAACGAGGCCCATAGTTTTGGTGCTTCATCTCCTAGGGTTAGGTTTTTGGATGTTTAGAGTTCTCCATTGTTTCTCAATAATAAATAGGCCCTCAAGCCTCATTAGACCCCGCCTCTCGTGCTCCGTAGGGCCGCCACATCTCTTCTCAGAGATAACTACCAGTGCCCTAGCTAGTTTTATTTCCATTCTGTCTGTAAGCAAATTTCAGTTCTTTGATATTAATGAAATGAAGTGTTATTTCTACTACATCTCTGTATTTATGGTTATGTGTTTATTCTGTTGCGTTCCGACATAAATCCGGATCAGTGGTATCAGAGCGGTCTACTTTTTCTCGATCCTTCTTTGCATGTCCCCAACGAGGTCGGGGTATAAGGAGTTAGGGCTCGATCTGGTGGAACCTTTGCAAGATCAGCCTCGCAAACCCTGAAGGACGCCCATGGGGGATGAAAAGAAAGATGAGGGAGCAGGAGATCCTATCAAAATATTGCTCGAGGAGGCCCTCGAAAAATAAAGGAATGTGATGATGGATAACTTTTCCCAGATCCTTCAACGGCTGCCCACCGACGGCGCATCTGCATCCAGCAACCACTCTGGAGGTGCGACTCCTTTTAAGGTACAAGTAAATTTTGACATTCCCATATTTGAGGGTCAAATAGATGTAGATGTCATAGATAGATGGTTGAATCTATTAGAAGGATATTTCTCGGTTCATGACTTTTCCGATAGGGAGAAGATTATTTTTGCACTCCTCAAAGCTGCCCCCCATGTCAAGGACTGGTGGGAAACCCACTGTGAGAAAAAGGACGAGACAGAACCCTCTCTGTTCTCGGCCGTACCCACTTGGAATTCTTTCCGAGACGCCATCAAGGAACAATACTATCCCGTGGGGAGCTATGAGGACAAGTACATACAATGGACCACGCTGCGACAACAAAGGGATCAAGATGTGCATGAGCTGACGAATCTGTTCCATACCCTGCGCACAAAGTTGGGTATCAAAGATTCAGAGAAACATCTGGTGCTAAAGTATCGCGGCTGTCTGCACAAATACATTCAGGAGGAAATGGAGTTCCTTGACATCTCCTCGCTTGGTACGGCATACCGGTATGCTGCCAAGATTGAGCAGAAATTCAAGCAGAAGAAGCGAGACTTTGGATCTGCGAATAAAAAGCAAGGGAAAGGTGCTTCCAAACCGCAGAACAAAGGACCGAGCCAAGGCATGGCGGCTAAAGACAACTCATCGAAGCCACAAGAAAAGAACAGCACCGCAAAGCCAAAGAAGGACACGGGAAAGTGGTGTGAGTTCCATAAGAGCTCCACTCACAACACAAGTGAGTGTCTGGCCAAGCAGTCGCTAGTGGCCGAGATGAGGGCTTCTGAGTCAGATGCATGCTCCGACTCCGAATCAGAACCTGAAAAGGGGAATGAAAAAGGGAAACAGATTATTGATGCAGAGCCCAACACCATTGTTGCCACTACAAAGGTCCAGAAGGAGGAACCGGAAGATCCAGAGGAGGAGGAATGCCTCTTCCACTCCCAGATGTGGGTAAAGGGCTCCCCTGTACAGTTCATTGTCGACAATGGGAGCCAAAAGAACCTCATTTCAGCAGACGCCGTGAAGCGGTTGGGCTTTCCGACCACAGCTCACCCACATCCATACACCATCGGGTGGCTTCACCAAGGACGAGATCTCCGCGTCAGCCAGCAGTGCCGCCTTCCCTATAGCATCAAGCCCTTCACGGATGAGGTATTATGTGACGTTGCGCCTATTGATGTTTCTGATGTATTATTAGGACAACCATACTTGTGGAAGCGTCATGCTGTGTATGAGTCTCGACCTCGTGCTGTTATTATTACTTTGGGAAATAAGTTGTACAGGATACCAGAGGTACCACCTCCTACGACTATCTCTTTGGTTACTGCAAAACAATGTAGTAAGCTCATTTCCCAAAACAGGAAATTCGTTTTTCTGATGATCCGCCCCCAGGGCAAGAAGAAGACTGTGGCCACGACCTCCAGACAGGGCCCCTCTGCACGACAACAACAAATGGATAAGGTCGTGGAGGAGTACGGGGACATTTTCACCTCACCCACAGGGGTTCCTCTGCACTGCCAGGTCAAGCACCCGATTGATCTGACCCCAGGTGCGCCACTACCCAATGGACCGATCTATCGACGCTCTGTTCTGGAAAATGATGAAATCAAGAGGCAGATTCAGGAGCTGTTGCAGAAAGGTCACATCAGACCAAGTTCATCGCCCTGTGGGAGCCCGATCGTGTTGGAACAGAAGAAGGATGGGACGTGGAGACTCTGTATTGACTATCGGGCGCTGAACAAGATCACTGTCCGGAATAGGTACCCAATCCCACGGATTGATGACCTTCTGGACCAAATCAAAGGTGCAAAATATTTCAGCAAGATCGACCTGAAGTCTGGGTATCACCAGGTACCAATTGAACCCTCCGATGTGTGGAAGACTCCCTTCAAAGCCAAGGAAGGCCTTTTCGAATGGCTGGTCATGCCTTTCGGGTTGACGAATGCTCCCGCCACCTTCATGAGGATGATGGATGACATCTTGCGGTCATTCACCAACTCATTTGTAGTGGTGTACTTGGATGATATTCTGATCTTCAGCCAGACTTGGGAAGAGCACCTTCACCACATCCGACAAGTCCTCCAAACACTGCGGCAACACAAGTTGTGTGCCAATTTGGAGAAGTGCACTTTTGGCATGACCCAGGTTCAATATCTCGGATACATTATTGATGAAAGGGGGGTGCATGTGGATCCAGCCAAGATCCAAGTCATTCGGGATTGGCCAGCCCCAACCACTAGAACAGAGCTTCGCAGCTTTCTGGGTCTTGCTAATTTCTATCGGAGGTTCGTGTTGGGATTCTCTCATATCACTTGGCCCTTGAGTCAAGTCACCAAGGGAGGAGCGAGAGCAAAAAATTTTTGGTCGGAACCTCAACAGAAGGCGTTCACAGAACTGAAAAACCGCCTCTGTTCTGCCCCAGTGCTCACTTTACCAGACTTGCAACAGCCATTTGAGATCGAGACAGATGCCTCCGACTATGCTATTGGGGCAGTTCTTACTCAACAGGGACATCCAGTGGCATTTCACAGTGAGACATTGTCTGACACAGTTCGCAAGTACCCCACATATGACAAAGAAATGTACTCCATTGTGCAAGCTTGTCGACAATGGAAGAATTACATTTTGGGGAAGGAAACAATCATCCACACAGACCACAGGTCCCTGCAGTTCATACAGACACAAGGGAAGTTGCAGAATGATCGCCATCAGAAGTGGTCCACATATCTGCAACAGTTTCATTTGAACATCAAGTACAAGAAGGGTAGCACCAATAATGTTGCAGACTGCCTCAGCCGACCACCGATCGTGGCGCTCACCACCATGCTCAACTCTTGTGGGCACGAGACTTCTGATTGGCCGTTTCTCTATGAGAGTGACCCAGAATTCGGCCACACTTACAAGGCACTCTTGGGGGGTACGCAAGTTCCAAATTTTCACCTCCAAGATGCACTTTTATGTCACCTGGGACACCTTTGTGTTCCTTCAAGTGAGCGTGCCAAGGTGATATGGGAAGCACACTACAGTCGAGTCGCTGGGCATTTCGGGGTCGAGAAAACAGTAGCAATACTACAGAAGTATTTCTATTGGCCGAACCTTCGAAAGGATGTCGAGAAGCACATCAGATCCTGCACTGCTTGTGCCATTGCCAAACCGACCATCAAGAAGCAAGGCCTATATACTCCTCTACCTACCCCTAGTCGACCTTGGGAATCCATCTCCATGGATTACATGTTGGGCCTGCCTTCTACTAAGCAGGGAAATGACTGTGTTTTCATGGTCGTCGACAGATTCTCGAAGATGGCCATTATGGCGGCCTGCAAGAAGAATATCACAACAGAAGCCACTGCTAAACTCTTCTTTGAACGAGTGTGGGTGCACTTTGGGATTCCACAGTCTATCATATCAGATCGGGATAGCAGGTTCCTCAGCACATTTTGGTCCAGCCTCTGGTCAATGTTGGATACCAAGCTCACCAAGTCCACAGCTTTCCATCCCCAAATAGATGGCCAGACAGAGGTCGTCAACATAATGCTTGTACACATTCTGCGCATGTACAATTCAAAGCATCCACGCACATGGGACGAGAGCCTCCCATATGTAAAACATAGTTATAATCGGGCTCTCCAAAGTTCAATCGGCCATAACCCCTTTCAGGTGGGCTTGGGATTCCAGCCACTATGTCCTATTGACGTAGACATACCATTTGCAGCTGCTCAAGCCGATTCAGCTCATGTCTAGTCTGAAGTTGAAAAAGCAAGTGGCTTCATCGAGCGCATTCAACACATCCACCAACAAGTTCATGATGTATTGGACAGAGCCAATGCCAAGTACAAGCAACGCCATGATCAACACCGGGTGCCACACAACTTCCAGGTGGGTGACAAAGTATGGCTACATTTGCAGAAGGAGTGCCTCACTGGACCCCACCGCAAGATTTTCCCGCTCCGATATGGGCTGTACACCATCACCAAGGATGTAGGGAACAATGCCTTCGAGCTTAGTATTCCACCATTCCTTGGTCTGCACCCAGTCTTCAATGTGGATCACCTTCGTCCTTACTTCCCACCTCTACTGGACACCTCAAACATTGTAGAACAACTCACACCAATAGAGTTAAACCTAGACTGCATGGAACAAGCCACCATAGATTGTATAAGGGACATGAAAATAAAGAGCACTCACCAATAGAACATCCAATTGTATCGGGTTGTCAAAGCTGGCCAACGCCTGCACCAAGGCAAGTGGTTCACCAGGGACCAAGTTCAGCAGAAGTTTCCTCATCTCATGGAAGAACTCAACGCAATGGGGACCATTGCTTCCTAAGGGGGGAGGAATGATCCAGGTGGATATTGGTGGCCACCCACCTATTCCACTTTGGGCCCCACCATTACCTCTTTCAATTTTTTAGTTTCAGCACAACTTACTATTTTTAGTAGTTTTTCGGGTCATGAACTTCCGGAGCCGTTTTGAGGCCCTAAACGGCGTTTTTTGGGAATTGCGCCTCTAATGAATATTATTTTTTTTTGGAATGGATATTTGTGGCGAAATTTTTAGTCCTCAGATAAATATTTCTAATGATGTATCATGTGCGTCAAACGGAGATAGTATGCCAAAGTTACGTCCCTGGGAAGTTGAAACACCAATTTACCCAAACGGGGCCCATAGTTTTGGCGCTTCATCTCCTAGGGTTAGGTTTTTGGATGTTTAGAGTTCTCTATTGTTTCTCAATAATAAATAGGCCCTCGAGCCTCATTGTAACTCAGTTTAGAGGCCTGTAGCCACCACATCTCTTCTTGGAGATAGTTACCAGCGCCCTAGCTAGTTTTATTTCCATTCTGTCTGTAAGCAAATTTCAGTTCTTTGATATTAATGAAATGAAGTGTTATTTCTGCTGCATCTCTATATTTATGGTTATGTGTTTATTCTGTTGCGTTCTTTCATAAATCCAGATCATAATTTTTGTACAGGGTTAAAACCTACAGTGAGGAATGTGGTAGAAAGGGCGCTAAAGGTTCCATGCGAACCAGAAGGCTGCTCGACATACCATTTCATCGTAGGCCCTGTTAAGGTGCGTTGAAAAAGTCTTAGTCGAATAGTATCATCAATGATACTATTGGACGAAGACCACAAGTACAAAGTCATAATATGATTTCCTGGGTCTTTCGCTTGCTTCCCTTCAAAATTTGGTATATCCCAAGGGAGCTTCGTGGGCATGGGAGGCCAATTAAGGCTGTGAGAAATGGGGCCATTAGTTAAATTCATTAGATTTGGAAGATTAAGTAATGCTAAGAAGGGTACCTGAGTATTGAATGTCATTGTGTACTATGGAAACACATGTGTCTGAGTGTGATGGTTTATGGGGGGTTCCTAGGGAATATTACACTGTGGCGTGCCCTAATGAATATTCTGCTGACTCCCCGAAGGGGTAGCGCTCCTCTGCCCTTTAGGGGTTGTGGGAGGAGTTGAGTGTGGTGAATCTGATGGGGTTTCCATTGGTGTGGTGTTGGGTTACCCTTGGGGGTTTCTAATCACATATGCCCTGATAAAGGATGAACCGATAATAGTGGCAGTGTGTCATCTTCGACGCCTAAATGGTGAAAGACCTGGCATTCCTCCCTCTAATGGGGGGAGGTCTAAGAAACAACTAGATTGACGAGGTCTCGTTGGGTCCATTATGGTGTCAACTAGCTTAGTATTTGTGATAATTTTGTGTTGCTGGAGGAAGGAATATTTTTATGAAATCAAATATGATCACATGCATAAAAAAAAGCGAAAATATAAGAGGTGAGTTTTCTTTTAATTTAACGCTATGTGATCAATCAAGAAAAAAATATAGTTTTGTTTGTTTTGCGTATGATACTCAAAAGCCTAGATACACCTATTCATCCTTACACTCTCAATGTCACTGGGCCTTGCGAAGATGTCTTCTGATGGGTCCTGGGGCTAATGCCCTGAAATAACTGGTGACACCTTCTAGCAGTTGAAGAATCAACCAAGGTAATGGTAAGAGGATCAAGTGCTACCTGCATCGTCACCTATAGGGAGGATGCCCTAGTTTTGGCCACTAAAGTACTGTCGTCCCACGTGAGTGTTCAAGTCTTGAGCTTATTGGTATTCAACTACTAGTGCCGAGAACTAGATTGGTCAAGTAGCCCCAAAGCGTACCGCATGCATTGGGCCTAAGCTTAACCCCTTTTGAAATGGGTCTCTGGTAACACTTGGGTATTTGTTTTGTGGGCGGATAAATAGATTTGAAGCTCCCTAAAAATTCAACATCCATGTTTCAAAATGTATGATGGAAATGACATCTTATTGGATGCCTACCCCTGATGGTCCTAACTTGAACTATAATTTATTTTGTGGACCCTGTGGGGAGAATTTAGTGAGTTTGATTAGTGATTATTTTTAGAGAGTCTCAATTTTCTTAGGGTGTTCCTTGGTGAAGTAACTGTAAGAAGAGGATAAAGGTCCCAACACACTGGGTGCCTTTTGGTCCAATGCCTAATGATGCTTCGTGTGTGCTCTGGAGTGTACAATAAAATGTGTTATGAGATGTGGATATGCATTGATCCTTTATAATCCTTTTCTAATTACCTTATGTGTGATTATTCCTTGCAAAAATAAACTATGTGTGGATCATGGGCCGCTTACACCTTGCCTAGTTAGACTATGTTTGCACTATAGGAAGATGGAAAATTGTCTTAGGAAAGCGTTCATATGCATACCCAGGCTCACCGTGAGGTGGAAGGGTGGTATAGATTACTTGCTTTCTTTTCGACAATTTGGTCCTAGTCCTGATTCCTAATGCAAAATTGAACTAATCTAATGCAAAAATTGAAAAAACTTGAACTAGCTAAAGATATGTGTATACATGGGCCAATTTCTTTTATGATAATTACGCTATGTGTTTTGTATCCTTTTATGAGAAAATCGTTTTTTCTAACAACATATGTGGATTGAAGGCCACTTAATTTTTCCTACTTAAACTATGTGTGATTTGAAAAAATAAAAAATAAAAATTAAAACTACTTAGTTGCTAAGCTAAATTCTAGCAGATAATCATCCTAACTAGTCATGAAATACCATAACACAGTGATGGAAAATTTTCTATGGGTTTCCAAACACTCTACAACTACAAAAATGAGAAAAGTTAAGTAAAAATTAGCTTGCTTCCTACCGCACGGCTTATCCACCCATAGGCGCAAAACACACTTTGTTTAAACCGAATGCATGTGGTCGGGTAGAAGAAAAAAATTCCTCTTCCTCTGAGCAAAATTTCTCGTTGAGGGTGACTGAAGGTGCTGAGAGGATACAAGAGTGATTTTGTAGCAAGCTGAGCAGAAAGAAGGACCTGCATCAACAACCATTAACTCTAAAGAAATAATCTAGTGGAGTCGCCATTCCTGTGGTAGTGTATTCGGTGCATGGGTGGACGAAATACACTTTTCTTAGTAGGGAGGCTGCTTACATACATGCAAGTCATAGGTTAAAGTGGTTTGTCAAACGCTAGTGGAACAAGTTCAACATGGAATAAGCTAAGTTAAATGGAAACATAACATGATACATAAACAATGAAACAAAAACAAAACAACATGCACAAAAAAAATGCTCAATAGAGAAAACACACTAATAACTCAACAATGGAGAGTTGTCTCCCTTTACTAGGTGCTGGAAGTAGTAGAAGATAGAATTCTAAATCTCTTGTAGTGGATCCTTCGAGCTACAGAGCTCCAATATCCAAGACAAGGGGGTCTCTTCCCCTCAAGTTTTCAGTAAGCCTCTCTTCCCTCTCAAAGGATGGTAGATCAACAAACATGTGGTGAACTCTTCTCTCTTGGATTGAGGTGTTGGATGGCCAACAACTGAATCCTTCCAATCCTCTTGCTGCTGGACAACACAAGCTAGTTTTTTGATAAGAAATTTGGCTAGCATAACAATGTGTCTCCCATTTCTCTTCCCATGGCTGGCTTTTATAGACCATTTTCAAAATTTCCCTCCCTCTCTTGGTCCAAGATGGATGGTGACACAAGAGTGGGTGTATGATTCCTTTGTGTGCTGCACTAAATCCTCAAGGTGGCTCAAAGGCAACTGTACTTGGTTAGGATGAGTGAGAATATTTTTCTCCAAGTGTGCCAAGTGGTCCCGAATGGTGACATTCCACATTCCTAGGACCACTGCACGCTCAGAGCCAGTGCTTCCTGTGCACGGTCCAATTTTTTTTCCTTGTGAATTTAGGAAAATTTAAATTTTTAGCTCCTCTAATGTATTTCTTCCCTGTAAATCTTTATCTATACCTTCTTCTTGACATTTTCTAATGTCTTCTGCCTGTACGATTTTCCAGTCTTAACAGTGTCCTTCCCTTAAGGGCATACTCAAGTCTCAATCCATAGAACAACAACCTACTGACCTTGAAGAATGATACTGCAAATTCGATTCACTTGCAAAGACAAACTCGTATTCTTCTCTTCTATAGTGACTTATGCTTCGATACCATGTCAAAATTCCTTGTAGATTCAAATTTCTAATTGTAATTTTCTAAAATAATATACTTGAATCTACTCTACAAATTGCAGAAACCAATTTAATTGATAAACAAATCATGAAGCATACACGAGAAAGGATTCAATCAACACATTACACAAAGATTTCTTGGGGAGAGCTAGAGCTAAAAACCCTGCTATTTGTATATTGCATTAGTCAGAAAGTATGAGAAGATTACAATGCTTTGCTCAAGCTCGAGCAATCTTTGTATTATCTTTATCCATTCACTGCTTCCTAGACAAGCCTAGGCCAATACTTAACCAAATTTTTTCTTTCCCAAGTCCTTATTTCCTTGGGAATTAGCCCCCTATTAATTAGGGAAATCCATATCCAATACTGTGCAATCCATCATAGGCCTTCATCTGACTGCATGCACCACCTGTACAATTTGGATGATTATACAATTGATAGTACACTGACCTTGAACTCCAATATAAACTGGGTAACTCTCAGATCACACATGCATGAGTTATTTATGGATGATTTATCAATTAACTAGTTGATCACTGAGTGTGGTTCAAGTTACACTTCCACACTTTGACCTTCCACTAGTTCCTCCAACAATTAGAACTAGTTAAATCAAAATCAACTCAAATAGGGCTCCTAAAAAGTAGGAACCACTCTACATGACTCAAGTTAGACCCTCAACTTGAATTAACTAAACCAAATAAGTCAAACTAACTTAGTCAACTCGTACAAGTTGTCATGAGATGTGGAATTATAATTTTCTTCTAATTTAATTCAAGGGAAAATTAAATTAGAATATTTCTTGGTGCCATTTTCAACAAAAATGTCCCAACAACCCTTCACTGACATATACCTAAAATGTGCAGTGGGTATCATATCGTTATGGGGTTACAAACTAGTATTGTAGATTCGTTGAAGATTTCAATAATTAGCCTATTTTATAACAATATCATGACAAAAAATGAAAGTTTTGTTTGGTTGCAATGGTTGTTAACTATAACTCCTATATTTAAGTTTGATTAGATTTGGTGGAGTAGGATAAACTAAGAGTGTGCCAACTAAACTCCCTAGAGAAGCCCAACAAAATTGCAAAAGTGTATGGTTAAGTGATGAAACTATAACTAGGGGGGGTGGGGGAATCCCTTAGTGTGGTTTTTTCTATTTTGATGTATTTTATTTAAAATATTTAAGAATATTCCATAAGTTGACAAATGAAAATATAAGAATGATAAAAAAATGTAAAAAATATTTTGAAAAGATGCATGCTCATAAAAACGATATTAGATAATGAGGTACTGGTAGGCACATACAATATTGGATGTGTATGCATAGGGACTCTGAGGAGTCTATTGTCCTAACATAAGTTACATGATTAATAGTAGATAATGGTAAATATGTGACCAAGAATAGGTGGATAGTTGATTTAGGAACCTATGAAATTGTTGTATGTAATCATAAGAAATCAAGATTCTAAAAAATAGGGTGTTTATGGGAGATTGACATATGTGTTATGCCAATAAGGTAAGTGTACTATGAAATAGTGTGCTATTAGTCAATGGTTCTCCAGATAAGTACTTAAAATAAAAATGTTGATTATGACTCCTTCATTGTAGGAACATTTGAAGTATTATTGAATGACTGATTAAATACATACTATTAATATATTCTTACAAGATTTCAGGAGGAAATGATTATGTTTAAGACTACTATACTGACCTGATGTGCTTTGAGATAATTGATATGCACATGAGTGCAAGGGGGAAGGACCACAAGGATGTTGCACATAGAAAAATGTATATAACCTCGAGACACCTTAACCAACAATATACAATGCAGAGAGGGATGGAAACTCCAGGAAGTAAGTTTGTGAGAAATTCATGGATGAGGTGTGTTGGGGGGTGGATGTGTTATCTGATTTCATCATTGCAATTTTTCTTGTTGTGTTTTTTTGACCTTGAGCATGGTTCTGTTGTTTATTGTTTTTACCTTTATAATGTTATGGTGGTTTCTTTTTTATTTTCCTTTGTGGTTGGTCTTTATGGTTGTTGGGAGTGAGGAAGGAGAAAGGAAAAAAAAATTCTAGAAGAGGAGATGAATAAGAAGACCCAACCAGAGATGAAAAGCCCTAATCAAACCTTATGTATGAAATAAATGGTAGAAATGAAACAAAAGAGAATCACAAAATAACTAAAAACCACTTGAACCAAAACTATAGTGATAAAACTACGTTGGGAATGACATAGGAAGAAAATTGTCTTAACCCTTAATAATGTTGGGCTAATCCATATTTGCGATTGTGAAATCATGATAAAAGCATAATGATGTTTTATGATGAGATAGATCATTAGTTGTGATCTATCATGAGTGGAAAGGCAAGTAATTAATCATTAAAATTATTATGATGACTATTTAAATGTTATAAAAATGGAATTGGTAATCCTCATGTTTTGATATTTTGCAGTGAAATCATTTGAAGGATTCCATGTTACTTGAAATATCCATTCAATAAAAGTACACGATAGTCTATTGTTGTTAATTATTATTGATGATGAGCTTATATTGACATTTTTGATCCTTGTTCGGTGCATGAATGGAAATTGACAATGTCTTCTTAGCATGTGTGAGGACATGCTGGAATTCATTATTAATTTTTAAACATGATTGAGATTTACTCCAAAATTGAACCCTTGCCAGGTTAAAGTTCAATGGAAGCATCTCAGCCCTGAAGAGGCTACCTCAAAGATGGAAGAAAAATGCAAGAAAAATTTCCTTCACTTTTTGAAGGTGATAAAGGAAGAGGAAACACCGAGGACAATGTTCATTTCAAAGGGGGAGGATGTGATACCCATACTGCAATTTCTTTTGCAAGAATGATTATTTATACTTACTAGTAAATATTGTGGAAGTATTGGTTGTGGGACCAAGATTAATGTGGATTGAAAGATATAAATGCTAGTATATTGTTTTCTATAAAATATTATCTCACTTTTTTTTTTATTTGGAAGTATAAGAGGAGCCACAAAATGTTTAGTCAGACTCCCAACTATCACGAAGTAGATATGAATCAGTTGTAGTCTAGGAAAGGACAATTTTGAAGTGAAAATTTTCATAGTCATGAAAATAAATCCTCCATCTTTATAAAGGATTCCTACTACCAGAATTATCAAGATGGGAGAAAAAGGTCACGAGGGTTGAAAACATGAAGATAGATTGTAGGGTAAAAAGGAAATTTCAAACTAGAGGAAGACTTAGTTCTAGTTGGATGTTGCTAAGATTCTAAAGAGGAAGATTGTAAGGAATACTGATAAATTTTCCTAATAGTAAGGACAACATAAGGCTCAAGGGGATTTGTTGAGGTAGCAGTTCGATGGTTGGGTGGAGCGTGGCTACTTCTATTATATTTCCAATCATCGAGATAAGTGAATGGACATGTTGCTTAGAATCTATTGAAAATTTGTATTTTAGAATTGAATATGTTTAAATATGTACAAGAAGAAGAACATGTCATGAATATCTAGATTATTAAATGGTATCCTGATGAAATATAATATTTGTTAGGAAGCTTACTCTATATAAGTATTCAGAATGAAGTAGTAAATTTATTATGTGTGTGTGTGTGTGTGCGTGTAAGTAGGGTTAAAATGATTACATGCCAACACCAAAGAAACAATTTCAGGTTAACCCTTAACAACATGCAAGCCTTAGTTAATGTAAAAGAACCCTTGTGGGGCACAAATGTAGAAACCCACGTCCATGAATCATACATTGGATTCCCTCTCTGTAAAGGGTCTTCTTGATTCCAAGGATGGAACAAATGATTCACCATATTTGTATAAATATATACATATAAAATTTAAGAGTATAAGCATAAAATTTAATTTAATAAGTTTATTGAGAAGATCTAACCACAATAGCTCAATAACAACTCTGAAACCTATTCCATCAACTCCAAAATTCCCAAAAATGTGTTGGAAACATGATTTCCGTTAGACCAAAACCCACATGCATTAGTATCTGCTACAATTGCCAGAGTTAGGATCCACGAGAGGCGGTTAGTCCATCTCGCGAAACACGGGGAGCGTTGAACCCAATGTCCAACGATCTCCCCCCCAACGCGAGCCGGGTGAGTTTCGAAATCGAGACCTGTCGCTCTGATACCAATTGTTGGAAACACGAATGCCGTTAGACCAAAACCCACAAGCATTAGTCTCCTCTACAATTTCCAGAGTTAGGATCCATGAGAGGCAGTTAGTCCATGTCACGAAACACACGGGGAGCGTTGAACCCAATGTCCAAAAAAATGCCTATGTAGCCTCTTTCTTCCTCGAATTTGGAAAAAAACTCATCAAGTTATGACTTCTCCTACTCTCTCCACTATTCGTTCCACATTTTCCCCAAAATATGGCACCAAACCCACAATTTCGCCCCAAAAAGTGCTAAAGGAGCTCCAATTCCACAAAAAACAAGGTGAAATTGTCAGGGCATTAATTTTCCTTCAAATGCCTAAAAACGCGAATTTAAAACCATATAAGTTATGGTTTAATACATATATATATACATATATATATACATATATATATACACATATATATATACACATATATATATACATATATATATATATATATATATATATACATATATATATATATATATACATATATATATATATATATATACATATATATATATATATATATATATACATATATATATATATATATATATATATATATATATATATATATATATATATATATATATATATATATATATATATATATATATATATATATATATATATATATATATATAAGCGTCGACAGTTAGGGCTAACCGCCGAACTTAACATTGATGTAGGCACATGCGTGGTTGACGAAAAATGTTAATGCTACCATAGTTAATCCATAGTATTACAAGGAACATGTGCGATAGCGCGACATTGGATCTTGGTCTTGGTGCTTGGTGGTCGCGGGTTTGACCCCCATTGCTGATGCTGCTTGGACTTGAACCTACATTTTGGTGGCCCTCGGGATGCCACGTGGCGGCCCCTGGCTGGGCCATGTGGCAGCCTGTGGTTGGCCACCAAATCCACCAATGAAATTCAATCATTTCAAATGATTAGCCAAGTGCCAGTTGGCACTAAATCATTCGCCAAAGGATGCCATTAACCAAGTCAAACTTGTACAATCACCCTGCCATGTAGGCATGCCCAATCAGCTGTATGAACTACTAAATGGGTTGTCCTGATTTTTTCTTTTTTTTAAATTTTCCTATTTTAAAAATTGGACTGAACACATTTCTAGGAGAATATAGTTTTGGTTTTTTGCGAAATGAGTTGTGCCAGATTTAGAATGACGAGATATACACTGTCGTTCAGGTTCCACTTGACCATTCCAACAACCTTTATTTTGAGCATAATTTTGAGCACTGGATCAATCCTCCCCATTGGAAGCTTTTGGACCCCAAGAGATCACTTTCAGTTGTTTAGTGTATGAGGGTATAGTGTTGTGAAACTAGCTCCAAAAATATAAGAAAAGAGATATCAACGCCTTAGAAATAAACCACTTCAAGGGGGCAACCTCCAATACATTACATGAATGAAAAATTCTTGGATGATACAAATGAAAAAACCTCCTTTCTATATATAGGAGTCCATGGGGCTACAATGTAATCCTAGCCGACCTAACAATAATAACAATATGGGGGCTACAATAACAACAAGAAGGGACTATACTAGTAATATAGGGACCTAACATGCTCCTCTCCTTCAAAAAAGTGTTGTCCTCAACGCTTGAGTAGCTTCGGGTGATTTTGTATAAAATTCTCATCCTCCCATGTAGAATCTTCAGTGGGTAAGTTCTTCCATTTGATGAGATACTCTGAAATTGATCGATTTCATAGCTGTCGAGTTCTTGTTTCCGTGACTGCTTCAAGTTCCAATAAGGTTTTTCCTTCCTCATCAAGTTTTGGAAATATTGTTTGAACTGGAAGTTTGTCCCCTATAACCTTTTTTAAGCATGAAACATGGAAAACTGGATGCACTCGCGAAGAAGCACGGTGATCCAATTTGTATGCCATAGTATCAATCTTTTGCAACACCTTGTAAGGACCATAGTACTTTGGCGATAATTTATTATCCATCTTAGCTTGATTGAGGGATATTTGTTTGTATGGTTGTAGCCGTAAAAATACCCAGTCTCCCGCATCAAAACTTATCTCACTGCGATGTTGATCTGCCTGTTGTTTCATTCGATTTTGTGCCAAATTTAGGTTATCCTTTAAGAGTTGGAGAACTTCTTGTTGATGCTTGATGTGATCCTCCACTGCTTGAACCATAGAATTTCCCCTTAAAGAAGATGTGATGGACAGTGGATGATATCCATAAGTGCCATAAATGGGGTCATTTTTGCTGCAGTATGGAAGGAAGTGTTATACCACCATTTAAAGAGAGGTAATCACTTGACCCATTGTGCTTGCTTATTAGATACAAAAAAACGAAGATATCCTTCCAAACATTTATTCACTATCTCTATTTGACCATCGGATTGAGGATGATAAGATGAGCTATGAGCTAGTTGAGTACCCAAACAAGAAAATATTTCCGTCCAAAAATTTCCTATAAAAAGGGGATCTCTGTCACTTACAATAATCTTCAGATTTCCATGTAGATTTTGAATTGTTTCCATAGATGGCGTAGCAAATGTACTTGCTTTAAATGGATGAGAGAATCCACAAAAATGTGCATACTTGGTAAGTCTATCAACTACCACCATGATGACACTCCTTCCTTCGGACTTAGGTAAACCTATGATAAAATCCATTGAAATCTCCTCCCAACATTGACTTAGAATGGATAAAGGTTGTAGAAGACACGAGGTCTTAATTGTCTCAAATTTATTTTGTTGGCAAACCAAACATTCCACCAAAAACTTTTGAATATCAGATTTAAGGCCATCCCAAAAAAATTCTTTCACCCTATGGTAAGTTTTTAATAATCCCAAGTGTCCTCCTAAAGGAGAAGTGTGCAATTCCAAAAGAATATTTTGTTTTAGTTGGGAATTCCTGCAAATATATAAGCGATATTTGTACCATAAGGAATCATTTTTCCAACTAAATGTATCAGATGTACTAGGATCTTGCTGCAAATTTTGAATGAGTGTCCACACTTCTTTGTCCTTATTCCATTCATCCCTTGCTTCGGTTATCCAATTTGGTTGGATAATAGAAATGGCACAAAGCAATGCTTCCACCTCTTCATCCTTTCTTGAGAGTGCATCTGCAACAACATTTAGCTTCCCTTTTTTGTAGATGATTTCAAAGTCATAACCCAATATCTTTGTGACCCATTTTTGCTGCTCTTCTGAAGATAGTCTTTGTTCCAAAAAGTGTTTAAGACTATCATGATCATTTTTTACCTTGAAGTGTCTTCCCATTTGGTAAGTTCGCCATTTCTTTAGTGCATGCAGTATTGCTAACATTTCCTTCTCATAAATAGGTTTTTGTAAATACTTTCCTTTGATTGGACGACTTTCAAAAGCAATGGGTCTTCCTTCCTGCATTAAAACTGCACCAATTCCATTTCCTGAGGCATCACATTCCACAATAAAGGTTTTTGTGAAGTCCGGTGTAGCTAAGACCAGTGCTAGGCACATTGCCTCTTTAAGACGTTCAAAGGCCTTAGTTGCTTCAGGAGTCCATGAAAATGCATCTTTCTTCAATAATGTTGTTAGAGGTGCTGCTATTCTCCCATAATTCTTAACAAAATTGTGATAATACCCTGTTAACCCGAGAAATCCTCGCAACTGCTTTATGGTTGTGGGGACTTTCCATTCCTTAATGGTTTTAATTTTGTTAGGGTCTACTTTAACACCCTCGTGAGATACAATATGACCCAGATATTCCACCTCTTGTACTCCAAAGAAACATTTGGATGTTTTTGCATATAATTGTTTCTCCTCCAATAGTTTGAGCACCCTATCAACATGTTGAACATGATCCTTCCAAGGCATACTGTAGATTATTATATCATCAAAAAATACTAGCACAAATTTTCTAAGAAAGGGTTTGAAAATGGAATTCATCAACCCTTGAAATGTAGAAGGTGCATTGGTAAGGCCAAAAGGCATGACCAAAAATTCATAATGACCCTTAATACTGAATTATAAAATTAAACCCATCTTTTTTTGTGTAATTTCTATGGAGGGTGTGACACATGGATTCAACCAATCTAATGGCATGTTGTTTACTTAAAGTCATCGTCAAGCTATTGATTTCCTTGGTTTATTCATGAAGTACGTTGGCTTGTTTTGTTAAGTGGATTACGCTGGCCTGAATGAGAAGGCCAAATGATGAGAATGGAGACAACGTGAAGTGGCCAATGAATGATACAAATGTAAAGGTGAATGCGAAGAACCGTAAGTCAACCGATCTAAAGAGTTGGAACTAGGAACGACTAAGAAGCGGAATCAAGAGGACGATTTTGGAAAACCGGAAAAGGGTTGTTCGCACAACTTTTGGGTTCTAGGTTTAAGCACATTAAAGTTTACCAACATTTTTTAGTCAGGGTTGTGGAGAGCACTGTTTTATTGCTTTCGATATATAATTTTTGGGCCATAACCCACAGATCCATAAATTGGGGAAAGTGCAGTTTTACTGCTTCAAAGAAGCATGAGGATTCGAAGAAATTGCTGTTGAAAGAATAAAATAAAGTTTTTGGATGAATTTGCTTCAAGTGATTGGTACTAGTTTGAAAGGTGGAGTTAAGAGCGCGATAAAGCGATGACCATTGGATGTACAATGATCAATGTCAAAATGGGTACGTTTGAAATATAATGTGGCCATATTTGTGTGGTTGGCATCTTTGGGTTATTATCCAAAGTTGAATTGTTAAATGAACTGACATAATTATATTATTGTCTCTTCAAAATTAAATTCGAGATATTAATGGGCGGAAATATATATTTGGTGACACTATGAGGAGTCATATATATATGGATCAAATAAAGTGGATATAAAATTATGGTTTAGAACATAATTTTGATAAAGGAATTTGATTCTGATTAAATAAATTCTACTGTTTGGGTTTTTTAACCATGATTTAAAAAGGGAGGAAATGTCCGATTGAAGGTGGAGATGAACAAGCTTCCGAATGAGAATTTGGGTGATATGCATGAGAATATGCATAGTTAAAATATATATGCATAATTTGGATTCTTTGCAGTTTTGGTTAAGTCATTTTGGACCAAAGCTTGTAGTTGGAATGGGAGAATTATTTTGATTTGTGTTTTAAAACCCAATTGCTTGATGTTGTAGAATATTTATTTTACCATCATGTGGTGGCATAGGAGGTGTTATTCGGGATGGATACAATGAATGAATTGTACATTATTCGTCAAAGAGGTTGAAATATGAATAGCTTGTTCTCTGTACATAGGTGAAGAGATGTGAATTAAAATTTATAATGTGCAGTTGTATGGTGCATGAAAGTACAGGGAAATTGGTTGCATTAAGATTATGAGCAAGTTGAATGAGGGGCATGAAAATTTTCACAGTGACAAAGACGGCACAGAAGAGTGGAAACTAGAGAATTGAAATTGCAAAAAGAGAAGGTTTATTAATAACCTTAATGGGAACATAAGGTATGATGATTCAGAAGGGTATTTTTTGAATGTTGGAATGGAATGATTTATTTATATCACCATAAAATAAATCTGGGAAAACATGGAGTGCATTTTGATTAAAGACTTCAGTATAATGGGAAACTGATGATCTTTCATAATAGTGGAGTATGAGAGAGAGTGAAGATTTTACATCATAAAATGTATTAAGGGGGTATGTTCGTTGGAAGATTGTATAACTTGAATTAAGTCAACTTATCCACTGTCATAATTATTGGGTCAAGCCGGTGTTAGGGTCAAATGGAAATTTGGATAGTTTGAGTTAAGATTGAGTTATTATACCAGAGAGTGTATTTTTCATCTTGAAGAGTTGATGTAAAGTCTGAGTCAATATTCGTAAGCTAAATCAAAGGTATGAATGTAATTGGGTGCATGATCGACAGAGCTTGACACCCAAATAATTCGTCATTGTAACACATGCATTACTAAAGTGTTGTTTACAGCAGAGAGAAGCAAGAGAATTGCCAGAGACTAATCCCAAGACAGAGAACTGAAAGAGGTCAAGCACCAGAATAAAGCTTGCATTGTTAAATGACAAGTGGGAAGACTTGATAAAAATTGGATTGAATGAAATCCACACGTGAAAAGATGAAGTTCACAAAGGAGGAGGAAATGAATGTGAATAGTCATTTTAGAGGTTCTGAGAAAGACCTCAACTGAAGGCAGAAAAGGGAAAGTGCCAAGGTAAATGGCATATGTGAGCAGTTGACCGATGAAGATTATGAGTAGGAGAAAGCTGAGATAAAGTTCTGTCTTGAGTTATTGATGGAAATGTTACAGAGAAGTAAAGTAGACCAGAGATCTGGATGGAGTATGAAAAGGAAATTCAAATGGCATAGATTACAAGTGAAGTGGGAGCATAGAGTGAATGCTCAATTGAAGGAAGAATTACTTAGTTTGAATAAGAATGTAAAGGGAGATTCGATATGTGAGCCTGAATATGGTCCATTGCTTTCTGAAAGTAATGATGTGATAGAAGAAAAATATATAGAGAAACTGAATCAAATGAAGGGTTCAGAGCAACAAGGAGATATGATGACTAAAGCATCAAGTGAGACCACAAGGTCTATTGTTTTTAAAACTAATGATTTGTGTGTGATCGCAGGTACATCACAGGATGTTGAAAAAACTTTGAAGTTTGTTAAGGAGAAGAAGTTGAATTTGAAATTTGCTCAGAATGGTGATAAGACAAAAAAATCTTATAAACAAAAGGAGACAGAGGGGTCTCATGGGAATAAACAACAGAGTATTGAAGCTGAGGTGAAAGGGCCATCTGATGATAGGTAAACATTGAGTGAAGGTATGGAAATTTGTGTAAATTTTCCAAGGTCTACCCCAATTGATATTGTTGAGTTATATAGGAAGTTAGATCTTCAAAGAAGAAATTTGGAAAAGCGGAGGATCTATGCTCAGGGTGAGTTACTGAAAGAGAAAGACAAAGAAATTTCCCTGAATAATAATCAGGAAACAGAGGATAAGGATGTAGGAATGATTCAGCAAATCAAAGAAGTTCATTATTGTGAAACAGAACAAGGAGACATTCTTGAAACATATGATATGGAGGAGGGACTAGCTGATAGTCTCATAGAGAATTTAAATCAGCATACTGATGTGCTGATGGAAGAGGAAATTTTAGAGCAACATACTGAAATGTTGCCAGAGGATAAAGAGGCACTGAGGCCTTATGTTTTTGATTTTAATAATTGTTTTATGAGTACATGTTTTATTGCAAATGCTGGAGGAAATTTGACACAAGTGAAAGAAAAGGAAGAAATTTCTGTGGAAAATTGTAATCCATGGAACCGAGATATTATATTGCTGGAAACTATGTTGAAGAATCAAGATTCAAGGCATGAAGAGGAATCTCAATTTCAATATTAGGAAATGAATAATGTAAAGGTGCAAGACAACAGTAAACAATAGGGTGAGGATGAAAGGGCGACAGTAAGTATAAAAGTTCAGCAATCATGAAGTGACAGTAAACAACGGACAAAAGATCTATTGGACAGAGAAATTGAACTGATAAGGAAGACAATGATGAAAGTATCCCAAAAGAACGTAGCAGTAGTAAAACAAAGAAGAAGCAACAAAAGGAAGACATCAAAAGACTATAAAAGCATAGCCAGTGGGGCAATGCAACATAAAGTGTGGAGACCTGGAGAAAAAAAAAAAAAAGCAACAACAAATGGGAGATTGCAGAACAAGGTATGGGATATAGGAAGACAAAGAGCCGAAACACATAATTAGGAGATCATGATTATTTTCAACCTTGGGAGTCTGATGCAGGAGCATCAAGCTTAAATTTTATTATTCATTTATGTAATTTAGGGGGTGAGGTGTTTTAATTATTTTATTAATTATTTTTCTCATTTTTAATAAATTAGGAGAGAAAATATAAATGTGAGGATTATTGTAAATATTCCTTAAATAATTAAGGATATGAGTGGATTTGAATTAGGTAGATAATCTAGGGATTAGGAATTCCATAAACGAGACTTAGTTGAGTCCAAAATAAGATAAATCTAAATTGGATTTTAGTTGAAATTTGTGTGGAGGAATTTATGGAGTGGAATAAATTCATATTTATGTATAAATAGGAGGGTTGTGTGAGAAAGAGAAAGAAGTGAGGAAGTGAGGAATACAGAGAGAGTGAGGAATGGGTTGAGAGCTTTTGTAAAGGGTCGAGAGCCAAAAGGCCATTCATTGTAATATTTGGGCGAAGATTTCTTGTGTTATTGTATGTCAGTATATTTGTGTTTTTATAGCTGTCTTTCCTGTATTTATATTTTAAGCTGCAAATTGTTTTCTTAATGAAGAATTAGATGAGTGTTTTCATGCTGAAGGAAACACACTGTTTTATATGCTAGGATCTGATTTAACCCAGAATCCTGACATAATAATGAGCTGAAGTCAATAGGAAGTGATCCGTTGCAGGAGGTCCTATGACATGAAACCATTATGTCAAGTTTTGAGGAAATATTTTTCAAGGATTAACTTAGGGATGGTCGACATGAATGGGGACAAATATTTGCAATGAATAGTGAATTTTGAGTTGAACTTTCTCTTGAACACATAACGACATTGTAAATGACTTGGAAACATTTGACATAAATATAATACCCAAAAATCACTAAAGACTTTCAATAAGGTTTGATTAACTGTAAGACCAAATTATTGCCCAAACCAGACACGAGTGTGACAAAGTGTCGTGTTCAAGAGAGACATGCTGCTTTTTAAAACAAGTATTAAAAATGGATTGTTTTTCTCACTTTCACCCCACCATTATTGGCAAGTACCTCTTTATTTTTGTCAAGCTTGAGGAGGATAAAATTTTCTTGTTGTATAAGCTCATCCTATGGATAATTCCATCTCAATAATTTTAACAAACCTTAATAAGGTGTGATTCGGTCCTGTTGTAATCAACCTGTAATATTCCAAATATGGAATAGCTTATGAATCATGCAATAAAAATGCATTTCTAGAAACAAATGCAATAAAACAGTAAAATAGAATCTTGGATCTCATAAATTAATCAATATAAAATATAAATCCAATATTAGAGATGAAACAAAGCAAACTAGGTGGGTTAAACAGATCTCCCACACCTAGGATTGCCAAAAAGTGCAAAACCCCAAGACTGCAAAATACCAGAGTTGCTGCATAAGGGATTGCGCAGTCTAAGAGAGAGATTTCACTCAAAAAATAGGAGAAAAACATATCTACTCATATATTAATCAAATATTTATTAAGAACTGAGATCTAGTCTCCTTATACAAAATACAAGATAACCCAGCAAGGGTTTCTTGTCAAACACTCTGCATACAAAATGTGATATTCAGTAATTTTACTGAATCACCACTACAACACTGAAGCACATGAGTGTAAAAGGCTTGAAATATGTCTGATATTATGTAGATCCCTTAAGGGCTTCCTCCCATGAAAGGATGAACCTCTCAATCACAAGGAAACACTGCAACGAAGCCACCAAACCATGCACTGAGCACTGCCTCCAAAATAACGCATTCCATAGATGAAAAAGCACTGGGAATGTATTGGAAATGTGTGTTCTGATACCACAGATCTGAAATCAGCTCTGGAGCTCTCCAAACAGGTCCCTCAAGTGAAGGAAACCTTCCTCCAATGAGAAACTAGCTCAGGAACCGGGATTCCAATCCCTTCCCTGCTGCACCCAGCAACACTGCACAATATTTGGAAAAAAATGCACTGATGAAGTTGGCTGAAGCTTGGCCTAAAAACCTGATGTGGAATGATGAATAAAATTTCTCCCAATGAGGCTCCTCAAAGGAAATAGGTGGGATTCCCGCTCGAGAACACCTGGTGCTAAACAACATTGCTACTCTGCTGAACAACAAGAGGAAGCAAAAGTCTGAGCAGACATGAAAAATAATCTAAGAAATGATGAATAATGCTGCCATCCTCTTCCTTATATAGAATATGAGTTTTATTTCCCTTGGCCCCACTCAATTAGGTCACCTCTATCCAAAGATATATCTCCCTCCAAAACTGCGTTTTTCCTCCTTGGATTCCTCCTCCTCTACAACTGCGCTGTTGACTTAGTCAAAGTAGATTGAATCAACTTGATTTTATCCCTGTTCACACGTGGAGGTGTTTTATTAGGCTAGAAAGAGTGTCCCATTTCACATTTGGAGTATTTTATCCCTCCTTAGGAGACTTATGGGCTTTTCTCCCCATTTATTCACCGACTAGAGTTGCTGCTAACTCTAATGTTCCATTTAGCTTTGAGGCTAAAATTTTGGAACATTACAGTCCTCCCCTCCAAAATATTTTCTTGTCCTCAAGAAAATGTATAAGGAGAGCAAAATTTCTCCCCTCCTCCTCATGTTGCCTCCCATCAATGGCCTCCATCACTGCATCAAGGTAATATGCAACAAAGTTGTCATCCAATGTTTCCTCCCAAGTGTGCAAAACCTAATGGTCTACATCAATCAAAGGTGGAAAGTGTGAATGGAAACTTGCTTGCTATCTCATGGCCTCCACAAAGTAGGAGTGATGATCAACATGGTGAATGAGTGCCTCCCTCACCCATGCTATCATCCAAATGAAGTGAGTCACCCTCCAACATGGCAACTCATGAAGAATCTCCTCCACCTTTGGCTCCTGAAATGTAGGTGGACTGAATAAGTGAACATGATAGGCAATAGGGCCTATCCCACACTGTCCTCCTCTCCACTTATGATAAGTGTAGAGGGCATGCTAATCTTTGGCTGCAACATGATTTCTCTCCAATGGCAAGAAGAAGATTGAGCCTCCAAGGACTCTTCCTCCAAAGTCATGAGACATGCCAAACCAAACCATTCCATTCAAGATGAATGGCACATCATCACCATTTGGCCTCCAAATCAGAAAATTTCTGAAATTTAGGTGCAATTTTGGATGGTACCAAAGGTTCTCCAAGTGGATATTACGCAATCTCCCCAATTGCTGTTTGAGAATGTCATGTGGCAAGTGGTTTTGCAAAAATTTACAAGTTGTATATGTTTGTTCTTCCAACATGGGGAAGTAAGCATCAATTTTTATCAGCTACACATAGATAAAATAACAATACACTTGCCCAAATTCATGTATAGATGGGCTACTATCATCATAAATATTGGCCCTAAAGTGGCCATGAAACCCAAATATACTATTGCTCTCTTGAGGAGCAACGCACTGTCCAAACATGGTGAGAAAGTACAAATACTAAATGGAGTAATCAGCAAGTACAAAAATGCAATTCCTACAATACATAGTGAGTTGGATGAAAGTGAGGTTCATTAATAAGTCCTCCCATGAGAATCTCCTCACAAAAATATGCAAGAAGAAGGGATACATCCTCTCCTTGGAATATTCCATCCATAAGAACATACTCCTATGTGACAGCACTGTAGGCCTTTGTAATAAGGCTCCATGACCCCTCTCTTTGACATCCCATATGCCAAAGTCATCCACCATAATGCTGCTATATGAGAAGATCTTCTTCCTACATGGAAGTCTCTCATGATCCTTCAAGGCTGAAGGGTAGCCTCCTTGCACCATGAATGTGCCTTCCTTCTTTCCAAAAATATCATGAAAAATATGGGAAGAATGCTACCCATACTCTCCCAAGTGCAACCACAGCAAAAACAACTCTTGTTTCTTCCTCATCTCTCCCTCATACAAGCCATGAAGTAAGGTCATAATGGTCAACTTGTATGATGCCCATACAAAAAAGTCTTCTGCTGCAATATCGTATGGGTGCCATGCCATCCAATTGGTTTTTCTCTCCATGCAAAGCTTACCTTGAGAAAAAACATATCAGCAATACATGGAAGCAAGGTACAATAAAAACAAGTTGCCAAATGACAACCAGAGAGTGAATCATAGTTCCACTCATGGAACCAGTGCAGTGCATCCTTTGCCTGCATCAAAACAAGAAATAACAAGTGCTTTACCGACCACTTGTTTGCTGCCACAATAATCTCATAAGATGAAAACATGAAGTTACAATATGGTGTCAATGGTGCACACCAAGAAACATGTGTCTTCCCCCGCAACCCATAAAAAAGATAGCTAAGATCAATGCTACCAATAGCTGCAAGTACATCATCATAAAATATACAAGAAGAGATAATTATTCTTGTTACATCATGCTGCTCAAACAAGGAAAATAAGTACAATACAAAATGTGAAATTATACCTCCTCCATCATGTACTTGAAGTCTTGAGTTGAAATGGCTCAACTGGAAATTCTCCCTTACTCCCAATGAGTAGGAAGGTGGCTGTGACATCCTCTTTATCACCATCTAGGCTATGCATCTCTCCATATGCTGAAATATGTCATGCTGAATGCCCTCCCAAGTGAACTCCTCCATCAACTGGAAATATGCATCAAGGTGCATAGAAGAGAAGTCCTCATGTGCTACATGTAGCAACTTCTCCTTAAGACTGGAGGATCTAGTCAAGAAGATCCTGTCATAGGAATAGATGATCACATCATCCAACATGTATCTATCATCTCCATCTGGGTCATCAAGAATCATGCATGCACCAAGATCCTTGGAGTACTCTACCAAGAGCTGAGATCTCCAGTAAAGATTAATCCTCCTAAGAGATAGCGCTAGTGATCTAGCATATGAAGCTCTCCTCATGTTGCTGCCTGCTACTTTGACATCCCTCATGCAAAAGTCTTACTCCAAACTCTTCACCTCTCCAAAATCCAAGAGCGGTGAACCCAAAGACAAGATATCTCTCATCAACTGTAGTTCTGGTGGCCTCCCAGGTGGAATGCCTCCATGAAGTGAGACATCAATGTCAAGAGTAGACTGCATAAATGGTTGGGCAACCTTGCCCCTATTTTTACAGTGCAAATAAGTCTGCTTCTTCCTTGCATTAGCTCTTTGAAATAGGGAAGGGTGTGTGCTTCTCATCAAGTGATGCTACTCTTCCTCCCTACCTCCTCCTTCCAGCTGCAATGCTGCACAATCATGCTGCTCATTGACTGTGCTTGGACCTCTATGTATGAGATCCTGGGGAACTTCTTGTAAGGATACAAGAATCCCTCCTATTGGAGCATGTGCTCCTCCTTCCTCTGCATGAGGCACTGGATGTGCTCTAGATGTGACAACTCTGTTTCCCTCATCTCCCTCAATGTGTATGGGCAACATCTCAATAATTGGATCCGCCTGTGAAAAGGAGATCCCCATGCCCTCTTGTTCAAGAATATGAACTGGAGGTCTTGCTTTCGACAATGTGTAATGCAAGATGTCAGCTCCTCCCATGGTTTTCTGAAATGGGTTTTCCTTCATCACATGCAAGGGTTTTGTTTTCTCAAGTTTTCCTTGCTCATGTGCCTTAGGAAGTTTTTCACCAAACCTTTCCATCAAAGTTTCTATGAATCTTGTATAAGAGAAAGTGTTTGCATTTCTTAAAGAACAAGATTCAAAAATCCACCATGCATGAGCCTTACCTCTGAAATGTAGCACTGCAACTCTGATGGCTTCATTTTCAAAAATATGGTGCAACTGCAAATAGGAATCTAGCTCCTTCACCCAAGCTCCAGCTGAACATGTAGGTGATCCGACGAAAGTAGATAGAAGAAATATATCTGCATCCTACTGCTTTATATTCTCCATCTGGATCTTGCAAAAATTTTGGAAATCGATATGATCTCTAAACCTCTCAGTTTGAGATTCATACTCCTGCAACAAATCACTAAGAGTTCTCCTCTTAGGCATTTTTCCGCCTCCCATCCATCTCAAGATAGACTTGGGTACTTAACTGTGCTGTGCATCATGGTCTGTAGCTGCATGCTCACACTCACCATGTGAAAATCTAGATTCAACTCTAGATTCAACCTCCTTTGGAGATCCCATCTCCAATCTCATTTTCTTCAGCTCTCCTTGAAAGCTCTGCATAGATTTTGGAAGAAGCTTTGTAAGCTTGTCTTCCTTTCTTCCTTCACATACTGAAGCTTTCTAGCTTCTATCCATCTCTCCTTCCTCTGATAGCTAGATCTCACAGGCTGAGCCATAGATCATGATTTGATACCACTGTAATATTCCAAATCTAGAACAACTCATGAATCATGCAGTAAAAATGCATTTCCAACAAAAAATGTAATAAAACAGTAAAATGGACTCTTGTATCCCATAAATTAATCAATATTCAATATAAATCCAAGGTTAGAGCTGAAACAAAGCAAACTAGGTGGGTTAAACAGATCTCCCACACCTAGGATAGCCAAAAAGTGCTAAAACCCCAAGACTGCAAAATACCGGAGTTGCTGCATAAGGGAATGCACAGTATAAGAGACAGTTTACACTAAAAAAATAGGATAAAAACATATCTACTCATATATTAATCAAATATTCATTAAGAACTGAGATCTAGTCTCCTTATACAAAATAGAAGATAACCCGACAAGGGTTTCTTGTCAAACCCTCTGCATACAAAATGTGATATTCAGTAATTTTACTGAATCACCACTAAAACACTGAAGAAAATGAGTGTACAATGCTGGAAATATGTCTGATATTATGTATATCCCTCAAGGGATTACTCCCATGAAAGGATGAACCTCTCAATCACAAGGAAACACTACAATGGAGCCACCAAACCATGCACTGAGCATTGCCTCCAAAATAACGCGTTCCCTAGCTGGAACAATGCCAGGAATGTATGGGAAATGTGTGGTCTGATACCACAGATATAAAATCAGCTTTGAAGCTCTCCAAACAGGTCCCTCAAGTGAAGTAAACCTTCCTCCAATGAGAAAATAGCTCAGGAACCGGGATTCCAATCCCTTCCACTGCTGTACCCAGCAACACTGCACAATCTCTGGAAAAAAATGTGTTGATGAAGTTGGTTGAAGCTTGGCCTAAAAACCTGATGTGGAATGATGAATTAAAAATATCCCAATGAGGCTCCTCAAAGGAAAGAGGTGTGATTCCCACTCGGGAACACCTGGTGCTAAACAACACTCCTACTCTGTTGAACAACAAGAGGAAGCAAAAGTCTGAGCAGACATGAAAAATAATCTAAGAGATGATGAATAATGCTGCCATCGTCTTCCTTATATAGAATATGAGTTTGTTTTCCCTTGGTCCCACTCAATTAGGTCATCTCTATCCAAAGATACATCTCCCTCCAAAACTGCATTATTCCTCCTTGGATTCCTCCTCCTCTACAACTGCGCTGTTGACTTAGTCAAAGTAGACTGAATAAACTTGATTTTATCCCTGTTTACATATGGAGGTGTTTTATTAGGCTAGAAAGAGTGTCCCCTTTCACATTTGGAGTATTTTATCCCTCCTTAGGAGACTTATGGTCTTTTCTCCCCATTTATTCACCAGCTAGAGCTGCTGCTAACTCTAATGTTCCATTTAGCTTTGAGGCTAAATTTTTGGAACATTACACAACACGTCTTGTACTGTTTAATTTTAACGAGTCAAACATAGGATTATCTCGGTGTTTTTCGATTTTAGGGAGTCAGAAGAAAGACATAAGTAAACTCCATAGCATTATTTTTAGTAAGTTTAGTCTCTCAAACCCCAAAAAAGGATAAAATTATGTAGGAGAGAACTCTATTTACCTTTCTTAGTCAATGTATACCTTTTTCATAATTAGTCTAGTTCAGTTCATAAAATGGGTAAACTTATATTGAGTAGATGACTGTTCATTTATTTTAACAAGTTCAAATACTCAAGTTCTCAGTGATATTTTCATGTTTAGAGAGTCTCAAAAGGGCTTAAAAGAGGACTCCATGGTTTCGCTTTTTTGTATTTTGTGAGAGCTTGAAAAAGTGATAAAAGTTTACTATGTCGTCAAAATGATTCATTTTTTAAACACAACCTGTTCTCTATAGAAAAACTCGAAAATTATAATAATATGCTCTCAATCATGGTAAGAATATTCAAACTTTAAACTTCTAAAGGTCAAAATAAACAAAATAATATTATTTTATTCATCAAAAACCTATAAAAGGTGGTCAAAACAAGTCGTTTTTTACTTTCTTATTTTCAGAGCACTAAAAAGGAGTTTTTACCATAGATCTTCTGACGCTGATATTGGGAGAACCAACCAACCATTTCACGAACCTTCAATTCCAGGAATTTAATATCTTCATTGTATTTAATTCTATTCATTTAATTATTCATTTTAAGTTTTTATATTATTTTTTGGAGGAAAAATGGTTTTAGAATCTGCCCTTGGGGGTGCGAAGGTTTTCCTGGTAGAACCCGTGCACCCTGATGATTTTTTAATATAAAAATCATCATGCCACCATGATTTTTATACGTAGAACGTGTGCAAAAATGCACTCTCTACGAACCAAAACTACGTAGGCACCGTGTGGTTTTCAAAAATTTATTTTCTTTCCATAAAAGTTGCTCCAAGTCCTCTCAAAAGTTTTCTAATGTTTCTAAATGAATATTTGTAGGCAAAAAATAATGCTTGAGTGGCGAGAACGCGAGCATGAATTGAATGAAAATGAAGCCATTGATATCCAAACAATGCTTCGGGTGTTAAAGCATTGGGGTTGATACAAATTTTGGTTAATATAAGGAATGAAGGCCCAAGTGGAACTCATGACCTGGTTCGTTGATGCATGGGATGTGCAGGAACAATGTTTCATCATCGAGTATCATAGGCTCATGATTGAGATAGAGGATATTTATTTCCTGAACGGTTTTCCCCAAAGGGGAAGAGACATTTCCTTATTCGGCACACGACCAAGAGGATTGCCTATTGCTTCCTATATGGTGTAATATTGCATGCAAGATTCACAATTGAGGGATGGCCATATCGACATAAAGAGAATCAAACGACTAGACCTTAAAATCATTGCTTTTATAGTTACTCGATTGTGTGGCAGTGAAACTCCTCATGTGGCTACCAAAGCACAGATGCAGACTGATGTTGAGTGTTCTGAGGGAACAATAGTTAGCCGGTGTGAAGGCGTATTAGTCAATATGAAAGGCCAGCTCACGCAAGAAAAGAATGGTAAGTTGAAGAACTTCAACTATGGTGCCATTCTCATATCTTTGGCCTTGGAGAGAATTCCACTCCTTGTACCTCAATATTTTTTAGTGGATCCGACGAGACCAAGGGATCCACGCATGTTACGATGGGTTTTGTTGGTGGGTTTCCATGGTGGCGATGGTGGTCCTGTGGTCCGGTGTACTCCTTAGTTTTTCATATGGCTTAGGAGCCAAATCTTCATGATTCAGGATTTTCCTTATGTAGGGGTTGATTTCAGGGTTGACCCTGACACAACACTCCCACCGGGAACACAGTGGGATGCGTTAGGTAAAAAGTCTCATTTTGAGTTTTTTTTTTAAATCTAATTTTTATTTGATTTTTAATCATCCAATAATGACCATAATAAAAATTTAACTGTAGATGTTGGCCCAACACGACCATCAATGCTTCGTCGTTTTGATAGACAAGAAGCACAACCTATAGCGGTAACTCCACCACTGACTGATGCAGCAGAGGTCCTCAGAGATTTGGAACACAACCTGAAGAGGTTTACCATTGACATCCTGGAGACTGGGATGGATGGTTTGCCTCTTAGATACCAGAGGCATGTGACTGGGGTTCCTGGTCCATTTAGGCGATACTTGCGTAGAGTGGTGCACGCCATTATCTGCTACCATGATCATCATCATGAATAGTTGCTAGTCAATTTAGATGGAATTTTTGTTTTTTGTATTGTTATCTTTATATCATAAGGTGTTTGAGACCAATGATCACAGATGATGTAATATTTTTTGACATACAATTATTTTGACCTAGTAATATTACTACTTTTGGTTTTTGAGTATCTTGTTCAATATGGATTGACTATTGTTTTGCTTTACATTCAATATTGCAAATTTCTATTTAAAACTTGATTAGCCAATGCATCAACTAATGTGTTTAAATTTCTTGAAATTTGTTGATATTCAATGTAATCAAATTGTCTTTCCAAGAGACGAACCCTTAAAAACATTGTTAGCAATAATGGATTTCTGATTGCATAAACACCGTTCAAATGTAATACAATGAGTTGTGAATCTAACCTAACAATCAAATGCCAAATTCCAAATGCAATGGCATCAAATAATAGCTCAATGACGACGCTATATTTTGCAATATTTTTCGTTGTTTGACCGAGGCAAATCCCATGAATAGAAACTAACTCATTAGTGGGTGAATAGATAACCCAAGCAATGAAAGATAAGTTCCGTGTACTATGAAAGGCATCGTCAACAAAGCCAATGTAAGTCTGAGGGAATGTCGAAATCTGCAGTATCGAGAGTAATCAAGATAAGCGAAAAAAGTAGTGAAAAATTAGCAAGAAAAATAACTAATCTAAGGCACGCTTTTCTAAAAATGTAACTAATGTACAAAGAAGATCTTCACACGATAAATCATGCATGATATCTCTTCAGATAAATACCATTTCTGGGTTTATCTAAAGGGACGTCGTCATAATCAACTAATTAATAGGCCCCTTTTGCAAGCAAACACTTAACAATATAAGGGCCATGCCACATTGGTTCAAATTTACCAGTGCCTAGTTTATCATGAGTTTGATCATATACTAAGAATATGTCACCTTCTGAATAGTGTTAGAGTGGGGTCCCCTGGGGTACGCTTTTGGATATATTTTTGTATTTTTTTTGCATATGCGTGTTGCGTGGAAATT
This sequence comes from Pinus albicaulis, assembly GCA_034641835.2. NCBI lineage: Eukaryota > Viridiplantae > Streptophyta > Pinopsida > Pinales > Pinaceae > Pinus > Pinus albicaulis. Next base: position 46,606,755 of record CM076582.1, on the reverse strand, counting down.
CCAAGGGGCTTTGGGGTTGGTCAAAGTACCTCTTTTATGTAAAAGGGTTTTAAGGGTAAACTGTGGGCCTCAAACCATGGTTTGAGACCATAATATTTGCACGCTAGATTGGATTTAAATAGATATATCGATTCTAAGTAAAGGGTAACTTAACTTAATGTAATGTTTTGATCTAAGTGTTTATGCATCTGTAATATTGTTGTAAGGGTTTCAATCTGGTTTAGGAAGAAAGGCTCCTACTGGCTGTGTGCATGGAGACCTAGTCCTGGCTATGTGCAAACTCCGCTAGCTGTGTGCGTGGAAGGGTAAAGTGTAAGGGAAATTATGATGTAATTAATTGATTTGAATCTAATACAAGACTTCTTTGGCAAAGAAACTGTGTTATGCATTGTGTTATCTATTTATTGGTTCTATTTTGAGATCGCTTTACTTTTGTTATGATTAATTATATTCGTGAGAGTACATCTATTATTTATGCATGAATTTATATTGATGGTTGAATACCCAGATGAATCTGCTGAAGTGATTACATATTACATAGATTTGGTTATGTTATTATACATCTGTGACAAAGTGATCTGCGATCTATCTGTTTATGCATTATCCGTGTATGCAACTTTCCAATCTGATAAGTATTGTTTTGTATTTACGCACATCTATTTATGATCTATATAAGTTCTAAAATCAATTTGTTTAGGGTCACTACATTATTTTCTTCCTCAGGGTGCGGAAACCTGGTTCTAGCACCCCCCATACTGCTTCGGGTGAGACTTTGATCTGCGCAAGAAGGTCATTGCCGAAAGGGCCAGTAGTTGGAGGGTTTATTGGTTGTGAGATAAACTATGAACCTGAGTTAGGACCTCTCAAGCCAAAAAATGGTTCCGTTGCTAGAACCAGGATCATTTTGGGGAAGATTTGATTTTGTGGTGCCCTTCGCAGAACGAAATGCAAGGCTGGATGGAAAGAAAGATCCTTGAATTCGTGATCCAAGAGAATCGAAGTTCTAAGGTATTTGCTAAAATGTGGGTTTATAAGTACATCTATACATAAGTTCACAAGATATTCTTTTGCTCCTTTGCAATTGGGCTGTAGGAGTGGTTGTCGTGATTGACTGAATTCAATACTTGCACGAAGGACGACGAAGTCACTGAGTGGACTCATGAATTGATTCAGCAAAAGAAAAGCTAGACAATAAGATCACCCACGCAATAGATCATTGGATTGATAATCTCTTGGGAGGATTTGAGAATGAACTTTCCATTGATCAATTTGTGTCATACTCTAAAGCAGAAATAATATTTTTCAAGGGTCCTAAAGGTAAGTTCCAACACTCTTTGAAGTTATTTCTGAAGATGCTATTGTGTGAACAGGGCTCTTTGTGTCAACATATTGGTTAAATGTCCCGAAGAGGTCTGAATACATGCAGTGGAAGAATTTACCGCGAAGATCCAGAGAAAGTATTCATTTATATCCCTCTAAAGCGTAGATCTGATTATGACGATGAACCAAGAACTAGTAGATCTAGTGAATCTGTGCACTCTGAAGAAGTGGAAGTATTCTGAGGAGAAGTTTCATCGAATCAGGAAAGAGCCTTGACCCTCTATCAGATCCCATCCACTCCACTTCCAAACTAATCTCACAAAGTACACACTCCACTGTGTAGTCCATACCCACCCCCACCTCCACCTTCCCCTATTTTGAAATCGTGATAAAAGCATAATGATGTTTTCTGATGATATAGATCATTATTTGTGATCTATGAGAGTGGAAAGACAAGTAATTAATCATTAAAATTATTATGATGACAATTTAAATGGTATAAAAATGGAATTGATAATCCTCATGTTTTGATATTTTGTAGTGAAATCATTTGATGGATTCCACGTTACTTGAAATATCCATTCAATAAAAGTACAAGATAATCTATTGTTGTTAATTATTATTGAATATGTGCTTATATTGACATTTCTGATCCTTGTTCGGTGCGTGAATGGAAACTGAAAATGTCTTATTAGCATGTGTGAGGACATGTTGGAATTCATTATAAATTTTAAACATGATTGAGATTTATTTCGAAATTGAACCCTTGCCAGGTTAAAGTTCAATGGAAGCATCTTAGCCCTGAGGAGGCTACCTCAAAGATGGAAGAAAAATGCAAGAAAAATTTCCTTCACTTTTTGAAGGTGATAAAGGAAGAGGAAACACTGAGGACAATGTTCATTTCAAAGGTGGAGGGTGTGATACCCATGGTGCAATTTCTTTTGCAAGCATTATTATTTATAATTACTACTAAATATTGTGGAAGTATTGGTTGTGGGACTAAGATTAATGTGGATTGATAGATGTAAATGTAACATATTGGTCTCTATAAAATATCATCTCACTTTTTTTTTATTTGGAAATATGAGAGGAGCCACACCATGTGTAGTCAGACTCCCAACTGTCACGAAGTAGTTATGAATCAGTTGTAGTCTAGGAAAGGACAATTTTGAAGTGAAAATTTTCATAGTCATGAAAATAAATCCTCCATCTTTAAAAAAAATTCCTACCACTAGAGTTATCATGATTGGAGAAAAAGGTCATGAGGGTAGAAAACACGAAGATAGATTGCAGGATAAAAAGGAAATTTCAAACTAGAGGAAGACTTAGTTCTAGTTGGATGTTGCTAAGATTCTAAGGAGGAAGACTGTTAGGAATAATGATAAATTTTCCTAATAGTAAGGAAAACATAAGGCTAAGGGGAGTTGTTGAGGTAGTAGTTCGATGGTTGGGTGGAGCGTGGCTACTTCTCTTATATTTCCAACCACCGAGATAAGTGAATGGACTGTTGGAAATATGATTCTTATGTCTTAATATGTTGTCCTTGATGGCAAATCTCTGATAAAACGTGGAGTATATGTCTTCTGGAGAAGCTCAGTAGTATATCAGAAGAAATGTGTAATGTCCATCAAAATATTGGTTAATATTCATATTGCAGATTCTATAGGCAGGTTTGTACAGGCCAAGTTGCGTATACACACAGATAAGAACGATCCAAGTCATGTATGCATTTTGCGCTCTAAAAATATGATACTAGGAGGTTTTACCATGGTATTAGCCCACATTATTGAGCGCTATGTTGTCTATTTGATTTCGTCCAAGAATACCATCGTCAGTAGTGTGGTTTTGACTCATGGTATTGTTAAAGGCTAAATATTTATAAGGAGAAGAAGATCATAGTGAAAATGTGTGCATATGTAAGGAATATCACTGAATACTTCTCTTTGAAGTATATCTTCATGGGATGAACTTTTTTTTATTGGTAGATCTGAATCTATGATGCACTCTTGGATACAATGATGGATCAGGATCTCTAGACCTGAAATGACTATGTTTCTGCATGATCTATTCAAGATATGATTAGATCTGTGATCTGGCGCATGTTTGCTGAAGTGAAGTGAATAAATATGGGTAGTTTATATAGATCTAATACATTTTTCAAAGTTAATATTTACAGATATATACGCTAGTTCGTCTTGGTAAAAGTGCGTATATACGTGACTTTGTCTCAGAAAAGGCGCGTATGGAAGTCAGGGTTTTTTGAAACTTATTACAGAGGTTTTATGTTTATTGCTGATGTCTGTCAATGAAGTCTTCATGTAGATCTGGGTTACCTGAATGATATATATGATGCTAAGTTGATTATGTACAAATCTGATCAATGTGTGAGTAAATATTTTTTATGATGTCTGATTGATCAAGGATTCTACAATACTGAAAAGATATCTGACTGAAAGCCTCAGATTTGGATCTGAGACTGACCATATTATGAAGATCAATATTCACAGATATATACACAGGTTGGCGTGAAGGAAAGTGTGTATACACGTGGGTTCAGTAAATAAAAGTAGCATATTCATTTTAAGATAATGAATGTTCAGGGTTGAGTTTGATTCCACATACTGAGTCTGAAATATGGGTTATTACTGTGTTCTAGTTACAGTGATCTTACTCTCCTGATTGAAGTATTGGGTGAAGCTTATTATTGTTGTTCTTTAAAGAGAGTTGTGTTGAAGCTGTGTGATCCAGTATGAAAATTGATGAAACATGGTCTGCAATGGTTCTGAGGGTTGAAGCCTTTAGTATGGAAGTAGAAGCTGTGTTCTGATCAGGGGGTTGAAACTCCCTTCCAGTAGTGGCTGGTAAACAAGATCAGGGGGTTGTAGCTCCATTCCAGTTGCAGCTTGAGAGAAGGTTGCAGCCTTCTACAGGTAGATGCCTGCGTGCTGATATGAGTTTGCATCAGTACAAAATTGTAAACAATTTTCCATATAATAAATATTGAAGACAAAGATGACAGCAGCGGTGGTTTTCTCCCGAATTGGGTTTCCACCTTAAATCTTGGTATTCATGTGTGATGCTCTTATGTGATGATTCATTCTGTTGTTACTGCACATATTTACTACTTAACTAACTGATGCATAATTGATAATATGAGTTAAATTTTGTTTCTGAAAGTTTATCTAACAATAAAGTTATCTCAGTATATGCAAGTTTCTGTTGGTATATCTGCTTGCGTACACGAGTTGGGTTCATTATAGTTGCATATAGAATTCAATAAAGAAAAATTTAAAATTATCAGTAAGCTTTAAATACTAATTCACCCCCCCTCTCAGTATTTTTCCCAACAATTGGTATCAGAGCAGGTCCTTCTGAAGAAGGGTAATCGCTAGAAGGAAGATCAACAAAGATGAGAAATCAAGATGGGACAACATCTATCGGGCCTCCTCTCTTCAACGAAAACAATTTAATCTTCTTGAAGATAAGGAAAAGATCCTATATTCAGTCTCTTGGAGCAGATGTATGGGCTATAGTTGAAGGAGGTTATCAATATCCAGCTTCAGTTCCAAAAGTTGCAACATCAAGAAATAACTATAAAACCAATGCAAAGGTAGTCAATGCATTATTGGGAAGTTTGATTGAATCAGAATTTGTCAAAGTCATGCAGTTGAATACAACAAAGGAGATATGGGACAAAATAATTCTAAGCTTATGAAGGTGATGCCAAGGTAAAAAGTGCTAAGCTCCAAACTCTCAGAATTCAATATGAAAAACTTAGAATGCATAATGACGAAAGCATTGCCATTTTCTTTTTACGTCTAGATGATATTGTAAATCATATGAGAAATCTGGGTGAAACCATAATTGAGAATAATCTGGTAGAAAAGGTTTTAAGATCTCTAACTCCCAAATTCGAGTCAAAAGTGTCTTCTATTGAAGAGAAGCAAGATCTACAAACTCTTACTATTGTTCAACTTCATGGGATTCTGACTACTTGTGAAATGAGAAAATGAGGTCCATCTGAATTCAAAGAAGATGTCTTCAGAGCTGCTGCAAAAGGAAAGGAGGTAGAAGAACAAGAAGGATCAGGGTATGTTTTAGAAGAAGATGAGATAAATTTTGTGAAGAAACTACAACTTGGCATTGGAAGGTTCATAGGTAAGCTTCCTTTTAAATATTTTGCTTGTGGAAGAGTTGGTCATTATGCTACTAAATGTCCCCATAAAGGTGATCATGAAAAGGGAAAGGAAGTGGCTAAAGGAAATAAGAAATGGTTTATCAGTAGAAAAAACTATTATACTCATGAAGATAATGATGGTCTATCAAATAGTGAAGAAGGAGAATCTGATCAAGATATTAGACTACTCATGGCTTTTGAAAAAGACTCTAGTGAGTCTAAAGATACTTTTATGGATGCAATAGAAGAAAATGATTTTCTTGAAGAAATAAATCATCTCAAAATATGTTTGGAAGAAAACAAAATTGCCATAGTACTATAAAGAGTCAGCTTATAGAAAAGGAGAAGCACAATGAGAAATTAGAGTGTGAAATAGTAAGTCTAAGAAAGGAAACTGAGAAAGTGAAAACTTTAAATCTTAGATATGATAAAGGATCTGAAACCTTAGATGAAATTATCAAGGTACAACGCTCTCCTCTTATAAAAACAGGTCTTGGATATATTGGAGAATCATCTCAGTCTTCAGCACCAAGATATCTAAATGCAAATAAATCCAGCCATCAACATTTTGTCACTCAACAAAAGAACAAAGAGACTACATAGGTAAAGCACGAACACTTCAATACAATAAAGAACAATAATAGAAATATTAATCAGCAAGTAAACATAAATAGAATGTTTCATGATCCCAGAAATTTCTTCTTTAATGGACAATGTTTCTCATGTCATAATTTTGGTCATAAAGCTGCTCAATGTGTTGCATACAAAACCATCATGACCAAAGAAGCAAGAAAGCAAAGAAATGAGATTGTAATAAAGAAGAATACTTATAAAAATTTTTCTCCTCTTCAAAATGAAATTGAATGTGCTTATTGCAATAACTTTGGACATGAAGAATCTGAATACAGGAGAAAAATTCAACCAAAAGAGCATATACCTTCAAATTCCAAGGTATGGAGAAAGAAGGACTTAGAGGTTGAAAGCTGTGGCATAGCTTTATTTGCAGAAGGAGAAGAAAATCAATGGTACATTGATAGCGGATGCTCAAAACACATGATAGGTGATAAAAATAAACTCCTTTCATACAATTCTCTAGAGAAAGAAAAGAATGTTACCTTTGTAAATGACTCTCCTGCTGTCATTAAAGGAAAAGGTTTGTTTTTCTAAAAGAAAAAGTGAAAGCTAAAAATGTTATGTATGTGTATAGATTGAAGCATAACCTGTTAAGTGTGAGTCAAATGTGTGATCAAGGAAAGGAAGTTGTCTTTAGTTCAAAAGAATGTGTAGTACGTGAAATTGACACAGGAAAAATAATAATAAAAGGAACTATAACACCAAGCAATCTGTATGTATTGAAAGGTTGCCAAGAACAATGCTACTTGGGTAAATATTCAAAAAATTGGTTGTGGCATAGAAGGTTGGGACCTTTAAGCTTCTCTTAAATAAGAAAATCCAGAAGACTCAAAGCTATTTGTGATCTTCCCAGCATCACTCTACCTAAAAGTACCATATGAAAATCATGCCAATTTGGTAAGAAAAACAGGGTGCAATTCAATGCTAAAGAAGGATCAACAATTAAGACTCTTGAACTTATACATACTGATCTATGTGGTCCTTTAAGGAAAAAGTCACCCCATGGAGAACGATACTATATTTTATTTATTGATGACTTCTCTAGAATGTGTTGTGTTATTTCCTAAATCTACCTCAGGCTGAAGGAAGGAAGAGTTCAGGGTAACATCAAACCACGCTCAGTCTGGTAGCTAGCCCTACCAAAACAGGAGAGGGCTCTCTCCGGGTCAATCTCAACGGAAAGTAATCAATAGGGCTTGAGATGACTGAAATAAAAGCTAATTTTAGGCTAGGTATATAAGTGAAGGAGTTTGATTATGTTTTTTGGGGTTTTTGTTGGATCAAAGGGAAATGCGGTTTTTGGTGTGGGGATAAGGCCTAGTTTTTGCAGAGTTCTGATTGGGGCAAGGAAGGAAATATTTTTGATGCTTTAGCTTGAGTGAATGGATGGATCGGACCGGTGAGGAGCTGAAGAGGGCAAGAGGGTCTCAAGAGTCCTCCTCAAACAGATGAAAAAATGAAAAATTAAACAAAACTAAAGGTAGAGCAGAGCAAGCTACTGAATTCCACCTTGTTGTAGCCCCTACAACACCCTCCAAAAATACCCCACTTCAAATTTTTGGAGCCCCTTGAAACTAGAGAAAAACCAAGTAAAGAATTCATAAGGCCAAGTCGCCAAGTCGCAAACTCATTTTTTAGAAAATTGCGACCCTGCAACCTTACGACCCCGCGACCTAAGGGTCGCAAGGTTGCAAGGTCGCGAAGTCGCAAAACTCAACTTTTAATGAAAACTGCGACCCCGCGACCCCCAGGTCGCCAGGTCGTAGGGTCGCGGATCCTCTAAACCACGCAAATTGCGACCTAGCAACCCCGCATTAAATGCCCGCACGTGCGACCTTTTATATAAAGGAGGTCGCTAGGTCGCATTTTTCACAATCGGCGAATAGAAAGAAACGGCTCTGACGGGTCGATTGGCGCGATTTTCCCGGGTAAGTTGCTGTTTCCCTCCTGCTTTTTCCTTTGTGGGCATTTCTTGCCAAACCCATGTCTTCTTAGACCTTTAAATTTCCATCTGCATGAGCTATTACGTTCTTTTCCGTTTTAGGGTTGTTTGTAATCCTGCTTTCACCACCACTGCCCAAGCTCACCACATTTCTTGTCCAGCTTCTCATGGCCTTGTCCCCTGCTCCCAAAGCCATCCCTCAACTCTGCCTGGACCCTTTTAGCCTTATAATTTTCCAGTTAGAGGGAGAAAACATTCACGCCGCGCGCGCCCAAAACCCCCCGGCAAGCCCTAGCGCGACCTGCGACCCAGCGACCTAGTCGCGAGGTCGTAAGGTCGCATTCTCTTCGGTTTTTGGAATTTGCGACCCAGCGACCTAGTCGCAAGGTCGCATTTCCCAATTTTTCCGAGAGTTGCGACCCCGCGACCCAGCGACCTGGTCGCAAGGTCGCATTTTCCTATGTTTGCGAAATTTGCGACCCCGCGACCCTGCGACCAAGTCGCAAGGTCGCATCTGGGCCTCTTCTTGCAATCTGCGACCCTGTGACCCAGTAAACCAGTGACCCAATTTTGCATGTGTCTCAGCTAAAATTCATTGATAAACTGTAATTGGCTTTATATCATCATGTCGTTCTTATCTTGGGATTCCTTCATGAATTTGACAGGTGAACTTGAAGGAGACGCGGAGTGTATACCTGTTCTCTCAGATTCTAGCGACATGGCAACCCCAGTGTCCCGGAAGAAGGACAAGCAAGTGGCAGAAGAAGTTGTGGAGCTGGACATGTAATCCCCACCCCCGATATACAGGGATACACTATGTACATTTGCAAAAGGGGACAGCATGCGATGGTACCAAGAGTATCATGAATTCGCCATACCGGACGAGGAATTCCCAGAAGATCTCCCAGACCGGGAAATATACTTAAAAGTCAAAAGGTCCAAACTGCATCTCGCAAGGGCGCATCCGGCCATATTTCCATGCACAGAGGTTATAGACGGGATCATACAGAGAACGGATCCCAAGAAGTTCGTGATCCGAGATAGCGAAGGCAAGGCTTTCGCAACGCTCGTAGGCTCGGACACCCACCTCTATTACTCGTTGCCTCGCCCAGAAGAGTACTTCACAGAAGAATGGGCTCTTGCTCACGCAGTCCCTGTAGTTGACACTATTAGACAATGGTGGGAGGAGCCCGAGAAATTTAAAGCCAAGAAAGACCAAGAATATCCGGTGACTAGCCTGAGAAAGGTTTATAAATTAGTAGCCGCCATGCTTTGCAGACTGTACGGGCGCCCTGATTGCTCCACCTTCAGCGGCACTTGGGCTACTATCATGGAATATGTAACAGCGCATGGCACCCGTTTCAACTGGGCTGGCATATTGATGATTTCAATGCAGAGAAACTTGTCCTCGGCATTGGCCCCAGATGATGGAATGCCTGTCGAATTCTACATGGCCTCTTACCTATTGAATACTGTCTGCGCGAGGTTACACTTTGAGGGATGGGCACACAACTGGGATTCCACGCAGACCTGTGCAATTCATCTGCAAACCAAGGTGTTTTGGGAGTCCAAATATAAACAGGATATAGAGCAAATCTCCCAAGTAATTATCCCCGCTTTATATAGAAAACTATTTGGTCAAGACGCCCCCTGCATGTCTTGGCGGGCAAGAGAGACATTAGGCCAAGTGGCACATTGGTTCCCTTTCGCCGGATATACTTTCATCCGAGTCTTTGGATCTTTCAGGGCACCACATGCTATGCCTCGCTTTGTTACAGACAAAATGCTCATTCAAGAGGTATGCTTCCAAATGTCCCAAGGCTTCTCTAGTGTCTTGTCTAAAGGTAAAAAGAAGTCGTGGCCCACGCTACCCCTCACCATCGGCACGTGCACAGTTAAAGACTTCAAAGAGGTAGCAGCGGAGGGAGAAGAGATGAAAATCTATCACCTTGGAGCGCTAGAGCACCGAACATACGACTCGGAGAGAGTAGTTCCTGAACACTGCAAGAAAGCTAAATTCAAGTGGAACTACCAGCATATAGAGCGCCCGGGAGAAGACGAAAGAAGGAACTGGTACAACGCCGAGAGACAACTTGCTCCGGAGGCAGACTTTGGCCAAGAGGACCCGGATGATCAGAGCCTGGAAGACAGGCGTCGTCGGTTAGGAGGTGCCTCTTCCTCTCTACCCAAAAAGTCTCGGACCAGCACAGGGCTTATTACATCTATCCAACAGAAAGGAGCAGAGGCAAAAGCCCAGCAAGAAAGAGAAAAGAAGTTAAAGGAGGACGAGGAAGAACGCAAGAAGAGTTCGAAGGCAACGCAGAAGAAGAAGCAGGCTGAGGAGGCCAGGAAAGGAAAGGAGGAAAAGGAGGCACAGGCCGCAGCAGAACGGGCACTCAAGGAAGAGCTGGACAGAGCAGAAGCTGAACGCCAAAAGAAGGCAGAACAAGCTGCTGCAGCCAAGCGGAAGAGGAAGGCCGAAATAGAAGCAGCGACAGAAACAAAACGCCGGTGAAAGGAAGAAGAGGAAAAGAATAGAGAAGAAGAAGAGGATGAAATGATAGAAGACATCGAGGTGACTCCCCTCGAGATACCCCTGGGCGGTACCAAGCTCTCTGATGTTAGTTCCCCCCAAGGGCAGGAAGAGGAGGTATTCGACCTCACCAGACTCACATTCGATCAATTCTCTTTCAAAATCCGGCAAGAGAAAAGGTGGTCTCTGGCGCAAAGTCCCTCCGCCACATCCACAGTTGCAACCGGCAAAGACATAGTCCTTGATACCAGGACTAATCCCGTGATGATAACATCGGCAGGCACGGCTTTCGTCGCAGCCACAGAAGAAAATGTAACCAGAATGAGTAGAGAAATAATCTCTCTTCAAAATAGACTACAAGCAGCTGAGCAGCGGGAGAAAAGGGCAGAACAGGAGAAATCAGAGTTGAAAGCAGAAGTTCAACAACTCCGAAACCAGACTCCCCCGGTCAATGAAGTCCCACTAGCCATTCTAAAAGAGTGTGATGTGTTAAAATCAACCATGAAGCAGGTGTATGGAGAAATGTTCACCATCAAACAAACAGTGGCCCCATTGGTAAGAGCACGCGCAGAAACTAAGCAAAAGCACGAGCAGCTCAAGGAGGCCTCACAGGCCTTAGACAGAATGATGGATTGGACAGTGCGATACCCTCGGGCACCTGAGAATTTGCCCAAGAGGGATTGGATTCATACACAGGATGCTAAGGTCTAGCGTCGTATGGCAATACAGTCTAAGGACAAACTATCCAAGGACTTGGACAAAGTAATGTCTTCATACAACCACCTGATCAGCGGCATCGACTCGATGCACACTCTTCACCACATTCCTTCACTTGGGGCATTGGACGAAGAGAAACACTGGGAACAAGTGGATCAAGAAATCCAGTCATTTCTGCAGCCCATCAAGCAAGTTGCTGCCGCCTCCGAGCCCGCAGCATCTCAAGAACATCTGGATCAGTTTCTTGCCACACCAGTTCGGATTTATACCAAACTTGCCTCTCTTTCCAACCAGATCTCACAAAAAAGAGAAACTCTAGTTCCAAATGCTTTGGAATGTATGCATCGGTTGAAAGAGGAGGTCCCTCTTGTTTCCCCCATAGCGGCATAGTACCAGACATGGCAAGGTTTCCTCAAAGAGCAGCAGATTGACGCCCCTGACCTCACCATTGCGCATCCATCTTCGTAGCCCGGTAGCAACAAGGCATTGGACATGGTTAGAGGCAAGTCGCAGGTCGCACCCCCCGGGCAAGTCGCAAGTCGCACTGCCTATCCAGGTCGCAAGTCGCACACACCAGACAGGTCGCAGGTCGCAACCTCTTCCAAGTCGCGAGGCAACTCAACAAGCAGGCAAGCGAAAAGTCAGGAAGCCCAAAGGGCAAGTTTTGTGCTATAAAACTCCTACGGGGAAAGTGTAAAAGGCTTTTTCTTTTGGAGACTCAAGAGCTACATAGCATTGTATTGAAAGATTATACTCTTGTGCATATGAATACAGATACTTGTTAAAACCCCTTTGTTGGATGATGTGTTTTGCTGTGTGAACACTATGTGTATTTTCTTATACAGTTTCAAGACATCTTTTGATTAATGAAGTTGCCCTCTCTATAGCATCATTTATGCATCATGGCTCTCTGTGTTTGTGTTGATGATGTTTAGTTTACCATTTGTTCTATTAATGAGTGTTAATGAACTATTTTGTTAGCATTTCGTTTTATCTTTCAGAAAGTAAAGGGACATCTCGCCATAAAGAACTATTTCTTTTGTGGTCAGACTACCTTGCAAGCAGTACCCCAAAGATGTGTTGCTAACGACACCTCCTTATGCGTACATGCTTTATTTATTGCCTCGCTACGCATAGTGTTTTATTCGTGTTTAATGCATCAATCATGTATTCTGTATCATGTGAATAAGTGTGTGTCCGCAGGTTCAATCAGGTTCTTTTGAGACCGAAGGGAAGGCGTCTTAAGCAGTAGCCGGACCCACACCCCGGACGGGATCCCTACTCCAAACGGTTCAAGGTCTAATTGGGACTTTCTACCGGGGAGATCCCCTACTATTGGCTGGACATATTTTCCCGTCAACAGAATTGGCGCTAGAAGGAGGGCCTGATGGCAGCCTCCCAAAATACAACCAACTTTCCATCACAAACTCCCCACGGGGAGGTCATAAATGATGAACCTATCCCTCCTCCTCTGGAAGATATCCCAGGGGGGGAGACTCGATATTACGAAATCACCATAGCGCAGTTGAGAGCCTTGCGCCCAGCTGCCTGCAATCTTATCAGAGATTTATGATTTACCCCAATCATGGAATTCCTAGCCCACACTAGGACCCCTGCTGAGAACATCACTCGTAATGGTGCCCTGGTGAGTACCATACCCCAGCTCGTGAATCTCATGCTGGAAGACCTCGGCACTGCTGTTGAGGAAAACGACTCGATTCTCCAAGAGGGCGAGGAATTTGGCGACACCGAACCTTTCCCAGACTCCCAGCCTAACCAGACCCGGCAAAACAACAACCAGGCACACCCCCCACCTGGGGAGGGTGGAGAAGACAGAGGCCGAGGAAATGAAGGCGGGGGAAATAGAGCTTGCAGAAATGAAGGCGAAAGATATAGAGCTCGCAGAAATGAAGGTGAAGGAAATAGAGGCCGTGGCGCTGGAGGTAGAGGAGATAGAGGCCGAGGCCAAAGAAACCATGCCAACAACCGTCACCCAAACCCAAATAGGCCTCCTGCCCACAACTTGGGATATCTTAGAGACTTTCCTTACCGTGAGAGACATCAAGACGAACACTCTCGCCATGAGTCAAAAGCATCGGTTTCAGGTTCGGGAGGTGAATCTGAGCCTGAGTTTAGGCACCACCAGCAGGCTAGGAGAGTGCAACAGCTAGACTGGATGGCTCAGTCCCCATTAAATCTTTTGGGCCCACTCCACGATCTGCCTAGGCATCCGGAGAAACACCTCCCCAAGTTTGATACTGAGAAAGGCACCTTAGCTGAAGATCATATAAGCAGCTTCTATTTGTCTCTGCAAATCATGAGAGTTCAGTCCGACGACGTCGCATGTCGACTGTTTCCCCACACTCTTGAAAACAAAGCGGCCACATGGTACCGCTCCCTCCCCAGTGCCTCTATTACTTCATGGGACCAATTCCGTCGCGTGTTCCTGCAGAAGTTTTCAGAAGATAAAACTCCTTCCATGCTCCTCACGGAATTGAGCACCATCAAGTGTCATAAAAAAGAGAAGGTTAAGGACTTCAACCAGCGCTTCGCTACCATACTGCAGAAATTTCCCCCAAACCTGGCGTTGGATGACTCAATCACCATTGACTACTATACCAAGGCTCTCCCTAGGGACATCGCCGTATTCGTCAAACGTGAAGCCCGCGCTACCCTTACGGCTAATTATGTGGCTGCTCTCGCTGTGGAAAAAGACATGCTTTCGATAGGAGCCATCGATCACGAAGGGAGAGATGATCACAAGCCAATCACGAAAAAGGGTCAGTCCTCCACTCCTAAGACCACGGATAGGGATAAAGATGCGTTTGATTTCGAAAGCATGACAAAAACCCTCAAGCTCTTAACAAATGAAGTCTCTGACCTAAGGAGAAAGGGCATAGAACCCACGACTAGCACTAAACCACCAAAACCCTTTTTCAGAAAGAGCAATCCCAACACCAACAAACCTCCGTCTAACCCGAATACTGCTCTCAATGTGGAAGAAATAGGGAAAGATAACTTATGTTCTTTCCACCAAGCTGCCCACTCTGAAAAAACGTGCCCTCAATGGATTGGCAGCATGACAGCAGTAGTTAATCAGCGTTTAGATGACCAAACCCCGGGGGATGCGACGGAGGATGATGTTTCCGATCACGATGAAGATCCACCCCCGAACGAAGAACCAGGGTCCTCTATCCTAGCTTTTGACATAATCTGAGGAGTGGACAGCCTTACCTCCATTGATATCAACATGGCAGACAATCCCAAAGACCAACCCGTACGGAATTATAGTCTAAGGAGCAAAGGCCCTGTTCCCGAGAAGTCTTATGAAGACAAGAAAAGGGCTTTCCTAAGGAAAATTCTGCCCCCAGGGAACGGAAAACAATCTGCTCCAGAGAAGCCCGCAAATAACATTACCCGAGCAAGTCAAAAGGGCAAGCTCTAGGCAGAATCCCCAAAAACCACTACCGAGTCTAGCCCTCAACCGGATTCTAGCTATAACATTGTTGAGGATATGAAAAAAACAAGAGCAAATATCTCTCTCTACGAGCTTGCCCGCATTACGAACCAAAGAGAACTCATTCTAAAAGCTTTCGCCAATACTTCAACTACGAAGACTGTGAGCAACACGTCCGCGCAAGCCGGTCCAGATGTCCAGTCTATAGTAAACGCCATCAATACGAACTCAAGAGGATCCACCCCTCCTTTCCTTTTGTCCTTCGAGATTTTTAACTTCAACGTTCACAACTGTCTAGTCGACTCCGGTGCCTCTACAAACGTCATGCCTCTATCTGTCTGTAAGAAGATGAACATTCGCCCGGAGAAAACTGACGCAAAGATCATACAACTCGACAGATCGCAGGTGCCAGCCGTAGGAGAGTTGAATAATGTCATCATCCGCCTGTCGTCAGATTCTAGGGTCCATCAATGCATTGATATTGTGGTTGTTGACATCCCTGAAGCATATGGTCTATTGCTTAGCAGAAACTGGTCCAGCAAGTTGCAAGGCTATTTCGCCACCGACTGGTCCCACTTGTGGCCCCCTTACAAGGGGCGGAATAACCAAATCAAGGTCGAGAGTGAACCATATATGAAACACACCGTGACTGATTTGGATGCCGCTAATGAACCCATCAGCTTTGCCCAGGAAGAGCTTGGCATGTGTTTTCTGGAGGCCATATTCGGATGTTACCAACCCCCTCAGTCTTCAGTAGGCCCCGAGGTCCAATCTGAACTAGCACTTGTCGCGGAGGAGCAAGCCACCCCTGTCACACACCAAGCCGAAATCCCTTCGCAGCCTACTACCCCGAAGGAACCGGAAAATGACATGTGGACCTTGTACTATGACGGTTCCAAGACCCATGATGGAGCTGGTGCGGGCTGCATCTTGCTTGACCCTCAGAAAAACAAATTCTTAATCTCATGTCGGCTAGACTTCCAGTGCACCAACAACACTGCTGAATACGAGGCTTTAATTCTCGGACTTAAGAAGGCGCTGGATTTAAAGGTAAAATGCGTACAAGTCATTGGAGACTCTGAGATTATCACTCGACAGGTACGCAACACAATCCACTGTTTGTCTCCACATTTAAAGACGTATCAACAAGAGGTATGGCGATTGATTTCTGCTTTTGATGCATTTGGAATTAAATATGTTCTTAGAATGCACAATGCAGCAGCTGATACTCTGGCTAATGCTGCTGCTAGATTTACCCCTTTGAGGGACGGTTTTTCTATTGAAGTTATATATAGACCCTCTGTGCCAGATAACATTACTAATCTACGCGTTTTTGACGATGATCAACAGATCTTGGACTTTATGCTCAATACTGAAGTATTCAAGGATGCGGCGATAGATGAGGCGGAGCATGATCATGCTTTGCAGAAAGAGCATAATGAATGCAAAGAGAACCCCATGCCCAAGAAGGTGGTGTCATTAGAAAAGCTCTTTGATCTGCAAAGCCGATTCCGCGGCTCCCCAAACACCAAAGTGCAAAGTTCCATATTGGCACATCGGCAAGTGAACTTGGGGTCAGATGAGAACCCAAAGTTCGTTAACCTCGGCAAAGACTGTAGTGATGAGGAGACACGGGCCTTAACCCAATTATTCCGGAAGTATCGAGACGTATTTGCTTGGACGTATGACGATTTACGTACATATGATACTCGGATCATTCAGCACGTGATACCCGTGAAGGAAGGCGTTAAGCCCTTCCAACAGAAACTCAGAAAAGTGCATCTAGCTTTGGAGCCAATGATTCTGAAAAAACTTAAGAAGCTCTTGGATGCACGCATTATTTTCAAAGTTTGTCACTCCACGTGGGTCTCAAATTTGGTACCGGTACGAAAGAAGTCTGGCGAGATCCGCTTGTGCGTAGATTTCCGTAATCTGAATCGAGCCTCAAACAAAGACAACTACCCGGTGCCACCCATGGAACAGATATTGCAAGCTGTGTCTGGATCTGAAATGTTCTCCCTATTGGATGGCTTCTCTGGTTATAACCAGGTGCTGGTAGCTGAACCGGACAAATTGAAGACCACCTTCCGGACCAAATGGGGAACCTTTGCTTTCAGGCGCATGCCCTTTGGATTGATCAATGCGGGGACAACTTTCCAACGAGCCATGGATATAGCTTTTCGTGGTTTGATAGGGCAGAGTGTGGTGGTCTATTTCGACGACATCACTGTGTTTTCAAAACGCAGGGGCGATCATTTACGCCACCTCAAACAAATCTTCGAGAGGTGCAGAAGGTACGGGATTTCGCTCAACCCTAAAAAGAGTGTTTTCGCTGTGGCAGAAGGAAACTTGCTAGGCCACATTATAACCAAGCAAGGCATTGTAGTTGATCCAGAACGGGCGAAAGCCATTGCTCAGATTCCTCCCCCGAGCAGCAAGAAAGCAATGCAATCTTTCTTGGGGAAAATCAATTTTGTCCGTAAATTCATCTCGAATTTTGCCCAGATAGTCAGGGCGCTGCAGGGAATGATAAAAAAGAATGTGATGTTCCAATGGATTCTGCCAGAAAGGGAGTCCTTCGACAAAATCAAACAGGCTATAGCTGAAGCTCCTTCCCTCCAAAGTCCAGATTTTGGCAAAGGCTTTATCCTGTATACTTTTGTTTCAGATTCCTCACTTGTGGCTGTCCTTACGCAGAAAGATGGCAACAACGATGAACGGCCCATTTCTTTCATGAGCACCGGTTTACAAGGAGCTGAGTTGAACTACCCAGAAATCGAAAAGCAAGCCTATGCGGTCTACAAAGTGGTCAAGCATTTTAGGCCCTACATCTTGAAAAATCATGTCACGGTTTTTGTTCCACACCCAACTGTCCGCTCACTTTTCGTGCAGCAAGAGCTAGGCGAGAGGCGAGGCAACTGGGGGCATGCTTGCAAGAATACGATTTAGAATTTAAACCGGCACACACCGTTAAAGGACAGGGCTTATGCCAAATGGCCGCAGAAGCTGCAAGTTCCCATGGAATTGAAGAAGAAAGTTGGGAACAAGAAATCGACATGTACCAGAGTGACCATGTGCCTCAGCAAAGTAGCCCTTCTTGGTATTCCGACATTTCAAGATATTTAGCCCAAGGCACCCTGGACCCTGCTCTAACTGCCCGGCAGAAACGCGCGATAAGACTCAACGCTGCATCTCACCAACTGATCCGAGGGAAGTTGTTCAAGAAACATTACGATGGGGTCCTGTTACGCTGCTTGGAACATGACGAAGCGCAGAAAATCTTGACCGAACTGCATGACGGACCAGCTGGAGGTCATTTTGCCGGAGATACTACTGCCCATAAGATAATGCGCGTAGGATACTATTGGCCTACTCTTTTTAGAGATGCGCATGCATATGTTCGGAAATGCATCCAGTGCCAGAAGTTCGCAAACCGAGAAGCACGGCCAGCCGCCCCCTTACTCTCAATAGCAGTGGAGGAGCCTTTCCAACAGTGGGGTTTGGATGTAATTGGCGAAATCACACCTCACTCTTCCAAACAACACCGGTATATCCTTACAGCTACTGATTATTTCACCAGGTGGGTCGAAGCAACACCTTTACACTGAATCAATGATCAGGTGGTAATAGAATTCCTCACGCATTCCATCATCACCAGGTTTGGCGTTCCAACTTCCTTGGTTTTCGATAATGCGACTTACTTCTCATCTTTTAAATTATATGATTTTGCGCTGGAAAATGGTATTGTTCTGAAACATTCTGCAAATTATTATCCCCAGGGAAATGGATTAGCTTAGTCAACTAATAAGAATCTTATCCGTATCATTAAAAAGACCCTGTTGTCCCACCAGCGCCACTGGCACAATGCCCTTCACAATGCATTTTGGGCTGACCGTATCACTCCCAAGTCCTCCCTAGGCACCTCTCCATATTTTCTCGTGTATGGAAAAGACGATGTTCTTCCTCCCCATCTATCTCTCCCTGCCCTTCAGCTGTCCCAAGAACGTCATGGTACCCCATGCCCTACCTTGCAGACTCGAATCGACACCTTGCTGAAGTTGGAGGAAGAAAGGCAAAAAACCCGAGAAAAGTTCGCCATCCACCAGAGCCGAATCAAGAGATGGTTTGATAGAAAATCCGCAGGGAATAAAAATTTTGAGGTAGGAGACCTGGTCCTAAAATGGGACAAAGCTCATGAGGAAAAGGGGAAGCATTCCAAGTTCCAAGCACTATGGACAGGCCCTTTCCAAATTAAGGGGAAGTTAGGATCCCACACATTTAGATTGCAAACCCTTGAGTGACGAGTCGAGGTCCTCCCGGTAAACGGGCATGACCTCAAACACTATTTCACTTAGCAGCGCTTAGAGGGCTATCTTATCCTTGTACCATAGTTTCTTTTCTCGCCTTTGTTTAAAAATAAATAAATAAAATAAAACTTTAAGGAAGGATCTGTTAGAGCCACGCAATTGGCACACTACAACAGGTTCTATCCTGATGGAAGGCCTTTTCCGATAAACTCGAAGGCGACAAAAGCTTGCTTGTTCTCTGCACCTGAAGGTAGCATATGACCTAGCTCAAGTCATTAAGCAGGAAGCCTACCTCGCCAATCTGAGAGAGTATCTGCAAAAGAAAATACGATGTAGTGGTAACCAGATCAGAGGGGAAAAGAGGTACTCTATGCTACGACAGGGTATCTGGGAAGAACCAAAGTCCTCATACCAGACCAGGAACAACCTCTCTGCAAGCAAAATAAGTCGGGATCCCTCATCCGCCCAGGCTAAATTGCCATCTCAAATAAGTGCCACGAGCATATCTAAATAAGTGCCTCCGGGACATTCAAAATAAGTGCAATAGCACACTAATAAAGGGTAAAGAATTGAGAAAGGCTTCCTGCGCAGAGAGGTGATGTAACGACTCCGCCGGGGCACTGACCAGGCTCACTGGTAGCGGAGCAACATTCACGATTCCTAGGCAGTGACTCCGTCGGGACCGAGAGGTTCGCTGGCAGCGGAGCAACACGATGAGGACAAGAATAATCATATCGGACCCTGTAGCCGCCTGGAGTTGTCCAACCCTTTCAGTCCGGAGACCTGAAAGAACGAATTTTGGTTAAACAGCACCCGAACAGGCTAGCAGATTGAGCAACCCAACAAGGTGCCAAAAGGCTAGGCAATGTCGACCGCAAGGTAAAAGAAAACAGCGAGCATAGACCACTCCCTCCCCCCGCCAAGACTAACCATCGGCACAGACTCTGGGTTCGTCCAGTGAATCGCCGTTTGTTGTAGCCCCTACAACACCCTCCAAAAAAAAAAAAACCCCCCCCACTTCAAATTTTTGGAGCCCCTTGAGACTAGAGAAAAACCAAGTAAAGAATTCATAAGGCCAAGTCGCCAAGTCGCAAAACTCATTTTTTAGAAAATTGCGACCCTGCGACCCCGCAACCTAAGGGTCGCAAGGTCGCAAGGTCGTGAAGTCGCAAAACTCAACTTTTAATGAACACTGCGACCCCGCGACCCCCAGGTCGCAAGGTCGCAGGGTCGAGGATCCTCTAAACCACGCAAATTGCGACCTAGCGACCCCGCATTAAATGCCTGCGCGTGCGACCTTTTATATAAAGGAGGTCGCTATGTCGCATTTTTCACAATCGGCAAATAGAAATAAACGACTCTGACAGGTCGACTGGCGCGATTTTCCCGGGTAAGTTGCCGTTTCCCTCCTGCTTTTTCTTTTGTGGGCATTTCTTGCCAAACCCATGTCTTCTTAGACTTTTAGATTGCCATCTGCATGAGCTATTACGTTCTTTTCCGTTTTCGGGTTATTTGTAATCCTGCTTTCACCACAACTGCCCAAGCTCACCACATTTCTTGTTTAGCTTCTCATGGCCTTGTCCCCTGCTCCCAAAGCCATCCCTCAACTCTACCTGGACCCTTTTAGCCTTATAATTTTCCAGTTAGAGGGAGAAAACCTTCACGCCGCGCGCACCCAAAACCCCTCGGCAAGCCCTAGCGCAACCTGCGACCCAGCGATCTAGTCGCGAGGTCGCAAGGTCGCATTCTCTTCGGTTTTTGGAATTTGCGACCCAGCGACCTAGTCGCAAGGTCGCAAGGTCGCATTTCCCAATTTTTCCGAGAGTTGCGACCCCGTGACCCAGCGACCTGGTCGCGAGGTCGCAAGGTCGCATTTTCCTATGTTTGCGAAATTTGCGACCCCGCGACCCTGCGACCAAGTCGCAAGGTCGCAAGGTCGCATCTGGGCCTCTTCTTGCAATCTGCGACCCTGCAACCTAGTAAACCAGTGACCCAATTTTGCATGTGTCTCAGCTAAAATTCATTGATAAACTGTAATTGGCTTTATATCATCATGTCGTTCTTATCTTGGGATTCCTTCATGAATTTGACAGGGGAACTTGAAGGAGACGCCGAGTGTATACCTGTTCTCTCGGATTCAAGCGACATGGCAACCCCAGTGTCCCGGAAGAAGGACAAGCAAGTGGCAGAAGAAGTTGTGGAGCTGGACATGGTATCCCCACCCCCGATATACAGGGATACACTATGTACATTTGCAAAAGGGGATAGCATGCGATGGTACCAAGTGTATCATGAATTCACCATACCGAAAAAGGAATTCCCAGAAGATCTCCCAGACCGGGAAATATACTTAAAAGTCAAAAAGTCCAAACTGCATCTCGCAGGGGCGCATCCGGCCATATTTCCATGCCCAGAGGTTATAGACTGGATCATACAGAGAACGGATCACAAGAAGTTCGTGATCCGAGACAGAGAAGGCAAGGCTTTCGCAACGCGCATAGGCTCAGACGCCCACCTCTATTACTCGTTGCCTCGCCCAGAAGAGTACTTCACAGAAGAATGGGCTCTTGCTCACGCAGTCCCTGTAGTTGACACTATTAGACAATGGTGGGAGGAACCCGAGAAATTTAAAGCCAAGAAAGACCAAGAATATCCAGTGGCTAGCCTGAGAAAGGTTTATATATTAGTAGCCGCCATGCTTTGCAGACTGTACGAGCGCCCTGATTGCTCCACCTTCAGCGGCACTTGGGCTACTATCATGGAATATGTAACGGCACATGGCACCCGTTTCAACTGGGCTGGCATATTGATAAGTTCAATGCAGAGAAACTTGTCTTCGGCATTGGCCCCAGATGATGGAATGTCTGCCGAATTCTACATGGCCTCTTACCTATTGGATGCTGTCTACGTGAGGTTACACTTTGAGGGATGGGCACACAATTGGGATTCCACGCAGACCCGTGCAATTCATCTGCAAACCAAGGTGTTTTGGGAATCCAGGTATAAACAGGTTATAGAGCAAATCTCCCAAGTATTTATCCCCACTCTATATAGAAAACTATTTGGTCAAGACGCCCCCTGCATGTCTTGGCGGGCAAGAGAGACTCTAGGCCAAGTGGCACATTGGTTCCCTTTCGCCGGATATACTTTCATCCGAGTCTTTGGATCTTTCAGGACACCACATGCTATGCCTCGCTTTGTTACAGACAAAATGCTCATTCAGGAGGTATGCTTCCAAATGTCCCAAGGCTTCTCCAATGTCCTGTCTAAAGGTAAAAAGAAGTTGTGGCCCACGCTACCCCTCACCATCGGCGCGTGCACAGTTAAAGACTTCAAAGAGGTAGCAGCGGAGGGAGAAGAGATGAAAAGCTATCACCTTGGAGCGCTAGAGCACCGAACATACGACCCGGAGAGAGTAGTTCCTGAACACTGCAAGAAAGCTAAATTCAAGTGGAACTACCAGCATATAGAGCGCCCGGGAGAAGACGAAAGAAGGAACTGCTACAACGCCGAGAGACAACTTGCTCCGGAGGCAAGACTTTGGCCAAGAGGATCCGGATGATCAGAGCCTGGAAGACAGGAGCCGTCGGTTAGGAGATGCCTCTTCCTCTCTACCCAAAAAGTCTCGGACCAACACAGGGCTTATTACATCTATCCAACAGAAAGGAGCAGAGGCAAAAGCCCAGCAAGAAAGAGAAAAGAAGATAAAGGAAGACGAGGAAGAATGCAAGAAGAGTTCGAAGGCAACGCAGAAGAAGAAGCAGGCCGAGGAGGCCAGGGAAGAAAAGGAGGAAAAGGAGGCATAGGCCGCAGCAGAACGGGCACTCAAGGAAGAGCTGGACAGAGCAGAAGCTGAACGCCAAAAGAAGGCAGAACAAGCTGCTGCAGCCGAGCGGAAGAAGAAGGCCGAAATAGAAGCAGCGGCAGAAACATAATGCCGACGAATGGAAGAAGAGGAAAAGAATAGAGAAGAAGAAGAGGATGAAATGATAGAAGACATCGAGGTGACTCCCCTCGAGATACCCCTGGGTGGTACCAAGCTCTCTGATGTTAGTTCCCCCTAGGGGCAAGAAGAGGAGGTATTCGACCTCACCAGACTCACATTTGATCAATTCTCTTTCAAAATCCGGCAAGAGAAAAGGAGGTCTCTGGCACAAAGTCCCTTCGCCACATCCACAGTGGCAACCGGCAAAGACATAGTCCTTGATACCAGGACTAATCCCGTGATGATAGCATCGGCAGGCACGGCTTTCGCCGCAGCCACGAAAGAAAATATAACCAGAATGAGTAGAGAAATAGTCTCTCTGCAAAATAGACTACAAGCAGTCGAGCAGCGAGAGAAAAGGGCAGAACAGGAGAAATTAGAGTTGAAAGCAGAAGTTCAACAACTCCGAAACCAGACTCCCCCGATCAATGAAGTCCCACTAGCCATTCTAAAAGAGTGTGATTTGTTAGAAGCAACCATGAGGCAGGGGTATGGAGAAATGTTCACCATCAAACAAACAGTCGCCCCATTGGTAAGAGCACGAGCAGAAACTAAGCAAAAGCACGAGCAGCTCAAGGAGGCCTCACAGGCCTTAGACAGAATGATGGATTGGACAGTGCGATACCCTCGGGCCCCTGAGAATTTGCCCAAGAGGGATTGGATTCATACACAAGATGCTACGGTCCAGCTCTGTATGGCAATACAGTCTAAGGACAAACTATCAAAGGACTTGGACAAAGTAATGTCTTCATA
Organism: Pinus albicaulis; assembly: GCA_034641835.2. NCBI lineage: Eukaryota > Viridiplantae > Streptophyta > Pinopsida > Pinales > Pinaceae > Pinus > Pinus albicaulis. The sequence goes on along the minus strand of CM076582.1, from coordinate 46,582,931 downwards.
CAACCACCTGATCAGCGTCATCGACTCGATGCACACTCTTCACCACATTCCTTCGCTTGGGGCATTGGACGAAGAAAAAGCCTGGGAACAAGTGGATCAAGAAATCCAGTGATTTCTACAGCCCATCAAGCAAGCTGATGCCGCCCCCGAGCCCATAGCATCTCAAGAACATCTGGATCAGTTTCTTGCCACACCAGTTCGGATTTATACCAAACTTGCCTCTCTTTCCAACCAGATCTCACAAAAAAGGGAAACTCTAGTTCCAAATGCTTTGGAATGCATGCCATCGGTTGAAAGAGGAGGTCCCTCTTGTTTCTCCCATAGTGGCAGAGTACCAGACATGGCAAGGTTTCCTCAAAGAGCAGCAAATTGACACCCCTGACCTCACCAGTGTGCGTCCATCTTCGTAGCCCAATAGCAACAAGGCATTGGAAATGGTTAGAGGCAGGTCACAGGTCGCACCGCCCGGGCAAGTCACAAGTCGCACTGCCTATCCAAGTCGCACACACCAGACAAGTCGCAGGTCGCAACCTCTTCCAGGTCGCGAAGCAACTCAACAGGCAGGCAGGGGAAAAGTCGAGAAGCCCAAAGGGCAAGTTTTGTGCTATAAAACTCCCTACAAGGAAAGTGTAAAAGGCTTTTTCTTTTGGAGACTCAAGAGCTACATAGCATTGTATTGAAAAATTATACTCTTGTGCATATGAATACAGATACTTGTTAAAATCCCTTTGTTGGATTGATGTGTTTTGTTGTGCGAACACTATGTGTATTTTCTTATACAGTTTCAATACATCTTTTGATTAATGAAGCTGCCCTCTCTATAGCATCATTTATGCATCATGGCTATCTGTGTTTGTGTTGATGATGTTTAATTTACCATTTGCTCTATTAATGAGTGTTAATGAACTATTTTGTTAGCATTTTGTTTTATCTTTGAGAAAGTAAAGGGACATCTCGCCATAAAGAACTATTTCTTTTGTGGTCAGACGACCTTGCAAGCAGTACCCCAAAGATGTGTTGCTAACGACACCTCCTTAGGCATACATGTTTTATTTATTGCCTCGCTATGCATAGCGTTTTATTCGTGTTAATGCATCAATCATGTATTCTATATCATGTGAATAAGTGGGTGTCCGCAGGTTCAATCAAGTTATTTTGAGACCGAAGGGAAGGCGTCTTAAGCGATAGCCGGACCCACAACCCAGACGGGATTCCTACTCCAAACGGTTCAAAGTCTAATTGAAACTTTCTACCGAGGAGATCCCCTACTGTTGACCAGACATATTTTCCTGTCAACAAAACGTTGGAGGGGAAGGATTCACGAATTATTTTTCCACACCTACACAGTTTCATTGTCAAAAGGAAAACATGGATGGACTCAATCGAATTAATATTGACTCAAGTGCAAAACATGTAATCACTATCATATCATCAAGACTTTTTCATCCCCTCGAGAAATTTTTGTATCCACACTAACATCTGAGGCAGTGTGTTAGACCTTTTCCATTGTCTTCCAATTGAATCGATTGCAAAAGATCCAAAGCAGATTTTTGTGAGACCAAAATCTGCATTAAATAAATGCGGATATTAAAATGTGGAATCATTTAATTATCTCATTTTATTACAACAGTTTTCAGATAATCGAGATTTTCCATCCCCTAAATATATTTCGCATGTAATAAACCTTCAGAGGAAATTATGACGGTTTGTAATATATGGCGATCTAAAAAGAGCTTCTAACGGCAAGCTTATTGTCAGTTATAATAAGAACAATGCTAAAGTCAGTTATATGAATAATGCAAAACCCTGAGGCTCTTAAAACGGATGGAGAACTCAGAATATTGAACAAAAATGGCACCGTCCCTGTCCCTATCCCTGTACACCAAAGAAACATAGAAATTACAACGACGCAAACCAGAAGGATTCATCGCAAATCCTAAATTATTTACAGGCATTATGGAAGTAATCTTTGGGTTAAAAGTTAAAACACTGAAGGCAAGCAAACCTGTTGGGAAAACATACGGCCTGAAACAATGGAAACGCAGCAAGCATGGCAGTTGTGGTATTTAGGTTTTTAGAGAGATACGAACATATTAGACTATCAATAAAATCGTAAAATGCGTACGTGTTGCAGTCTCGAATTTGAAGGAAGCCATAGCGGTAAAAGTTAAATCAAATCGGTGAGAGAATTCATACATTTAGGCCCTATGCAAACCCTGGTATAAACAAACCCCCTGCCCGCTCCCCTCCCCTTTCGCAATATAGAGCCGATCAAAATCAAAGAAAAGCAAAACAAAAATAAAGACATGCAACAGAATTGCTGTTGGCAAAATTTATAGCATGAAGCAGCCAGCGGGACCTTCATGTTATCTTCAATCACCGTGGCGTTTCTATTGGCCCAAAGGCGGCAGACGGAGTGCTATGGTATAGAACCTGCTGTTGACTCTTATTAGGGCCATTTACAGAGCGAAACACAGAACAAATAAACGAAATAAAAACGAAAACCTTAGCCCTTATTGCCTGAGAATCCACCGATCTGCTCTGCCACCGGATGTTATGCAACGTAGAAAACCGGCCGTAAATGATAAAGATGCCCAATATAATCGACCGATCTGCTCTGCCACCGGATGTTCTGTAACATAGAAAACCGGCCATAAATGATAAAGATGCCCAATATAAAATCCGCTCGCCTAGGGCGTTACGGTTTCTACCCTCGTTTTTAATGAAATTAAATCTTATCAATATTACATGAAATCTTTCTTTGTATTATTACAGTAAATATATTTTAAATTTTTTTAAATTTGAATTAATTAAAGTGATCTAAAATTTTATTTCCAAAGTTTGGGTAAATTAACCTAATTGTTAAACCTTCTCAAAATTGACTTAATTGACAAACCGGACAATTAATTGTTAAACTGGACAATTATTTAAGAGAGCAAGCATTGAAGCTAACATTAAGTGGAGTATTGCTCAATAAAGAACCAACTCCTCACAACAACTTCCGTAACTTCAGTGTGAAACAAGTTGGTGGAAACAAGTTGGTGGAATACACTTACAGAAATTTAGAGAAATTAACCTAATTGTTAAACCTTCTCAAAATTGACTTAATTGTCAAAGCAGACATTATTTTTAAGACAGCAAGCATTGAAGCTAACATTAAGTGCAAAACAAAAGTTCCTATTGCTCAATTAAGAACCAACTCACAACAACTTCGGTGTGAAACAAGTTGGTGGAATACACTTAAAAGAAGCTTGGGAAAAAGGAGTGTACATTTTGCATATCTAAATAGTGGAATTGGAAACACATTTCATTTTGGAATGTGATGATTTCAAAGACATCAGAGAAAGTTACAGGAATATGTTAGTGTTCAATGACATCAGAAAGTTATGAGAATATGTTAGTATCTGTTTCTTGGCATTCTATTTTCCGCAATGGGATTGTTGAAAGGTAGGTCAGCTCATCATCAATTTAAATAATAAAAAGACTGAAATGCAAGAGACCAAAATACAAGATATTCTGTCTCATCATCAATTTAAACAAAAAAAAAAACTGAATCGCAAAAAAACAAAAAACAGGAAACTCTAGCCATGTGATCATTAAAATATCATTATCATTCATTCATTCATCCGTTCATAGTCCCATCATTAAAATATCATTATCATTCATTCATTCATCCGTTCATAGTCCCATAAAAAATATCATTAGAAAAAAAACTCTTACAAAACAGAAACAATTTTAGAATAGACTGGCCATAAAATGATTACACCCACTTCATAACATCTAAATTTTTAAATATTTAATTTTATGTCTGTTATAAATTAATAAGCTTTTATATCATTATTAATAATATAACTTTTTTGGATGGAGCTGAGGATAAGCACTAGGGTTTTCCTCCCAAGATGTCACCTGGGCACCGATGCACAAGCAATGGTATGCAAACAATATCCCCAACCAGAGTCCAGGGTTTGAGGATAACGAGATTACCGTCATCCATAGCACTAGAAGTGGCCTATACTGGTTAAGGCTAACGGAGAATCGATAGCTCCTTCAGTTCTACGCAGCTATGGTTGAAAAGGGACTGCGCGGGTATGTCCTTCGGAGTATCTACAGATCGAGCTTGTTTTGAGCAAAAAAATCTCGAATTAAAGTTTGTACGAGGGACTCAAGACGATCTACGCAGCTCATCGCGAATATAAACTGAGGCTCTGGTGGGAATATTTCCTAGGCGATGGAGAGGATTTGTATTCGGTGTAGGAGAAGGCCCCTCCATTTTATCAAGAGGCATATAGTCTCATGGCTTGTGATGGAGGCGAACAGTGACATGAAGGGATCTCGATCCATGTTTCTTTGCAGGTTGAGGGTTGTCTCGAAGTATTTGTGTTTGTTGGAAGCACAATTATTTGTAGATCGGATTATACACTACTCAGGGTTCTCTCATTGTCTTTTATCCCTAGCTATAGATGATAAGATAAAGAACGGAAAATATCAAAATTTTCTAAAAAAATGGGAGGGCCTCTTTCCTTTATTAGATTTCAGGATCAAATTTAGTCGAAAACCTTAATCAAAGCATCAAAAACGAACGGGGAATACAAACTCTTCAATGCTTGTTATACGAGGGAAAACTGCTCCAAGATTCCTTGCTTGTTATATGGGAAAAGTGTTCGAAAACTCCTTTCAACTGAGGATTATGGTGTGGCAATATATTCCACCAAAATACTAATTTTGAGGATACAGGGTGTTGTTACAGGTCTCATAAACCCTAATACTGGTTAATTTACAACCCCTTGTGGATTAGCTTCAGTTAAGAATGCAATTATAGGGAATTGTTGAACAACTAGAAGAAACCAAAATATGTTAAACTCGAAGAAGCTCCAACTCTGGAAGTCAAAAACAAGTTAATTCAGTTTTTGATCTCCAATCTATGGCTATAAGTTCTAAACCAACCAAACTAGAAGAAACCAAAATATGTTAAACTCGAAGAAGCTCCAACTCTGGAAGCCAAAAACATGTTAATTCAGTTTTCTATGATCTCCAATCTATGGCTATAAATTCTAGCCAAGATCTGAAGATTTACACCATGGGATATTATCTTCCTGGACACCTTAATTAAAACATCCTATGATCCAAAAGATTCTTTAAAGTTGAATCTAACACATTTAAAACAAACAAATAAAAATTAATTAACCCGATATAAACCAAATACCCTTTTCATTACAAAAAGGGCATGAATTGAGAAACTACTATTCAGAGACAACGATTCTATGTATGTGGATAATCTATAGCTGGGATGGTTTTTCACTTTCGGCCCACTTGGTGAAGTACCGAACTCTGCCACATGTTTTGAAATTTCGGAGGGTGTTAACTGCATGTGATATTGCACCGCTTCTTTGGTGTAAACTCGAAAAGCACATCAGCTATTCATATAAATACCACGAACAGCAACTAATTGCTCGATATTTTTAGTCTGATTCACATCACCAAGTACTAGACCAAACTTTCAATACACGTTAGAAACATCTATTGATGCCAGATCCATTTTCATAGTCTTCCTGTGGGACCCCAAGCAAAGATTGAAGAGTTGTTAACAGAATTCGTGAGACCAAACTCCCATTACATGAAAGTGAATCGATCCACATTTTCTTCAAGCATGCAATCACCAGCTATCAGATCATCGAGATTTTTCATCCCCTCCGGAAATTTAATATCCACACAATAATCTAATGCAGTGTGCTGGATCTTTTTCATTGTATTCAAGTTGGATCGATAGCAAGTATCGAAAGCAGATTTTTGTAACACCAGCATCCCATTAAATGAACATGGTTATTATAATGTTGAATCGTTTGATTTTCTCATTTTATTACACCAGTTTTCAGGTAATCGAGATTTCCCATCCCTAAAAGATATTTCAGATGTCTTAGTAAATGATACACCTCATGTTAAGAAGAAATTATGAGGGTCTGTAATATATGGCGATCTAAAAACAGCTTCTAAAAGAAAACTTATTGTCAGCTATATGAATAATGCAAAACCCAGAGGCTCTTAAAACGGATAGAGAACTCGGAATATTAAACAAAAATGGCACCCTGTCCTGGTACACCAAAGAAACATAGATATTATAACCGACGCAAAACCAAAAGGATTCATGGGAACTTCTAAATTATTTACAGGCATTATGAAAGTAACCTTTATGTTAAAAGTTAGAACCCTGAAGGCAAACCAGTTGGGAAAACATAAATCCTGAAACGCAGCAAGCCGGGCAGTTATGGTATTTAGGGTTTTAGACAGATATGAACATAAAACTATCAATAAAATCGGAAAATGCGGACGTGTTGCTGTCTCGAATTTGAAGGAAGCCATGGCGGAAAAAGTTTCCTCCCATCGGGTGACAGAATTCATCGATTTAGGCCCTATGCAAAGGGGCGTCATGCCCTGGTATATACAAACCCCCCGTTCGCAATATAGAGCCCATCAATATCAAAGAAAAGCAAAACAAAAATAAAGACATGCAACAGAATTACTGTTGGCGAAATTTATAGCATGAAGCAACCAGCGGGACCTTCATGTTATGTTATCTTCAATCGCCGTGGTGTTGCTATTGGCCCTAAGCGGCAGACGGAATGCTATGGTATAGCACCTGCTGTTGACTCTTATTAGGGCCATTTACAAAGGCAAATACAGAACAAATAAACGGAATAAAAATGAAAACCTTGGCCCTTATCGCCTGAGAATCGATCGATCTGTTCTGCCACAGGATGCTATGCAATGTATAAAACCGTCCTTAAATGATATGGATGCCCAATATAAAATCCGCTCCCTGCGGCACGCTTTTAAAGAAGCAGTCTAGGGTTTGCATTAGGGTTTCTGCCCTAGTTTTTAATGAAATTAAATCATTATTAATATTATATTAAATCTTTCAAACCTATTTTAAATTTGATTTAGTTAAAGATAAGTAATTTAAAGATTTGATTTTCAAACCTTGGGAAAAATAACCTAATTGTCAAACCAATAGTGAGGACATTACTATTTGCGAATGAATGCTAACTCATCATTGTTATTCAAGGAAAATAATGCCACGTGGAATGAACTATTTGTGGTTTATAAGAGAGTAAGTTTTCACTCCTGTAAGATGTCTTTGGGTCTTGGGTCGTTACCCTGTTTCCTTATGTATGAGGAAGACGAGCTCTTAGCCAAGCAGAAGCAGTTTTAGGGTAAACTGCAAAGCCATAAAGTGATTTAATCTACGATTTGAGATTTCATAACATCTAAATTAGATAAATGTCTTTCGAATTAATCACATCATTAGGATTTGGTCGACATTTCGAACCAACTAATGTGGTTCATCCTCCGGACAAGGTGAAAAAACTCGTGGATTTTAATGAATAAATAGTGTGGATGCATCATTGCCCGGAATTAGTCGTTGAAAAACTAGTTCTAGGAAATGATGCGTCCACACTATTTATTCATTAAGATCCATGGGTTTTTTCACATTGTCCTAAGGATGAACCACATTAGTTGGTTTGAAACGTCGACCAAATCCTAATGATGTGATTAATCCAAAAGACATTTACCTACTTTACGGATCACAAAAGTCTTAGATCTAACAACATCTAATTTTTTTAATTTCAGGTTTATTAATTAAATTAATAATTTTTTATATGATTCTTAATAATATAATTATTTTTGGATGGAGCTCATGATCACCGCTAGTATTTTTCTCTCAAACTCTCACCTGGGCACTGTCGTAGATCACAAGCCATGGTATGCAAACAATATCCCTAACCAGGGTCCAGGGTTTGAGGATAATGAGATTATTGTTATCCATGGCACTATAAGTGGTCTATATTGGTTCAGGCTAGTGGGGAATAGACATCTCCTTCAGCTCTACACAACTATTGATCATAAGGGATCGTGGGGGTGCGTCCTTTTGGAAGATATACAGGATCGAGCTTGTTTTGAGCAAAAAATATCGGATTAAAGTTTGTACGAGGGACTCAAGGCGATCTACGCAGCACATCATGAATATTAACTGAGGCTATAGTGGGAATATTTTCTTAGCGACGAAGAGGATTTATATTCGTTGTAGGAGAAGGCCCCTCTATTTCATCAGAGGCATATAGTCTCATGGCTTGTGATGAAGGCAGACAGTGAGATGAAGGGACCTTGATCCATGTTTCTTTGCATGTTGAGGTTAGTCTCTCAGTATTTGTGTTTGTTGAAGGCGAAATTATTAGTAGATTAGATTCACAATGGGGATCCACTGTCCTCTGGGTTCCCTCTTTGTCTTTTATCCCCAGATCCATATGAAAGAAAGATAAAGAAAGGAGGATATCAAAATTTCCTCAAAAAAAATAATGGGAGGACCTCTATCCTTTGGATTTGGGGATCAAATCTAGTGGAAAACCTGAAGCAAAGCATCAAAAACAATCTGGGAATACCAGCAACTCTTCGATGCTTGTTATATGAGGGGAAAGTGCTCTAAGATTCCTTCCAACTAAAGGATTATGGTGTGGCAAGGAATTCCATCATAATACTAAATTTGATGATGCAGAGTGGAGCTATAGGCTTCATAAACCCTAATATCAGTTATAAAAACCTTGATGGATCAATCTCGTTTAAGAATGCAGTGAAAGGGAAGGCTTTTACTTCTGCAGACCAAAAAAAAAATGTTTAAATAACTAGAACAAGTTGCCTCCATGGAATTTAAAAACATAGAGGTTAATTCACTTTTCTTTGATCTCCAATCTATGGCTATAATATGCAGGTTTAATAGGTTCTACCCAAGATCTGAAGATTTACACCAGTGGGTATTCTCCTCCTTGACACCTAATTGAAACATCTTTTTATGCTCCAAAGGATTCTTCATAGTTGAATTTAAAACAAAGAAAGATCTAGAAATTGTACTAAATGATTGATCTGGATTGGATCATTATATGGTTTTTCATCCATCTTGATGCATGCTGAGTGGAAAAAGTGAAGTAATTTTCTCATGGGACCATTTTTACCGGTGAGACCCAGTTTTGCAAAACGGGGTCTGAAACCTTCCGAGACTGTTTTGAGGCATCAAATGATGTTTTTTGGGGGTAAAACTTTGTCGCTTTAGCATGTAACTTTTCATGTTATTCTACACACAGAGATCTTTCCAACGACACAAAAAACACATCAATCAAAGTCTGTATGTGAAAGTTAGGCCACTCATAAGATTACCTTCCTATTTTCACCACTATGGTTTGAGAGGATGCCACATCAACCCTCTTTATTCATGGAAAAAGGGCTAGCCAAGTGACTATGGTGTAAAAGACTCTAAAAGAGTCTATATTGTAACCTTTGTTAAGAGTTGACGTAGTCAAACTTAACCACTAGTAGACTATCACGTTATCTTATAATCGGGCCACTAGGAGGAAGAGACATTCCATTCTTTCAAGTGCATTTGTTCCATGACAGAGAAAAATAGCCAAAAGAGATAGGAGGTAGAGCACACACAGAGGATTTGTGCACTGTAGCAGCCCATGGGCCATAGGCCATACTTCTTTGTACCTGCAACTATATTTCGAGATATAGAAAGAGAGTAGCGCGACCTCATCTTCTAGTTGGGTTTTCTCCCGAAAGGGTTTCTGAGAGCATATCTTGTGTCTTGTGTGTGTGAGCTTTTATTTTTTCGTTCTCTATTTTTTGCACAATTTTCATTTGCATGCATGCACTAATTACAATAAAATCTACAAATCCATAAATTTAATAAAACTGTAATAATGTAGAATTTCAAATTTGTAATATAATATTATTAGATCTGTTATGACGAACTGTCCAATGGAATATCCATGGCAGTGTATGGATCATATTGGTATCAGAGCAAGTTTCTTTAGGTATTTTGTAGATATTTGTAGGAGATCCAGATGAGTAGGGTTGAAAATCATAAAACCCTGATCATGATCGACGAATCTATAAATGACCCTCATGATCGTGTAGAGGTGAGGTTTTCGCAACTGGAACAACAAGTTGAAGATATAAATTGCAATGTAAAGCTTCTCATGTTAGCCTTGAGCAACAAGCTTGGGCTATTTGGAGAAGATGGGGGTTCAAATGCAGAGGACGAATCAGAAGTGGGATCAAGAGGTAGGGAAGAAACATAGAACCAGTCTAAGAAAGAATCTGGAAAATATCAACCTGGTTCAAGTGTCGTGAATCAATCCTTGTTTAAAATGGAAGAAAAAGTCGAAGATTGACAGTATTGACAAGATTGACACTTTGAAGTTGAATCACTGCTTACAGCAACTTGAAGTTTTTTTCAACATCCATCAAATTTAGGAAAAACAGAAGATCTCATTTGTGTGACTAAAATTAGAGAGTCATGCAGTGTCTTGGTGGGAGAGCCACATAAAGACCTTGAGGTTGGAGGGAGAGCCTCCAGTGATTAAGTGGTAGGACTTCAAAACCCTCATTAAGTCACAATTTTATCCCATTGGGTACATAGAGGACCAATGGATCCGATGGCACTAGTTCAGGCAAAAGTTGGGCCAAAGCATGCAGGAGTACACCACAGAGTTCAAAAAGATGGCTATGACGATGGGTATCTCTCCAAAGAATCCATATGTACTCCTCAAGTATTTGGGGGGTCTACATCACCATCTGGGTGAACAAGTGATGTTGTTTAAGCCCAAATCGATGGACGAGGCTTGTGTACAGGCACAATACCTGGAGAACATAGACCCGAAGAGAGCGAATTCAAGTGGATCGAAGTAGAAGGAGAAACATGATGCTTTTAAGGAGGGAAAGAAGAAGCAAAAAGGGGGAAAATATAAAAATACGACAACCACAGCACACTAGTGCAAAGATACTAGCAACCACTGCAATATTGATGCCCATATAGAGGAGAAGTGTTGGAAGTTGCATCCAAAGCTAAACCCGAAGAACAAGAAGAAAGATAATAAGAATAAAATCTCATGGCCATTGATTCAAGCAACTAAGTTGAAAGCAACTCAGACGTGGATGAGAAGATAATATGTACTTCACTGTAGAAGGAGGTGAATCTGAGTAGCCTTCAACAACAGGAAGAGAAATAAATGACCAAACTCTTCCATATAAAGATACAAGTCATGAAGAAAAATATTGATGCTCTTTTTTACTCGGGATCACAGGCGAATCTCATTGCAGTAGAGTTGGTCAAGAAGTTGGAGCTGCAAGTTCGTGATCATCCAAACCCATATCCACTGGGATGAGTAAATAAGGATGCAAAGTTGGAGGTAACAAAACATTGCAAAATAATATTTTCCATTAGTGTTGATTTTATTCAACCATAATACTAAATTTGAGGATGTGGGGTGGAACTACAGGCTTCAGAAACCCTAATATTGGTTATAGAAACCCCGATGGATCAGTATCATTTAAGAATGCAGTGAAAGGGAAGGCTTCCACTTCTACATACGAAAACCAAAATATGTTAGGACCCTACATTGTTGAACAAATGGAAAAAAATTCAATCATGGAAGTTAAAAACATAAAGTTTAATTCACTTTTCTCTGATCTAAAATCTATGGCTATAATATGCAGGTTTAATAGGTTCTAGCAAATATTTGAAGATTTACACCAGCGGGTATTCTCCTCATGGACACCTAATTGAAACATATTCTTATGCTCCAAAGGATTCTTCATAAATGAATTTAAAACAAAGAAAGATCTATAAAAAATTACCAAATGATTGATCCAAATTGGATAATCACATTGTTTGTCATCCATCTTGATGCATTCAGAGTAGAAAAATTGGAGGAATCAGCTCACGGGCCATTTTTAGCGGCGAGACTTAGTTTGGCAAAATGGGGTCAGAAACCTTTCGAAAGTGTTTTGAGGTATCAAATGACTTTTTTGGGGGGTAAAAATTTATTGCTTTAATTCACCTTTTCATGTTATTCTACACACAAAGATCTTTCCAATCACACAAGAAGCGCATTGATCAAGTTCGTATGCATAAATTTATGCCATTCAAATTTTTACCAACTTATTTTCACCACCACGGTTCAAGAGGATGCCACGTCAGCCCCCATTATTCATGGAAAATGAGCTAGCCACGTGATTGTGATGTAAAAGACCCTTGAAGAGTCTATATTGTAACTCTAGTTAAGAGATGAGGTAGTAAAACTCGACCATTAGTAGCCTATTTGGCTATGTTATAACTGGGCCACTAGGAGGAAGAAGCATTCCATTCTTTCAAGTGCATTTGTTCCATAGTTGAGCAAAATAGCCAAGAGGGATAGGAGGCAAAGCACACATAGAGGAATTATGCATTGTAGCAGCCCACGTGCCATAGGCCATACTTCTTTGTACCTGCAGCCATATTTATAGAGAAAGAAAGAGAGCATAGCGACCTCATCTTCCAGTTGGGTTTTCTCCTGAAAGGGTTTCCAAGAACATATCTTGTGTCTCATGTGTGTGTGAGATTTTATTTTATTGTTCTCTATTTCCTGCATAATTTCCATTCACATGCATGCACTGATTAAAGTAAAATCTACAGATGTAGAAATTTAATAAATTTGTAATAGTGTAGAATTTCATATTTTTAAACAATATTATCAAATGTGTTGTGACAAATTGTCCAGTGGAATATCCACGATAGTGTATGGATAACACTGGCATAATAGTAGGTTTCTTTGGGTATTTTGTGGAGATTTGCAGGGGATTTAGATCGGTAGGGTCGGAAATCGTAAAACCCTAATCATGGGCGATGAATTTGTAAATGATCCTTGTGATCTTGTAGAGGTGAGGTTTTGTGGCTCGAACAACGAGTCGCAGATATAAATCACAATGTAAACCTCCTCATGGCGTCCCTAAGCAATAAGCTTGGGATATTTGTAGAATATGGGGGTTCAAATGCATAAGATAAATCAAAAGGGGGATCAAGAGATAGGGAAGAAACGAAGAACCAGTCTAAGAAAGAATTTGGAAAAGATCAACTCAGTTCAAGTGTCGTGAATCAATCACCGTTTAAAATGGAAGAAAAATTCGATATCAAGCCGTAAAATGGCAAGATCAATATTATGAAGCTGACTCTGACTAGTTACAACAACTTTAAGTTTATCTCAACATCCATCAAATTGAGGAAGGGCATAAGATCTCATTTGCGCGATTGAAATTAGAGGGCCATGCAATGACTTGGTGGGAGAGCCACACAAAGACCCTCAGGTTGGAGGGAGAGCATTCAGTGACTAAGTGGGAGGAATTCAAAACCCTCATTAAGTCACAATGTTATCCCATTGGGTACGTAGAGGACCAGTGGCTCCGGTGGCACTACTTCAGGAAAATGTTGGGCCAAAGCATGCAGGAGTACACTACATAGTTCAAAAAGATGGTTATAATGTTGGGTATCTCTCTAAAGAATCAGATGTACTCCTCAATTATTTGGGGGGTTTGCATCGCCATCTACGTGAGAAAGTGATGTTGTTCAAGCACAAATCGGTGGACGAGGCTTGTGTACAAGCACAATACCAGGAGAAGATAGGCCTGAAGAGAGCACAATCAAGTGGATCAAACTAGAAGGAGCAACACAATGCTTCTAAGTAGGGAAATAAGATGCAAAATGGGGCAAAAGATAAAAATACGACAACCACAACACACTAGTGCAAAGATACTAGCAATCATTGTAACCAATGTAACATTGATGGCCATACCGAGGAGAAGTGTTGGAGTTGCATCCATATCCAAACCAGAGAACAAGAAGAAAGATAATAAGAAGAAGAATCTCATGGCCACACATTTGTGAAACCAAGTTGAAAGCAACTCATACGTGGATGAGAAGATCATCAATACATCACTGCAGGAGGAGGTGAATTTGAGTAGCCTTCAACAACACGAGGAGAAAGAAATGACCAAACTCTTCCATATAAAGATACAGATCAAGGAGATAGAGAATGATTCTCTGTTTGACTCGGGATCGCAGACAAATCTCATTGAAGTAGAGTTGGTCAAGAAGTTGGGGTTAGAAGTTCGTGATCATCCAAACCCATATCCACTAGGATTGGTAAATAAGGATGTAGAGCTAGAGGTAATAAAATAGTGCAAAATTAGAATTGCTTTTAGTGTTAATCTTTTCCACAATAATACTAAATTTGAGAATGCAGAGTGGAGCTACAGACTTCATAAACTTTAATACTAGTTATAAAACCCTGATGGATTAGTCTCGTTTAAGAATATGGTGAAAGGGAAGGGTTCCAATTCTATGAACCAAAACCAAAATATGTTAGGACCCTACATTGTCGAACAAATAGAACAAGCTCCAGCCATGGAAGTTAAAAACATAAAGGTTATTAATTCACTTTTCTCTGATCTCTAACCTATGGCTATAATATGTAGGTTTATTGGGTTCTAGCCAATATTTGAAGATTTACACATGTGGTATTCTCCTCCTAGACACCTAATTGAAACATCTTCTTATGCTCCAAAGGATTCTTCGTAGTTGAATTTAAATCAAAGAAATATATAGAAAAAGTACAAAATGATTGATCTAGATCGGATCATTATATTGTTTTCCATCTATCTCAATGCATTCAAAGTGGGAAAAATGGAGGAATTAGCCTATGGGACCGTTTTTATCGACGGGACCCAGTTTGGAAAAACGGGGTCTGAAACCTTCCAGGAGTGTTTTGAGGCATCAAATGACGTTTTTTGGGGGTAAAACATTGTTGCTTTAGTGTGCACCATCTCATGTTATTATACACACAAATCTCTTTCCAACCATGAAAGAAGCACATCAATCGAAGTGTGTGCGCGAAAGTTATTCCACTCAAAAGTTTACCTTCTTATTTTCACCACCATGGTTCAAGAGAATGCCGCATCAACCCCCATTTTCCATGGAAAATGATCTAGCCACATGATTGTGATGTAAAATACTCTAGAAGCGTAACTCTAATTAAGATTTGAGGTAGTCAAACTTAACCACTAGCAGGTTATCGAGTTTTGTTATAACTCGGCCAGTAGGAGGAAGATACATTCCATTCTTTCGAGTGAATTTGTTCCATAGTTGAGCAAAATAGGCAAGAGGAATAGGAGGTAGACCACACATAGAATATTTATGCATTATAGTAGCCCACGGGCCATAGACCATATTTCTTTGTACCTGTAGCCATATTTCTAGACAGAGAAAGAGAGCGGAGCGGCCCCACCTTCTAGTTGAGTTTTCTCTCGAAAGGGTTTCCAAGAGCATGCCTTGTGCCTTATGTGTGTGTGAGCTTTTATTTTGTCATTCTTTAATTTCTGCATAATTTCCATTCGCATGCATGCACTAATTAAAGTAAAATATACAGATCTAGAAGTTTAATAAAACTGTATTAGTTTAGAATTTCATATTTTTAATATAATATTATCAGATCTATTATGACGAATTGTCCAGTGGAATATCCATGACAGTGTACAGATCACATTGGTATTATAGCAAGTTTATTTGGGTATTTTGTGGAGATTTGTGAGGGATCTAGATCAGTAGCGTCGAAAATCGTAAAACCCTAATCATGACAGACAAATTTGTAAATGACCCTCGTGATCCTACAGAGGTGAGGTTTTCGCGATTGGAACAACAAGTTGTATACATAAATCACAATGTAAACCTCCTCATGGCAGCAATAAGAAATAATCTTGGGATATTTAGAGAAGATGGGGGTTTAAATGCATAGGACAAATTAGAAGGGGGATCGAGAGATAGGAAAGAAATGAAGAACCAGTCTAAGAAAGAATTTAGAAAATATCAACCTTGTTCGAGTGTCATGAATCAATCCTTGTTTAAAATGGAAGCAAAAGTCAATATCAAGCCATACCATGATGAGATCGAAATTTTGAAGCTGAATCACTAGTTACAACAATTGGAAGTTTATTTTAGCATTCATCAAATTGAGGAAGGACAAAATATCTCATTTGCGCACCTGAAATTAGAGGGCCATGCACTGACTTAGTGGGGGAGCCACACACAGACCCCGAGGTTAGAGGAAGATCCTCCAATGACTTAGTGGGAGGACTTCAAAACCCTCATTAAGTCACAGTTTTATCCCATTGGGTACATAGAGAACTAGTGGATCCGATGGCACTACTTCAAGAAATATTTGGGCCAAAGCATGCAGGAGTACACCACGAAGTTCATAAATATGGCTATAATGTTGGGTATCTCTCCAAAGAACCCAGATGTACTCCTAAAGTATTTTGGGGTTATGTAGAGCCATCTGCGTGAGCAAGTGATGTTGTTCAAGCCCAAATCGGTTGGCGAGGCTTGTGTATAGGCATAGTGGCTGGAGAACATAGGATTAAAGAGAATGAAATCAAGTGGATTGAAACATAAGGAGCAACATGATGCTTCTAAGGAGGGAAAGAAGAAGAAAAAAGGTTGAAAAGAAAAAAAGATGGCAACCACAACACACCAATGCAGGAAATCGTAGCAACCACTGCAACATTGGTGGCTATACAGAGGAGAAGTGTTAGAAGTTGCATCCATAGCTAAACCCGAAAAACAGGAAGAAATATAATAAGAAGAAGAAACTCATAGCCACTGATTCGAGCAACCAAGTTGAAAGCGACTCGGACGTGGATGAGAAGACTATTTGTACATCAGTGTAGAAGGAGGTAAATTTGAGTAGCCTTTTGAAATAGGAAGAGAAAGAAATGACCAAACTCTTCCATATAAAGATTCAGGTCAAGAAGACAAAGATTGATGCTCTATTTGACTCAAGATTGTAGGTGAATCTCATTGCAGTAGATCTGGTGAAGACATTGGGGCTAAAATTTCGTGATCATCCAAACCCATATCCACTGGGATGGGTATAGAGTTGAATGTAACAAACAGTGCAAAATTATATTTGTTATTAGTGTTGATTTTATTGATGAAATAGATCTAGATGTGGTTCCCCTTGATGTATATGGAGTCGTGTTTGGGAGTCCATACATGTACATGCAAGATGTAATTACGAGGAGAGCCAACTAGTACTGGCTCATCAAGGATGGAAAATCGTTCATCATCAACGTGCACAAAGGCAAGTCAAAAATTTCACTGGTAAGTGCCAACCAAGCCAAGAAATTGATCAGTTCCAATAAGAAGTATGTTTTATTGTTTTTAAGAGGAAGTCAGTATGTAGAGGAGTCAATAAGAGGCAAGGCAACCTTGGAGGGGTGTACTAATAAATGGAAACAACAATTAGAGGAGTTGTTACATGCATATAAGGATGTGTTCTGAGAGCCTAAAGGGTTACCAGCTAAGAGAGAAGTGGAGCACGAGATCCAACTATTGTCGGACTCCCCATTGCCAACTATTAGGTTGTACAAACAATCTGTTATAGAAGCAAGTGAGGTGAAGAAATCATTGCAACAACTACTGGAACGAGGTGTCATTCGACTGAGTACATCACCATGTGGGTCACCCATCATCATTGTGCTAAATAAGGATGGGACATGGTGGATGTGTATAGATTACAAGGCGTTGAACAAAATCACGCTAAAAAACATATACCTCCTACCTAGGATAGGTGATTTGTTGGATCAATTGCAACAAGCAAAATACTTCACCAAGTTGGATTTGAAGTATGGATATCATCAGATTCAAGTCAAAGAACAAGATACCTGGAAAACCACCTTCAAAACAAGGAAAGGTTTGTATGAGTGGTTATTCATGTCATTTGGCCTATGTAATGCACCAACTACATTTATGAGATTAATAAATGATTACCTAGCCCTTTTATAGATTCATTTGTTATTATCTATTTGAATGATACACTTGTATATAGTGCTACTTGGGAGGAGCACATTTCATATTTGATGCATGTGTTGGAAACATTGAAGAAGCACCAACTTCTAGAAAATCTCAAGAAGTGTGAGTTTGCACATCAATATTTGGTGTATCTGGTGTATGTATCAGTGGAGGAGAGTTGAAGATAGATCCTTCCAATATGGATGCCATCATGAAATGTTCGGTGCCTACTAATGTTTTTGAGGTCAGGAATTTCATTGGGGCAACACAGTACCTGAGGAAATTCATAGCCTCGTTTTCAGCGATAATAGCATCGCTCCACACCGTAACAACAAGTGGCAAGAGTTTCCAGTGGCAAAAAGGTCAGCAGAAAGCTTTTAAGGGGCTAAAGAAGAAGATTAATCAAGCACCAGTTTTGAAATTACCAAAATTGCAACGACCCTTTGCAGTAGAGATAGACACGAGCGGGTATGCTATGGAAATTGTCTTGATGCATGGAGGAAGGCTTGTATGCTGCCATTCTGAAGTATTTAATGGGGCAGTTCTTAACTACCCTACCTACAACAAGGAGATATATGTCATGGTGCAAGTTGTGAAGAAGTGGAAGCACTATCTGATGGGAAAGGATACAATAATACACACAAATCTCCAATTGTTACAGTACTTGCAGACCTAGATCAAGCTATTATAAACCAAGCATTACAAGTGGATGGAGTTTTTACAACAGTTTCATTTGGTGACAAAGTATAAGGGAAACGTGAACAAGTTGGCAGACATGCTTTAAAGGCCACCTACATCAAAGATCACAACTTTGGGGACTCTTATGCACATGGATCCATTCACCCATGATGCATATGTGGCATATTCAGAGGACGAGGAATTCAAGGAGTTGCATCAATAGTTATAGAGTCAAAGTCATGTGCACGATGGCAACAACATCATTGATTACCATCTTTAGGATGGGTTGCTCTATAAGTTGGATAAGCTACGTGTTCCTAAAGGTGAGCAATTGCGTTTGACTAGAGAGGCTCACATCTCCAAGGTTGTAGGGCACTTTGGTGTAGGGAAGATCATGGCTAACTTGCAGAGGTATGTGTATTGGCCCAAGATGCAAGAGCAAGTAGCTAAGTTCATAAGAGGATACATTCTTTATTGTACTAGAAATCCTTGCAACATGAAATAGGGTCTATATCATCCCTTACCTATACCTAATCATCCTTGGGAAAGCATTTCCATGGACATTATGGGAGGTTTACCAACAACCAGGAAGGGACATGACTAACTTTCGTGGTAGTTGACAGGTTGAACAAGATGTGTGTTCTCATGCCTTGTAAAAGACCATCGACGAGCAAGAAGCAACAAACTTGTTCTTTGAACAGGTTTGGGTGCACTTTGGGATACCAAGGAGCATCGTTCAAACTAGGATACAAAATTCTTAAGTGCATTCTGAACTACATTACGGGAGAAGATGGAGATAAATTTGAAGAGATCTACAATATTCCATCTAGAGACATAGGCAGACAAAAGTAGTCAACATGGACTTCATGAAGATTATGAGGGGATACAACCAGATGCATCCAAAGACTTGGGATGAAAATCTAGTATATATACAACATTATCAAAATAGAACAATCCACACTTCTATAAGAAAGTCTCCATTTGAAACTTGTTTTGCATATTTTCCACCTTCACCTTTAGATATTGCATATGGGAAGCAAGGAGGAGCAAGGGAAGATCTTACAGAAGATGCTTTGAGGGCTAAAAAAATTATAGTGAATATAAGGTAGATCCATCTACAGGCACAAGAAATACTCAAGAAGTCACAGGATAAGTACAAGGCCAAGCATGATCAACAAAGAACAGAGAAATCGTTCAAGGTGGGAGACATAGTATGGCTACAGTTGAACAAGCAGAGGTTACATAG
Organism: Pinus albicaulis; assembly: GCA_034641835.2. Lineage (NCBI taxonomy): Eukaryota > Viridiplantae > Streptophyta > Pinopsida > Pinales > Pinaceae > Pinus > Pinus albicaulis. The sequence goes on along the minus strand of CM076582.1, from coordinate 46,563,300 downwards.
GCTTGGTGAGAAAATCAAGGCTATGAGGTATGGTCCCTTTGAGATACTACAAATGCAGGTGATAATGCATATCAACTTAGCTTACCACCATATATGCACATTTACTTCGATGTGAATGTAGAAATTTGAAACTCTATGAGCCTTCCATGCTAGACCAAGAAGAGGAACAAGTCCTACCTTCTGTGGAGGATTTCGCATCAGTTGCCCAGGCAGAGTTGATAGAAGATATTTTTTTGCATAATATTTCCAGAACTATAAGACAGGGGCAGCATGACCTTTGGTATATTGGGTTGAAGGGACAACTTATAGGCAAAGCTAAATGGTACATAAGAGAGAAGGTGGAGGAAAATTCACCTCACCTCATTTAGTAGAAGTTTTTGGGGACCAAAATCCTCCCAAAATGGGGAGGTGTGATCTGGATTGGATCAATATATTGTTTTTTCATCCATCTTGATGCATCCAGAGTGGAAAAAGTGGAGGAATTAACTCATGGGACCGTTTTTACCGACGAGACCCAATTGGGAAAAACGAGGTCTAAAACCTTCCAAGAGAGTTTTGAGGCATCAAACGACGTTTTTTTGGGCTAAAACTTTGTCACTCCAATGCACATATTTTCATGTTATTCTACACATAGATATATTTCCAACGATGCAAGAAGCACATCAATCTGAGTCTGTATGTGAAAGTTATGCCACTCAGAAGTTGACCTTCTTATTTTCACCACCATGGTTTGAGAGGATGCCACGTCAACCCTCGTTATTCATGGAAAAGGGGCTTGCCACATGATTATGATGTAAAATACTCTAGAAGAGTCTACATTGTAACTCTGGTTAAGAGTTGAGGTAGGCAAACTTAACCACTGGTAGGCTATCAGGTTTTGTTATAACTGGGCCACTGGGAGAAAGAAAAATCCATTCTTTCGAGTGCATTTGTTCCATAGCTGAGAAAAATAGGCAAGAGGGATAGGAGGTAGAGCACACACAAAGTTTTGTACAATGTAGTAGCCAACGGGCCATAGGACATACTTCTTTGTACCTGCAACTATATTTCTAGAGGAAGAAAGAAAGTGGAGTGGCCTAGCCTTCTAGCTTCTTTTTCTCCCGAAAGGATTTCCGATATATTATGTCTAATGTGTGTGTGATTTTATTTTTTTATTCTCTATTTTTTGCATAATTTCCATTCACATGCATGCACTATTTACAATAAAATCTACAGATCTAGGAATTTAATAAAACTGTAATAATGTAGAATTTAAATTTTTTAATATAATATTATCAGATTTGTTGTGACGAACTGTCTAGTGGAATATCCACGACAATTTACAGATCAACGATGGGCATTGGTTTTAGGGTAGGGTAGGGCTCTTTATCACCCCATGGTTCCCAAATTTTGATGCCACAAGTATGGTGGTCACAACAATATTAGTTTGGTTAAGACCAAATCTCCCTCTTCCCTTCTAGCACCATTAGGTTCTAGAAGAGGTTGGAAACATTATGGGAAAATTCAAAAAATTGGACCTTGACAGAACAAAAAAAGGGTATCTTCACTTTTGTCAAAATTTGTGTAGAGATGGACCTCAACAAAGGTCTACCTAATTACATCCATATGAAACATAAAAAATTTAGTGGACCTAAGTCTTATATTATGAGAACACAACATTTAGATGTCAGTTGTGTTTTCAAACAGGACACCTGTAGAACACTTATCTGCAGGTAAAAAAGCTCCCGAAAAAAAAGAAAGAGATACACTCATAAGCCAAAGGGATGGAAAGTATTCGATCCTCTACATTCTGAAGAAGAAGAAGAGAACGTGGTGGAAAATGCAAATAAGGAACAACATGGCAACCAAGTAGATGAAGAGGTTTGGTTTGGGCAAAAATTGCAAGTAGATGAAGGGGGTGTGGTTCGGGGAGAAACTATAATCGATATCCAGAAGGGTATTGATGTGGAAAATACGAAAGCAACTAAGGAGCTAAACGAGGAAACAATTAACAAATCAAGCAATGGGGATATAAAGAGAGATCATGTATCAGAGCATTCTCACTTGGAACAATATGCCCCTTTGCAAGCAACCGATAATGAATTAACCAGGTAAAAATTGAGCCCTCCCAAGGGGTTTTGCAACAATTTTAGAAGACGAAAGGAAAAAAGAGGAAATTAAGTGATTTTTATCAAACTTAAACACCAACAATTTTGATGCAATTCTTGTACTATTTTTCTTTTATTTTTTAATCATTAGCCAAATCGTTGACGTGATTGAATGCTTAACAACATATACATAATGCACTTTTGTTTATTGGCTTCAAGTTAAATAAAATTACAATTTTCCTAAAAAAATGATTATTAATTATATGTTCTAAAATTTAAGGATTGTGAATTATTATTATTTAACTTTTTGCCAAGATAGTGTTTTCTAGTTTAGTATGGAAGAGATGTTGTAATGTCCTAGTATGTAAACATTTTGACTCAGTCAAATTACACAAAAAAATAGATAACAAAAAATAAACTAATTTTGGGTCTATCAAGCAAAACCTCTTATTTGAGTGCAAAAATCGAAGGTTTGCACCTCGAGAGATTTGATCCCTCTTTGTGCTTTATAAATTCGAAGTTAAGAAAGATCTAGGTTTTAATGTCATATGTATATTATTATATTATGTTGTTTTAGTTGAAAAAATATATTTTTTATTTTATTAATAAAAATAAAACTATAATATAATAAATTGAATCGAATCAATTTATTGTTATTTTTTTGTTGAATTTATATTTATTTATATTATTTTATTTAACAATTTATTTTACTACAATGTTTCTCCCATACTAAGTTACAAAGAGCCTCTTTCAATGCTCTCTTAATGTAAAGATGAAAACAACTAATATTCTTTTTAATATAATGTTATGTTCATTCATAGCTTTTTGTTAATTTATAACTTTTCTAATTATCTAACAACTCTAATTGTAATTGTATAATTTCTAACTTCCCCAATCAAAGTGATTTAAGTAGCAAGATTGTGAGGGGGGAGGGGGTTAGGCCCCCCGTCATCACCTTGCTTAACATTAATCCAACTATATCATGGCATTAACTCCCTATGCACAATATGGTCTGCACCCCAAACATTACCTAGCTCCATATGCTTTTGACAAAGGAAATCACCACAAGTGTTGTGGTTTACTCTGAGTTGTGATATAGTAACAGGGAACAACTTGCCACCCTATCATTATTTTATTTGAAGCTCCTAGTTGTTTCCTTTACAAAGAGAGGGAAATTTGATTGTTAGAACACCTCTCGTTTATGTATGGCGGCTTGCAACCCAACACATTAGGAGCCTGAGGTTGTTTTTCTTGAGACATTTAAAGGTGTTAGGCTTGCAACAAGAAACACACACTCAAAGGTCAACATCTATCGACAATGGTTTTGGCTTCAACATCCACCCCATAGCATTTAGGGCTAATTTCTCTTCCTAATTTTACTTTCAAACCTATTGAATGTCTCTATATTTGTGATTCTAGCTTATTTAAATATTACATTCTACAAGGAAAGACCTTAGTTTTTTTGGGCATTCATTTCTCTTGCTCTAATATCCATCTCCCTTGGTGCATTAGCCCTCCCCCTCGATCACCATTTTCACTCATTAGCACCATGTATCTTTATCTACAATGGGTTGTGGCCATCAAGGCTTGCCCAACAAGTTGTCTTTATTCTTCTTGAGAATGGTCTAATTGCAGTCTCTTACATCTTAATATATACTCTTCCACTCTTGTCATGTAGGTATTAACCCTGTACAGAAATTGCGTGCAATGGAATTCTTAAAAACAGAAAATAAACAATGGCAAGAACATAAACATAAAACACATAGATTTTACCTTGGATCCCAAAACCGGGACTACCGGATTAATTTTTCATTATATTCCTTTCAATGTTACAATACATATATATACATGTCGAAGCATTCATAAACCCCAATCCATTAACCCTGGATTAGAACATAACCATAATTCCCTTAACCATATCTACAAAATACCATGGAAAAAAAAACAATCGTGCCCAAAACCATGTGTAAAACCCATGCATAAAACCATAGGTAGGTCCGCCCACTAGTCGTGGAAATAATATAACACACACCCAACATTCTCCCACTTGTTGTTTTCTTTTCCGCATAGGGGGTCATAGGAGATAGTCATTGGTCCAACCCTGCAACACACATTGTTTCTCTACACCAAGAAAACTTATCAGTGCTCACAGACTTTGTCAATGCATCTGCAACATTCTTCAGAGTGTCCACCTTTACCAGAAACACCTTTTTGTCCTCAACCATATCCCTCACAAAGTGATACTGAACATCAATATGCTTTGTCTTTGAATGATAAGCAGGGTTCTTTGCCAATAAAATTGCACTTTGGCTATCATAGTCTATCCTTATAGCTTGTTGTACCAACCCCATACTTGAACACAAACTATGAAACCAAACTACTTCCTTGCTTGCATGAGTGGTTGCCAGGAATTCAACCTCCGTAGTTGAAAGAGCCACTATAATTTGTCTTTTTCTCATCCAACTAAATGCTCCTCCAAATAGGTTAAACACATACCCACTTGTAGATCTTCTTTGATCTATATCTCTAGCCCATTTTGCATCAACAAAGCCACAGATGTCCAAAACTATGTCCAATCTTGGTCTTCCTTGGTAGCACAGACCATAATCACTAGTACCACGCAAATAACTGAAAACCCGCTTCATTGTTGTCTAATGCTCCTTCCCTAGTTTTGACATAGACCTGCTCAATACCCCCATTGCATATGCAATGTCTGGTGATCCGGATTTATGCAGGAACACAATGAAATACAAAAGTATAGAAATACACATAAACGCATAGATGCAATAGAAATAAAACTTTATTTCATTAATAACAAATAACTGAAATATGCTTACAGACATAATGGAAATAAACTAGCTAGGGCGCTGGTAACTTATCTCTAAGAAGAGATGTGGCGGCTATAAGCCTTTGAACTGTGTTACAATGAGACTCAAAGGCCTATTTATTATTGAGGAACAATGGAAAACCCTAAACATCCAAAGACCTAACCCTAGGAGATGAAACGCCAAAACTACGGGCCTCGTTTGCGTAAATTGGTACATCAACTTCCCGAGGACGTAACTTTGGCATATGATCTCTATTTGACACGCTCAATACCTCGTTTGAAAAATCTATTTGAGGAATACAAATTTTGAGTGAACAACATTGAAGTAACTTCCATGTTGCTCTCGGTTTCCCAAAAAGCGTTGTTTAGGGCCTCAAAATGGCTCCGGAAGTTTAGGGCCCGAAAAACTGCTAAAAATAGTAAATTGTGCTATAATTAAGGAAACTAAAATATTTAAAGAAACAATGGTGGGGGTCCAAGTGGAATAGGCGGGTGGCCACCAATATACACCTGGATAATTCCTCCCCCCTTAGGAAGTAATTGTCCCCATTGCGTTGAGTTCCTCCATGAGATGAGAAAACTTCTACTAAATTTGCTCCCTGGTGAGCCACTTGCGTTGGTGAAGGAGTTGGCCTGCTTTGACAACTCGATATAGCGAGATCCTTTGTTGTCGGGTGTGCTTGATCTGTGTATCCATGATTCGATCAATTGTGGCTTGTTCCATGCCATCTTGGTTTAACTCTGTTGGTGTGAGTTGTTCTGTTATGTCAGATGTGTCTAGTAGAGGCAGAAAATAGGGTCAAAGGTGGTCCACATTGAACATTGGGTGTATACCATGGAATGGTGGAATAATGAGCTCAAAGGAATTGTCCCCTACAACCTTGGTGATGGTTTATGGCCCATATTGGAGCGGGCGAAGCTTGTGGTGGGGTCCAGCGAGGTGCTCCTTCTGCAAATGTAGCCACACTTTGTCGCCCACCTAGAAGTTGTGTGGCACCCGATGTTGATCATGTTGTTGCTTGTACTTAGCATTGGCTATGTCCAATATATCATGAACTTTTTGGCGGATGTGTTGAATGCGCTCAATGAAGTCATTCGTCTTGTCAGCCTCAGACTGGACATGAGCTAAATCTGCATGAGTAGCCGCAAATGGCATGGCTATGTCAATGGGACATAATGGCTGGAATCCCAAGCCCATTTGAAAGGGGTTGTGGCTGGTTGAGCTATGGAAAGCCCAGTTATAATTGCGTTGTACATAGGGGAGGCTCTCATATGGCATGTGCATGGACGCTTTGAGTTGTACATGCGCAAAATGTGTACGATCATCTGGTTGACGACCTTTGTTTGGTCATTAGTTTGTGGATGGAAAGCTATGGAATTAGTGAGCTTGGTGTCCAGCATCGACCAGAGGCTGGACCAAAATATACTGAGGAACGTGCTGTCTCGATCTGAGATGATAGACTGTGGGATCCCAAAGTGTGCCCACACTCGTTCAAATAAGAGTTTAGCAGTGGCTTATGCTGTGATATTCTTCTTGTAGGTTGTCATAATGGCCATCTTCGAGAATATGTCGACCACCACAAAAACACAGTCATTTCCATGCTTAGTAGAAGGAAGGTCGACTAGGGGTAGGCAGCAGAGTATAAGGCCTTGCTTCTTGATGGTCGGTTTGGCAACGGTGCAGGCAGTGTAGGACTTGATGTACTTCCCGACATCCTGTCAAAGGTTTGGCCAATATAAATACTTTTGCATTACTGCCACTGTTTTCACGACCTCGAAATGCCCAATGGCTCGAATGTAGACTATAGTGTGCTTTCCAAATCATCTTGGCATGCTTGCTTGAAGGAACACAAAGGTGTCAGAGGTGACATAGCAGGGCATCTTGGAGGTGAAGATCTTGAACTTGTTTACCCTCCAAGAACGTATTGTATGTATGGCTAAATTATGGATCGCTTTGGTAAAGAAGTGACCAATTGGAAGTCTCGTACCCACAAGAGTTTAACACAGTGCTTAGCGCCATGATCGGTGGTCAGCTAAGGAAGTCTGTAACATTATTGGTGCTACCCTTCTTGTAATTGATGTTTAAATTAAATTGTTGCAGGTATGTGGACCACTTCTAATGGTGATCGTTTTGCAACTTCCCTTGTGTCTGTATGAACTGCAAGGGTCGGTGGTCTGTGTGGATGACCATTTCCTTTCCCAAAATGTGATGCTTCCATTGTCAGCAAGTCTGTACAATGGAATACATATATTTTTCATATGTGGGATACTTCCATATTGTGTCAGAAAGTGTCTCACTATGATATGCCAATGGATGCCCCTATTGGGTAAGAACTGCCCCAATAGCATAGTCAGAGGCATCTGTCTCAATCTCAAATGGTTATTGCAAGCCTGGTAATGCGAGCATCGGTGCAGATCATAGGATATGCTTCAACTCTATGAATGCGTTTTGTTGAGATTCAGACTAAAAGAATTTTGTTTTCACCCCACCCTTGGTGACTTGACTCAAGGGCCAAGTGATATGAGAGAATCTCAACACGAACCTGTGGTAGAAATTGGCAAGACCCAAAAAGTTGCAGAGCTCTGTTAGAGTGGTTGTGGCCGGCTAATCTCGAATTACTTGGATCTTGGCTGTATCCACATGCACTTGCTCATCAATAATGTATCCCAGATACTGAACTTGGGTCATGCCAAAAGCGCACTTCTCCAAATTTGCACACAAATTGTGTTGCCATAGTGTTTGGAGGAACTGGCAGATGTGGTGGAGGCGATCTTCCCAAGTATGGTTGAAGATCAGGATGTCATCTAAGTACACCACTCCAAATGAGTGGGTGAATGGTCGCAATATGTCATCCATTAGCCTCATGAAGGTTGTGGGGGCATTCGTCAACCCAAAAGGCATGACCATCCATTCAAAAAGGCCCTCCTTGGATTTGAAGTCAGTCTTCCACACATCAGAGGGTTCGATTGGTACTTGGTGATACCTAGACTTCAAGTTGATCTTACTGAAATATTTCGCCCCCTTGAGTTTTTCTAGAAGGTCATCAATCTGTGGGATCAGGTACCTATTCCGGACAGTGATCTTGTTCAATGCCTGATAGTGACCTTTCTGCAACAGCTCCTGAATCTGCCTCTTGATTTTGTCGTTCTCTAGAACAGAGCGCCAGTAGATTGGTCCATTGGGCAATGGTGCACCTCGGGTCAGATCGATGGACTGCTTGACCTGACAGTGCAGAGGCACCCCTGCGGGGGAGGTGAAAATGTCCTCGTTATCCTTCATGACCTTGTCCATCTGTTGTTTCCATGTGGAGGAGCCCTACCTGGAGGTCGTGGCCACAATATTCTACTTTCCTTGAGGGCGGATCATTGGGAAAACAAATTTCCTGGTTTTTTAAATGAGCTTATTGCACTGTTTTGCAGTAACCAAAGAGATAGTGGTAGGCGGTGCTACCTCTGGTATTTTGTACAACTTATTGCCCATAGTAACAATAATAGCACGAGACCATGACTCATACACATCATATCACTTCCACAAGTATTGTTGGCCTAATAATACATCATAAACATCAAGAGGAGTAATGCCACATAACACCTCATTTATGAAGGGCTTGATGTTGTAGAGAAGGAGACACTGCTGGTGATGCAGGGTTTGCAGAATTAACCCCACAATTAGCCACATCAACATTATTGAGTCAATGTTAGTCCATATTCACCCATCAGAATGGGTTTTCCCAAATATCTCCTTGGGTTTTATTTGGACCCTTAATTTAGAACCCGCTTTATATTTTATAACATTAACATTGTTTATGCATATATGTGGAAGCTTATATTATAAGTGGTTCTCGGGTCGATAACTCATATAACCATATAATAAAGTTTAGTTTTTTTTTTTTTTTTTTTTTTTTTTTTTTTTTTTTAAACTGTGGTCGCGCCTTCATATTACCTTATTGCATACACAACCTCACAACTATGTTCCATATCCATATTTCTTTTTAAAACCTTCGTAAATCATACCTTATCACATATCCACTATGCGCATTCCCGAAACTTAGCGATGTTTCGTTGATTTATCCACTTCGCAGTTCACAACAAATACCATTTCACAATTTGTAGCTAATATTATATATCGCTCTGCACCCATTATTATTCCACTGATCGCCAATTTATATCGCATCACATCGCATACTTTACCGATTTCGCGAATCGACAAACATAAATTTTCACATATTGAAAATCTTAACTTATCTCACTTCGGCTATTCGCAACTTTACACTCATCGGCACTTCGCAAATTTACACTCGTCGACACTTTACATATTTACCTTTCCACCGTTAACTGTTTTTCCATATCGCAAGCGTTATGTGATATGCGCATGCCTGCTCTGCTCGACACATGGCTCTTCTTCACACATTCCCAATTTATCTTGCGATGAGATATCTGCCATTAATCTTCGCCTTGATCCTTGCCATCCGATCTCTTCCTTTGGAAAACTTCTAAGATTTTTCTCTAAATATTTTTTTTTCTGTTTGTCGACTTCCACCACTCTATAGCTCCGTCTCCTCCACGCTACTCCTCCCGAGCTTTCTCTTCTGATTCTCACTCATATCTATGGCCTTCACGCTTATCACACTGTCTTCAATCCAAAATACCATGGCGTATTCGTTCTATGAATCTGAACTTCAGATTTTCTTCTATTTCTCGGCCTACACACAAGTTTATATGCACTTATTTCCCCTGTTAGTTTCATTTACAACCATTTAAATCTAGATTGGAATCACATAGATTCTAACCAGCCATTAAGTCTTCTATCACACAGTAAGACTTATTCATTCATCAGAATTCATGCAACCAGTTAATTATTTCACAAATATCGAAATTGTTCAATTACAGATCACTCAACATGTAAAAGAAACAAAACACAATCGCCATGAATTGAAATTCTCATTAATAAATAAATCATACAGATATAATGAAACTTGCTTACAATCTGGCTTTGTTCTGATGTTCCTTACATGGCCCTTTCCTCTTCTACAGAACCCTCTCTGTTCTTGGGCTCTTCTCCTTCTACTCTATCTCTACTTCCTACTTCCTACTTACTCTCTCTACTTGTCTTGAAGCTTACAATCAAATCTCCTTATTACCTATCTAATAATGTTCTCTTAATGCCTTCGAGGCTTGAAAATATATACAAAAGGTTATGCAACCAGTTTTGGTTCAGATCCACAATCTTCTCAACTAAATCCTAAGAATTCTCTAAATCCACAAAATAATCAACTAATTCTTAAGTCTAGGATTCACAAACCCTATGAAATCTCAACTAGCCTAAATCTCTCATGTTCTCCTACATTCGAGAACATTTACAAATATGCCTCATAATATTTAATTAAATCCTATTCTAAATGTCTCACATAAAATCACTCAAAATATTGAAAACTTCATTAATTGAATACTTAGGGAACCAACTCCATTGAAAACATAAGACCCCCTAGATTCTACTAAATGTACAAAATTTGGAACCATGATGCTCCTGCATCAGACTCCCAAGGTAGAAATTAATTATGATCTCCAGATCATGTGTCTTCAATTCTGATGGAATTCCTCCTGGATCCCAGACATTAGTTTGTAATTTGTCTTTGGCTGCCTTTCTTCCCTTCTGTTGTTTTGTTGTTGTCGTTCTCCAGGTCTCCATAATTTATGTTGCATTGCCCCACTGGATATGCTCTCACAATCTATTGGCTTTCTCTTGCTGCTACTGCTTTTCTTTCTTGTTGATGTCTTCTTCTGAGACACTTTCATCATCTACCTTATTTTTCTTTCAATCTCCAAGTCCAGTTTATCTCATGACTGGTACTCTGCCAATTGTGTTGCACTATGTCCAATCATCTTCAAACTGTTGTTTTTTACCTTCACTTTGGAGTTGTTGGATTCTTAATACCACCCTTACATCCTTACTCTCTTGTTGTTTCTGAACTTCCATCTCATCTCCAAACAACCTATGTTTAATACCTTTGATAAAAACATCACACTCAGATGCTTCCATCAAATAGTTTAGCAATTCACTTTCTACCTGATTCCTTTCAAACACCTCATCACTATGTCGCTTATTAATTCCAGCATAACTCTCCTCCTTTTCCTTGACTCGTTATTCTTTAGCATGAGACATATCTACCCCATTTTCCTCTTCATTACCATTCTTCTATTTGTCACTGATATGTGACACTTCCATCTCTCCTTTTGGGCTGACTGAATCTTCCTCATTCACATATCTACCTATGCATCCCTAAAGAAACCTCATTTCTTCATCAAGATTACTAAAACTCAAATCATTTACCTGAGGCCTCAATCCATGGCTTGACTCAGACTCCCTTAATAGACTTTCTAACAATAAAATCTCCCTGTTACCTTCCTCAAGCATTAAATTTTAATGCTTGATATCTTCCTTTTATTCTGCTTGCTTTTGGCTACCCATATAAGCCATACTCCCCCTGCTTGCAACTCCGGCAGTATGCAGAAAAACCATATCTTCTCCCAAATGTGTATGATCTTCCTCATGAAACCTAACTGTCTCATCCTTCTTATTTAAAACAGAATTCAAATTATGTCTCTCTACTTCTTCTTCTTTGACAATACCCAAAATTTTTCCATCATTATGTATTTCACCTACAAACATACACAAATTATAAAATTTAAAAACGTAAGACCTTGCAGTCTCACTTGATGCTTCAACCATCATGTCTTCTTGCTGCTCTGAATCCTTCATATGATTCAAAACCTCTGTAAGATTTTCCTCTATCTCTTCATTTCTTTCAGAAATCAACTGACCATGTTCTGGTTCACATACCAAACCTTTCTCCACATACTCACTTACTCTAAGTAACTCTTCCTTCAATTGAGCATTCACTATATGCTCCCACTTCACTCGCAATCTATGCCCTTCAAATTTCCTTTTCATAATCCAACCATACCTCTGGTCTCCCTTATTCATCTGTAACATTTCCATCAATAACCCAAGACATAAATTTATCTTAGCTTTCTCTCTATCAATCTCTTCTTGACTCATCATCTCTATGCCTTTTGCCTTGGCATGTTTCCTTCTGTTGTGGCTTTCATTTGAACCTCTGCAATGACCTTCAATGATCATCGACTTCCCCTCCTTTGTGAACTCCATCTTGTTCACTTATGGACTGCACTAAGTCTCTCTTTCTCAACAATTCTCCATACCTGCTGCAAGTACCTCACGAAGCCTTCTCTCCTTTGAGCTCGGTCTTTTGGTAACACTGGTTCTCTTTCTCTAGAACCTCTATTGAGCAACTCATTTGCTCCTTCGCTTCTGCAATTCCACTTCCTTTTGAGAGCACTCTTGTTGTCTCTGTCCAACCTTCAGTTGGATTTTCAGGTTCACTTCCACTTTCCTTCAAAGTATCCACTTTACTTTTCCTTTAAGAACGCATTTGGTTCTTCTCTTACAACTCCTCTTGTTGTTATTTTGCTAAGATATTCTCCTTCAATTTGCAATCTAAAATATGCAAACACAATCCTCAAGCCCATAATTATTATAAAAACATACCATATTAGCTTCATATCTCTACATGATCTTGTTCCACCATTCATCTGCACTTTGAATGGACTATTCCCTATTCCTTTGCCTCTGCAAATTCTCTTCAAGAGTATCAATTACTCTCCATATTCTGCCACACTTTTATCCCTATGTGTCTGTTGTCTGTCAGATTTAAAATTTGATCCTTCTTCTTGCAATCACAATTGTATTCTGCACATACAACTTCAAGAACATAACTCTGCTCTAACTTTCTCCCAAAAGATATTTTACTGCTCTGATACCAAATGTCTTATGCATAGTTAAACTCTGCAATCTTCATTTATAACATTTTTTTTCATTTACTCGCTCTGATACCAAAAATGATGTAGGGTTTGCGGAATTAACCCCACGATTAGCCACATCAACATTATGGAGTCAATGCTACTCCATATTCACCCATCAGAATGAGTTTTCCCGAATATATCCTTGGGCTTTATTCGGACCCTTAATTCAGAACCCACTTTATATTTTATAACATTAACATTGTTTATGCATATATGCAAAAGCTTATGTTATAAGTGGTATTATTATTATTATTATTATTATTTTTTAATACCGTGGTCGCGCCTTTACATTACCTTATGGCATACACAACCTCACAACTCTGTTCCATATCGCATTTTAAACCCTTTGCAAATCATACCTTATCGCATATCCACTATGCCTATTCTCGAAACTTGTTGTCGTTTCGCTAATTTATCAACTTCACAGTTCACGACAAATACCATTTCGCAATTCACAACAAATATTATATATTGCTCTGTGCCCATTTATTATTCCACCGATCGTCAATTTCTATCGCATGCGATATGCGATCGCATTGCATCGCATACTTTACCGATTTTGCGAATCGGCAAACATAAGATTTCGCATATCGCAAATCTTAACTTATCTCACTTCGTCTCTTCGCAACTTTACACTCGTCGGCACTTCGCAGATTTACCTTTCCACCGTTAACTGTTATGCCTGTTGGTAAAAAATTGTCATTGATGAAATATACTTGATGAGCTCTCCGAATGAAGGCTACACTATCACCACACTAGTTTCATGATGACCCCTATGAAAAAACCCTATTGTCCTAATCATCTTCTGCATTAAAAATTTCAAGGACAATCACAAGTAAAAAAAAAAAAAAAAAAATGTTTTTTTCTTATTCTTAGAGACATTCTTTCACAATGATCCTTATACCATCTGAAAGAGGATTCTTTCCTCTTTCCAACGAGTATTCACACACCCCCAACCCCCTGGTGGTTAGTGAGAAATTGATTTTTTAAGTTAAACAATATATATTTATTCATCTAGCCGACCTACACCTTGTCCCTTATGTTGGCCTACTTCCATAGGTCACGTCCCTTCACTTCAAAGTAAAATTCATATATATAGGAGCTCGAATATTTAATTAAACTAAACTTAGCCTGATTATCTAACACAAAGAAATATCTACAGTTCACAACTCGTGAACTTAGAAAAAAAGGGAGCATAAATGTCAATAAAAAAAAACTATACTACAATCTATTTGGGCATAAATACAATCACTGTGAGAACGTGAAACCAGGGTGACTAATCTGCAGACCTGTATCTTTGTATTGGAACAACCCTACTAAAAAATGCAGACCTATAACCTCAACCTTTGTATTGGTATAGCCCAAATAAATTTCGGACCTGTGATTATCATTTCAAAACCGCAGTCTCTGTGGTCATCAATTGGTGCAGTATTACTGCAATAAACTTCAAATTGTGGTGGATCTGTAATATTTCAGACCTGTGATTAACATTTCAGAATCACAGTCTCTGTGATCATCAATTGGTGCTGTATTACTGCAATAAACTCCAGACTGTGGTGGATCTATAATATTTCGAACCTCTGATTAACATTTCAGAACCGTAGTCTCTGTGGTCATCAATTGGTGCAGTCTTACTGCAATAAACTTCGTACTGTGGTGGATCTGTGACATTTCAGAACTGTGACTAAGATAACATTAAGGATGGTTTTTGGCTTAACTTAGTGATCCTGTAGTATTTCAGTACCTCGGACTGTGCCTATGAGAATGCTAATCGGACTGTGACTTCTACCTAGTTTACACTTCGAGATTCAAATTATAATTGCAGCATATCAACAATGAAGTCTAGTGGTGGAGCTATTTAAAGTCATGCTCAAGTGAAATCAAGGACAAGTCAAGCACAAGAAGACAAGTACAAAGTACAATGAAGAGAAGCACACATTATTTTTGGAGTTGATTAAACATCTGCAAAATTGAACAGTGAAGAACATTTTTGAAGACACTCAAATAAGTACATCACTTTTTCTTTCTTTTTTTCTATCAAAAGAAGACCGAAGGATTGGTGTCCTAGGGGTTGGTGCCTCTGAACACAAGGTTGGAGCCTTGAAAAGGATAGGGTCATAGCCCTGGAGGTTGGATCCTCACTAAAGCCCAAGTTGGTGCTTGGCAATAGGTTGGAGCCTGGAAGGTTGAAGGGTTGGTGCCCTTAAACATTATTGTACTCATTCATTTATAAAAGGATCATAATCCTTCCTTCTATAATAAATTATTCATTTCTCTATTTTTGTGTAGAATCTAATTGGTTATAATAACAATTGAAAATAAATATTGATTCACCCCCCTCTCAATATTTCCAACAATTGGTATTAGAGCCAGCTTCTTCATTATCAGCCTAACAGCTGGAAGAAGGATTCTTAGGCACAATGAATAACATAGAAGCAACAAGGAAGTTGCCTATCTTTGAGGGAAAAAATTTTGGTTTTTGGAAAAAGAGGATGTCCTACTATCTAATGTCTCTTGGTCCTGAATTATGGCACTCTGTTTTGGATGGGTACAAAGCTCCCTCCAGTCTTCCAACGGATCCAGACGAAAGAAAATCCTACATTGTTAATGCCAAAGCTTTAAATTCCATCACTAGTGGAATCACCGATTCTGAATTCACGAAAGTCATGATTGTGACTCAGCCAAAGAAGTACGGGATAAGCTGGTTTCCCTGTATGATGGGGACTCCAAAGTTATGAAGGCAAAGATTCAAACCTATAGAAGAAAATTCGAGAGTCTAAAAATGGATGATGAAGAAGATATTGCATCATACTTCCTCCAAGTAGTTGAAGTGGTTAACTCTCTTAAAGGGCTAGGAGAAAATATTGACGAAATCACTATTGTCAAAAAATATTGAGATCGCTTCCTGGCAGATTTGACTCCAAAGTAAGTGCCATAGAAGAAATGAAGGACATAGATACTCTCAAGATGGATTAACTTCATGGAATTCTCATTGCCTGTGAGATGAGTAAAGGAAGTCCAAATTTCAAGGAAGCAACATTCAAAGCCTCAAAATCAATAAAAAAAAGGAAAAGGATGGAATTGCAGCAACGATAAATCTGATACTGAAACCGAATTAGCTCAATTTGTACAAAGACTTAAGAAGGGATCTAAGCTAAAAGGCAAGTACCCTCTTATTTGTTTCAAATGTGGAAAAATAGGTCATTACGCTGTAAAATGTCCTCGTAAACATGATAGTGATGATGAAGAGGACTCTAAAAGGATGATGTACAAAAAGAAAGGGTTTCATAAGAAGAACTTCTTCTCCAAACAAGATGAGTCCGATGAAGATGAATTTGTAGTCATAAAAAAAAATCAACTAGAAAGATGCGTCATCACAAAGAAAGTGATGATGAATCAGATGAGGAAAGTAACTATGTTGGAAGCAAAGAAACATTATTCATGGAATTTACAAATGATGATGATTCAGAACTGGAAGATGAAGGAAACATGGATAGATTACTAATGAGTGCCATTGAAGAAAATGAGAATCTACGAAAGAAGATTATTTATCTCAAAATAGAAAAAGAGGAAGCAAAAATAAGGGAAGACTTCTTGAACAATAAGCTAAAAGAGAAGGATGATATTTGTGAAAGACGTGAAGCTAAAATAATATCTCTGAGAAAAGAATTGGAGCAAGTCAAAAGGAGTTGGCAAAGCTCTCTAGCACTTGATAACATTCTTAATACTCAAAAACCTCAACATGAAAAATATGGAATTGGTTTCGAAGGAGAATCATCAAGCACAAAGAATAATACAAGGAGTTATGCCGACATACTCTCTCGCCATCCAAAAGAAGAAAAGTCATCTCGTCAGGAACAAAGCCCCATATCAAAACCAACAATTAAAGAAAGATAAACTCCAAGGAAGAATGTTGGTTCAAGCTATGACTATTACAATATGCACCAAACTATTTTTCTTGGGTATTGTTACTATTGTAAAAACTTTGGGCATCAAGCTAAGCATTGCAAGGCTCATAAGAATGAAGCACCAAGATTGAAAGATCAAACAAACAAACTACGTGGTCCTAAAGAGCAAGGAAAAATAAAAACTTACAATTCCTTTGATCCTTTGGCTAAGTTTGATCCGTCTTGCTCATTATGTAATAATTATGATCATAATGAACAAAAAATCCCTCTCAAAGGGGAGGAAGCTAAAAGTGTAAATCTCAAAACTGATAAGTGTGGCCTAGATCTATGTGCTCATAGTGAAGAAAATAATTGGTTCGTGGATAATGGATGCTCAAGACATATGACAGGTGACCAAAAGAAGTTTATCTCATTGAACAAGAAAAATGGAAATGTATCCTTTGGAAGTGGATCCGCTAAAATCACTAAAAAATGAACTGCTACCCTTGTCAATGGACAAGGAAAGGCTCAAAATACCTTGCTGGTAGAAGGGCTCAAACACAATCTCTTAAGTGTTAGCCAAGTTTATGACCAAGGACATAATGTTGTCTTCAATACTAAAAATTGTGAAATAAGAGACTCATCCTCAGGAGAACTTGTGGCGAAAGGAGTAAGAACACCATATAATGTTTACATTCTCAGTAAAATCCAAGGAGATAAATGTTACATAAGTCAAACAGATGAAAGTTTGTTATGGCACAAGCGATTGGGGCATACAAGTTTTGATTACCTGGTCAACATCAACAAAATTAATGCAGTAAGGGACATTCCAAAAATGTGCAAGCCAAATCAAGTTGTATGTGGCCCATGCCAACATGGAAAGCAAACTAGAACTAGCCACAAAACTAAGGAGTTATCAACATCAAAACCTCTAGAAATCATTCATGCAGATTTACGTGGGCCAACTAGAACTCCAACTCTTCAAGGTGAAAGGTACTTTGCTCTATTTGTTGTTGACTATACTAGAATGATGTGGATATATTTCATAAAAAATAAATCTGAAGCATTTGAATGTTTTAAGAATCTGAAAGCTCTAATTGAAAATGATAAATACTCTAAGATTAAATGTCTTAGAATGGATAGAGGAGAAGAATTTACCTTAAAAGAATTTGATGAATTCTGTAAAGAGTATGGAATCTGTTAGAAAATTAAATATTACAGAGCAGTGCAACACATAAAATATGCGGAAAATACAAGCACACAAAACACATAAAAACTAGAGAGACACAGATATACGTGGTTCACCCAGTTTGGGCTACGTCCACCCCGAACAGCCAGTCCTTCCTTTCTATTATCCAACAAAAATGAAGAGACAAAACCTACAGCAGATCCGCTGTAATATCGTCTGTTCTCTTTCACAGTCACCCTATCTGTTTCCCGCTCAGAGAATACACATACATTACACAGCCGCAATACAATACCCTCATAAAAGCGAGGGGTTGCCTTCTAGGGAAAAAAACCCTAAACTAAACATAACTTCTATCGTCAGATCATCCGCCTAATGAACGACCCAGATTGACTATAAATTAATATACTTTTACAAGGCAATTTTACATATATTTTTGGCTTTGGGGGCGCTGCCCCCGAAACCCCCGCCGGGGGACCACTAGCGGGGGTCCTCCCCCTCGGACCCTACGGGGGGGACAAGTCCCCCCCATACCCCCTCGCGTGCAAGGGTGTACAATTTTCCTGGGGTATACATCCAACTAAAACAAGGATCTTTGAATCAGGAAGAAAATCAGGCTCCACACCCAACAATCTCCCACTTGGGAGACTGATTGTAGCAACTCCACCGCTACTTCATTTGCTGGAAAATGACTCCTCTTTGGACCTGGTTGTTCCTCATCTTCATCATCATCGTTGAAGACGAATTGAAACTAAGCACATTTTCAGTTTCTCCCTGGTTACAACTTTTGTTAGCATATCTGCAGGATTCTGGCTAGTGTGTATCTTTTCCAGCTTCAACTCTCCATCTTCCAATACTGACCATAGGAAATGGTACTGGAGATGTATGTGTTTAGTCCTGGAATGAAATTCTGAGTTCTTTGCAAGATGAATGGCACTTTGGCTATCACTGTATAACGTGCCCATATCTTGCTTCTTACCCAATTCACTCATAAGCCTTTGTAACCAAATCATTTCTTTACTAGCCTCTATAGTAGCAACATACTCTGCTTCTGTTGTTGAAAGTGCAACAACACTTTGGATTTTTGAAACCCAACTGACAGTTGTTCCACCTACAGTAAATACATATCCTGTAGTGCTCCTCCTGTTATCTCTGTCACCTACCATATCTGCATCAACATATCCCTGTAGAAAAATGTTTGAAACACCAAAGCATAATGCTTGATTTGTGGTACCTCTCAAATATCTGAGAATCCATTTTACTGCCATCCAATGTTCTTTTCCTGGATTATTCATGTACCTGCTTACAACTCCCACTGCATGTGAAATATCAGGCCTTGTGCAGACCATTGCATAAATTAAGCTTCCAACTGCTGATGCATATGGAACTTTAGACATATAATCCATGTCTTCTTGGGTCTTTGGGCACATCTCCTTACTAAGTTTGAAATGGCTAGCAAAAGGTGTACTAACAGGTTTTGCATTGTGCATATTAAATATTTTCAACACCTTTTCTATGTACTCATTCTGAGACAGTGTTAATTTGCAATTTTTCCTGTCTCTAGTTATCCTCATACCAAGGATTTGTTTTGCAGCTCCCAAATCCTTCATTGCAAATGAATTTTCCAATTTTCTTTTGAGCACATTTATTTCCTGCATGTTAGATCTTGCAACAAGCATGTCATCTACATACAATAACAATATAATATAGCTGCCATCAATTTGCCTTTTTAGATAAACACAATGATCAGAGTGACATCTAGTATAACCTTGTTCAGACATAAACTTGTCAAATTTTAGATACCACTGCCTTGGAGCCTGTTTTAAGCCATACAAGTTCTTCTTTAACCTGTACACCATTTTTTCTTTCCCTTTGACCTCGTATCCTTCTGGTTGCTGCATGTATATCTCTTTCTCCAAATCTCCATGGAGAAATGTTGTCTTTACATCTAACTGTTCAAGATGTAAATCTTCCGCTGCTACAAGACTTAAGCTAGTTTTGATTGAAGTCATCTTAACAACAGGAGAAAATATTTCATCAAAATAAATACCTTTCTTCTGTGCAAACCCCTTCACCACAAGTCTAGATTTGTACCTCTGTTTTCCTCCGTCTTCTTCCTTTAGCCTGTAAACCCATTTATTTTGCAATGTAGTTTTACCTGCAGGCAACCTGACTAAGTCCCAAGTCTGGTTATGCATTAAGGAGTCCATCTCTTCTTCCATGGCTAGCTCCCACTTCTTCCTTCTTTCAACCTGCATTGCTTCTTCATAACATTCAGGTTCACCAGAATCAGTCAACAATAAATAATATAATGAAGGAGAGTATCGTTCAAGGGGTCTACTTATCCTGGTAGATCTTCTAACACCACTTTCGGGTGTTTGAGGTGCCTGTTGCTGTTGTGGTGGTTGCTGCTGCTGTGGTTGTTGATTATTATTATTTTCAGGCACCTTTACTTTTTCAGTTATCTCATCAAGAACTGTGTATTCCTTGCTTTCTTTTTCCTGTTTCTTTTCCTGCAATTGATTCTTATACAAGACCTTTTCATTGAATATTACATCTCTGCTCCTAATGATTTTGTGATTTTCATAATCATATAAGCGATAACAAAAATCATTAACACCATATCCAATAAAGGTACATTTCTTTGATTTTTCCTCAAGCTTTGTTCTATTTTCTTTATTAATATGGATAAAGGCCTCACAACCAAAAGGCTTTAAAAAAGAGTAGTTTACCTTTTTACCTGTCCATGCTTCCTCTGGAATACCACCATCCAAGGAACTTGAAGGTCCTCTGTTTATTAGATAAACAACAGTATCTACAGCATCTGCCCAAAATTGTAAAGGCAATCCTGCATGCAATCTCATGCACCTTGCACGCTCCATGATTATTTTGTTCATCCTTTCTGACACACCATTTTCCTGTGGTATTCTCGGAACTGTCTTCTCTCTACGAATTCCATGCTCTGAACAGTACCTATCAAACTCTCTGCTGCAATATTCACCTCCATTGTCTGATCTGAGACACTTTAACTTCTTTCCTGTCTCAATCTCAACCAAAGCTTTCCATTTCTTGAAAGTATCAAATATGTCAGATTTATTTTGAATACAATAAATCCAAGTTTTTCTAGTTGCATCATCAATAAACGTAAAATAATAGCGAGAGCCACCGAGAGATGATACCTGAGTAGGTCCCCATACATCTATATGCACAAGCTCCAATTTTTCACTCTTCTTTTCTTTCCCAACTATGAGAAATCTGACTCTCTTTTGTTTTCCATAAATGCAATTCTCACATAAATCCAAATCAACATTCTTCAAACCTGGCAACAAATTTCTTGAGTGAATAATCTTCATCCCCTTCTCACTCATATGTCCGAGCCTATGATGCCATAATGCTGCATCTGCTCCTTTGGAAGTTAAAGCATTAACAGAGTTAGAAATACCATTGCATAAATACAATGTACCAACCTTTTCGCCTTTTGCTATTACCAGGGCTCCTTTGGTGACCTTCCAAGTTTTATCTGTGAAAGTTGTCACACAACCTTCACCACCTAACTGCCTTGTTGAAATCAGATTTTTCTTCAGATCTGGAACATGCCTTACCTCCTTTAGTAGCCATTGGTTTCCATTCTGTTGTTTTACAAGAACTTTACCCATTCCAACAATTTTACAGGGTTTATCATCACCCAAATGAACTTGTCCAAAATCTCCTTGAACATAGTCATGAAAATATTTCTTATCAGGTGTGGCATGGAATGAAGCCCCTGAATCTACAACCCAAGAATCAGTAACATTTTCGAAAGAAAGAATCAAAGAATCTTGTAATGCATCACCTATCACATTTTCTTCATGATTATTTTCTTGTTGTGCATCTCCTTCTTTTCCCTTCTAAGATCTACAGTCTTTCTTTAGGTGTCCTTTCTTTCCGCATTTCCAGCACACTATCCCCAATCTGGACTTGGATCTGCCTTTCCTTGATTTACTGCGATATCCCAAGCTCTTTCCTCTTTCCATTCTTCTTCCCCTAGACTCTGCACTCAAATCATTACCCGATGTCTCACCGGAGCTTTTCTGTCGCATTTCCTCGCTAAGGATAGCACCAACAACATCATCAAACTTTGAAGTACTAGATCCAGAGACAGAGTTACTAATGGCCATTACTAAACCATTCCAACTCTCTGGCAATGAGCACAAGAATAACAGAGCTCTAACTTCATCATCAAAGTTTACCCCTACAGAACTTAGCTGACTGGTAACTGTATTAAATTCATTTAAATGGTCTGCAACAGATCCACCTTCCGACATCTTCATATTAAATAGTTGTTTCATAAGAAATACCTTGTTTGAGGTCGAGGGTTTTTCATATAGTTTCGCCAACGTCTGCATCAAACCCTCTGTTGTTGTTTCCTTCGAAATATTGAAGGCGAATGACGCCGCAAGGCACAACCGTACTGTTCCGAGTGCCTTTCTATCGAGAATGTTCCATTCCGCGTCTGTCATGGCCGCCGGCTTCTTTTCTTTTCCGCTCAATGGTAGGTACAGATCTTTCTGATACAGATAATCTTCCATCTGCATCTTCCACAGCGGGAAGTTTTGACCATTAAATTTCTCGACCCTAAACTTAGCGTCTTCCTCCATTTCTCCCACTCGAACCAGGAACCCTTCTTTCCTGCGAGTTTATCAGCCAAATATACCTTCGACTCTGATACCAATTGTTAGAAAATTAAATATTACAGAGCAGTGCAACACATAAAATATGCGGAAAATACAAGCACACAAAACACATAAAAACTAGAGAGACACAGATATACATGGTTCACCCAGTTTGGGCTACATCCACCCCGAACAACCAGTCCTTCCTTTCTATTATCTAGCAAAAATGAAGAGACAAAAATTACAGCAGATCCGCTGTAATATTGTCTGTTCTCTCTCACAGTCTCCCTATCTGTTTCCCGCTCAGAGAATACACATACATTACACAGCCGCAATACAATACCCTCATAAAATCGACGGGTTGCCTTCTAGGGAAAAAAAAACCTAAACTAAACATAACTTCTACCGTTAGATCATCCGCCTAATGAATGGCCCAGATTGACTAGAAATTACTATACTTTTACAAGGAAATTTTACATCTATTTTTGGCTTCGGGGGCGCTGCCCTCGAAACCCTCACTAGGGGACCGCTGGCCCCCGGACCCCGCGGGAGGGGGGGGGACAAGTCCCCCCTGCACCCCCCTCGCGTGCAAGGGTGTACAATTTTCCTAGGGTATACATCTAGCTAAAACAAGGATCTATGAATCAGGAAGAAAATCATGCTCCACACCCAACAGAATCAAAAGAGAACTCTCAGCTGCTAGGACACCCAAGAAAAATGGAGTAGTTGAAAGAAGGAACCGAACCGTTCAAGAAATGGCAAGGACAATGCTACTAGCAACTGATTTGCAACCAAAATTTTGGAGAGAAGCAATTGGGACGACATTTTATACCTTAAGTCGAACTAAAATAAGACCAAATAATGAAAAAAATCCTTATGAATTATGGAAAGGAAGACCTGCTTCAGTAAAATATATCAGGATTTTTGGAAGCAAATGCTTCATAAAAATAAACAATGGCTCACCAGGAAAATTTGATTCTAGGGTTGACGAAGGAATATTTCTTGGATACTCCACAAGAAGCAAAGCTTAAAAATGTTACAACAATCATCTACAAAGAATAATGGAAATCATTGATGTGAATATTGATGAAGGCTTTCCAGAAAAGAGAATTGAAGATCATGAAGTTAAGCCTTTCTTTGAAGAAAGTGAAGAAGAAGAACCTGAAAAAGAAGAGGAGGATGGAGAGCTTCAAAGTGAACCTTCACAAACTCCTTCTAAGATCAAATTTATTCAAAAACATCATCCAGAAGAACAGGTTATCGGGAATATAGATGAAGGAATTCAAACTCGAAGAAGGATGACAAACACTCCAAGAAAAGATGACGTTGCTCTATTATCTTTAATAGAACCTGAAATTTTTTCTCAAGCAAGTAAAGATCCTTATTGGATAAAGACCATGGAAGAAGAAATGTCTCAAATAGAAAAGAATGAGACTTGGGAGCTGGTACCTGACCCAAAAGATAAAAATATAATTAGAACAAAATGGGTATACAAAAACAAGATGAATGAGGATGGACAAATCATCAGAAATAAAGCCAGAATTGTTTGCAAAGGATACTCGCAAATTGAAGGAATTGACTTCGAAGCAACCTTTGCACCAGTAGCTCGATTGGAAGCCATAAGAATGTTTTTGGAATTTTCTTTCTCAAAAGGATTCAAGGTTTATCAAATGGATTTAAAATCAGCATTCCTGAATGGAGATCTCAAGGAAGAAGTTTGTATGGAGCAACCATAAGGATTTGATCTTGCTGAAGGAAAAGACTTTGTATGAAAACTGAAAAAGGCCTTTTATGGATTAAAACAAGCCCCTAGAGCATGCTATGCAAAGTTGGATCACTATCTACAACAAGAAGGTTTCAAAAAGGGAGTAGCAGGTAACAATCTCTACATGAAGATGGAAGAGGAAAAACTTCTAATCACTCTTGTATACATTGCTGATCTAATCTTTGTTACCAATGATGATAAGATGAGCCATGAATTTTCTCTAAATATGTCCAAAAGGTTCGAAATGTCAATGATTGGTGAGCTATCTTATTTTCTTGGGCTACAAATATCTCAAACCTCTGTAGGCATGTTTATATCTCAAGAAAAATATCTTAGAGACATGCTCAAAAGATATGGG
Organism: Pinus albicaulis; assembly: GCA_034641835.2. Classification (NCBI taxonomy): domain Eukaryota; kingdom Viridiplantae; phylum Streptophyta; class Pinopsida; order Pinales; family Pinaceae; genus Pinus; species Pinus albicaulis. The sequence continues at coordinate 46,538,657 of CM076582.1, read as the reverse complement.
AAGTAATATTGTGCACCTATGAGCACATCGATGACCATAGATTGTAAATTAAGTAAAGATGGTGACACCCCTCTTATACATGTGACTCTTTACAAGTCAATAATTGGAGCTCTCGTATACTTAAATGCTACAAGACTAGATATTATGCAAGCAGTAGGAATGGTAGCAAGATTCCAGTCAAATCCTAAACAATCCCATCTAGTAGCAGTGAATACAATTCTCAGATATTTAAAAGTAACGACTGATATGGGTCTTTGGTATCCTAAGAGTTCAACTCTTATTGTGACAACTTACTCCATGTTGATTGGGCCAGAAGCGTGGATGATCGAAAAAGTACCAATGGAAATGCATTCTTTATGGGAGATTGTCTTGTATCTTGGCTCAACAAAAAGAAATCATCCATATCTCTTTCTACAGCTGAAGCCAAATATATCGCTGCTACCGATTGTTGTACACAAATATTATGGATGAAGGAAGCTTTGAAGGATGTCAACATAGAAACTAAGCAACCAATCACTATTTTTTGTGACAACACTAGCGCTATTAGTCTTTCAAAGAATCTGGTGATGCACTCAAAGACCAAACATATTCCTATCAAATACCATTTTCTCCGTGAACAAGTTGTTGAACATAATATCAAGTTGGAAAATGTTAATACAAAGGAGAAAATTGCAGATATCTTTACAAAACCCCTTTCGCGAGAAGCATTTGAATATCTTCGCCAAAAGATGGGGGTCATTTCTCTTGCATCACATTAAAAGAACATATCAACAAAAGAAGAAGCAACATGACAGGGGGAGCAGTTTTATAGAGGAATCACACAGGCACCACATTTGCCATTGATGTCAAAGGGGGAGAAAGTGTTGCAATATTTCCATCAATGAAAAAGGGGGAGATTGTTGGTCAATAATTGTCATTGATGAAATATACTTGATGAGCTCTCCGAATGAAGGCTACACTATCACCACACTAGTTTCATGATGACCCCTATAAAAAAACCCTGTTTTCCTAATCATCTTTTGCATTAAACATTTCAAGGACAGTCACAATATTTTTTTATTTTTTATTTTATTATCTTCTTAGAGACATTCTTTCACAATTATCCTTATACCATATAAAATAGGATTGTTTCCTCTTTCCAACAAGTATTCACACGCCCCCAAACTCCCGGTGGTTAGTGAGAAATTGATTTTTTAAGTTAAACAATATATATTTATTCATCTAGCCAACCTACACCTTGTCTCTTATGTCAGCCTACTTCCATAGGTCACGTCCCTTCACTTCAAAGTAAAATTCATATATATAGGAGCTCAGATCTTCAATTCAACTAAGCTCAGCTTGGTTATCTAACACAGAGAAATATCTATAGTTCACAACTCGTGAACTTAGAAAAAAAAAGGGAGCACAAAAGTCAAGAAAAAGAGCTATAATACAATATGTTTGGGCATAAATACAATCATTGTGAGAACGTGAAACCAGGAGGACCTGTATATCTATATTGGAACAACCATACTAAAAAATGCGGGCCTGTAACCTCAGCCTCTGTATTGGTATAACCCTAATAATTTCGGACCTGTGATTATCATTTCAGAACTGCAGTCTCTGTGGTCATCAATTGGTGCAGTCTTACTGCAATAAACTTCGGACTGTGGTGGATCTGTAATATTTCAGACTTGTGATTAACATTTTAGAACCACAGTCTCCGTGGTCATCAATTGTTGCAATCTTACGGCAATAAACTTCAGACTATGGTGGATCTGTAATATTTCAAACCTTTGATTAACATTTCAGAACCACAGTCTCTGTGGTCATCAATTGGTGCAGTCTTACTGCAATAAAATTCGTACTGTGGTGGATCTATGACATTTTGGAACTGTGACTAAGATAACAGTAAGGCTGGTTTTTGGCTTAACTCAGTGATCCTGTAGTATTTCAGTATCTTGGAATGTACCTATGAGAATGCTAATCAGACTGTGACTTCTACCTAGTTTACACTTCCAAATTCAAATTATAATTGCAACATATCAATGATGAAGTCTAGTGGTGGAGCTATTTAAAGTCAAGCTCAAGTGAAGTCAAAAAAAATTCAAGCACAAGAAGACAAGTACAAAGTACAGTGAAGACAAGCACAAGTTATTCTTGGAGCTGATTAAACATCTGAAAAATTGAACAACGAAGAATTTTTTTGAAGACACTCAAATAAGTACATCACATCTTTTTTTCTATCAAAAGAAGGCTGAAGGATTGGTGTCTCTAAACACAAGGTTGGAGCCTTGAAAAGGATAGGGTCATAGCCCTAGAGGTTGGAGCCTCACTAAAGTCCAAGTTGGTGCTTGGCAACATGTTGGAGCCTGGAAGGTTCAAGGGTTGGTCCCCTTAAACATTATTGTACACATTCATTTGTAAAAGGATCGTTATCCTTCCTTCTCTAATAAATGATTCATTTCTCTATTTTTGTGTAGAATCTAACTAGTTATAATAACAATTGAAAAGAAATACTGATTCACCCCCCTCTGAGTATTTCCAACAATGCCATATTGCAAGCGTTATGTGATATGCGCATGGCTGCTCTGCTCGACACATGGCTCTTCTTGACACATTCCCAATTTATCTTGCGACGAGATCTCTATCGTTAATCTTCACCTTGATCCTTGCTATCTGATCTCTTCCTTTGGAAAACTTCTAAGAGTTTTCTCTAAATAAATTTCTTTTGTTTGTCGACTACCACCGCTCTACAGCTCCATCTCCTCCATGCTACTCCTCCTGATATTTCTCTTATCATTCTCACTCAGATCTATGGCCCTCACGCTACTGCAAGATTATCACATTGTATTCAATATAGAATACCATGGTGTATTCGTTCTCTGAATCTGGAATTCATATTTGCTTCTCTTTCTTGGCCTGCACACAGGTTTATCTGCACTTATTACCCCCATTAGCTTCATTTACAACCATTTAAATCTATAATGGAATCACACAAATTCTAACTAGCCATTAAGTCTTCTATCACACATTAAGACTTATTCATCCATTGGAATTCATACAACCAATCAATTATTTCATAGATATCGAAATTGTTCAGTTACGGATCACTCAACACGTAAAAGAAACAAAACATAGTCGCCATGAATTCAAATTCTCATTAATCAATAAATCATGAGGATACAATAAAACCTCCTTACAATCTGGATTTGGTCTGATGTGCCTTACATGGCCCTTTCCTCTTCTACAGAACCCTCTCTGTTTTTGGGTTCTTCTCCCTCTACTCTATCTCTACTTCCTACTTCCTACTTACTCTCTCTAATTGTCTCGAAGTTTACAGTCAAATATCGTCTATTACCTATCTAATAATGTTCTCTTAATGCCTTCGAGGCTTACAAATATATACAAAAGGTTCTGCAACCAATTATGGTTCAGATCCCCAATATTCTCAACTAAATCCTAAGAATTCTCTAAATCCAAAAAATCATCAACTAATTCCTAAGTCTAGGATATACAATCCCTATGAAATCTCAACTAGCCTAAATCTCTCATGTTCTCCTACATTCGAGAACATTTAGAAATATGCCTCACAGTATTTAATTAAATCCTATTCTAAATGTCTCACATAAAATCACTCAAAATATTGAAAATTACATTAATTAAATACTTAGGAAACCAAATCCCTTGAAAACATAAGACCCCCTAGATTCTACTAAATGTACAAATTTTGGAACCATGATGCTTTTGCATCAGCTGGTTGATGCAGAGATACCATTCTTGGTGAAGCCACCTGATGGTGTATGGTTGTGGGTGTGTTGTGGTCGGCAAGCCCAGCCGCTTCATGACCTCTATTGAGATGAGGTTATTTTGACTCCCTCTGTCGACAATGAACTGAAGCGGGGAACCCTTTAGCCACATTTGGGAATGGAAGAGGTGCGCCCCCTCATCTGGATCTTTTGGTTCCTCCTTATGGATCTTCATGGTGTATAAGTTATATAACATATGCATTATATATCTAGATTCTCCTGATCTAACGATATTTATCTTCTTGCTAAATACAAAATCCTTCCACTGTTAATCTTTTGCGGAAATGATAACTCAATTGCAAACACACGAAGCAATAAAAACAATCGCACATAACACAGTTGTTTAATGGGAAAGCCTGAAGCTAAAAACCCTAACTATCATATATTATGTATCATGGAGATCATGTAACAATCTCATACAAAGCTTAGTACATCAAGCTCTCAGTACAATCAATTGTCACACACTAACAAGATGAAGTCTGCAAATCCATGCACTGATTTCTGCCCTCTTGATAGCCTGACTCCACTGCGAAATCCATGCTGAAGAATAGCTTTGAATGAATTTGAAATACCCTTGCCTTGACTGTGCAATCCTCATTGGAAACTCCAATGTGTGTGTGATGCAATCAATGCATCACTATAGTCACAACAGATAGTCCGTCTCACCCTTTCACCTACCTCTCCACTGAGTCTCCACTGGAACTGACATGCACTGTAGTTAACTGTTGTATTTGTTCAATTGATTAGTGAGTTATTATTTGTGAATTAATTAACTAATTAATTCACTCCACTCTCACTAGTGTATCATTCAGTTAGACTAGATACAACTAGCTCAACTGAGTTTAACTCACTTTAATTGAGTTAAACTGAATACAATTCCATGAACTACTCTTCCAACTCTGTCATAAATTTTCCACTTCAGTTCTAATTGAGTCCTCCATGCATGAACCACCAGTAAACCCTAGGAATTGTGTAATTCCTTCAGCCCACTGATTTTCCAAATATTTACACTGAAATTAAGTGCTCCAAGAGAATAAGTTGATATTTAAAGTCTGATTATTATTAAGGGCTAATAATAATCGACATGCATCTATTTTTAGATCGACGATCTATAAATAGACTTCGCCCAATATTCTAAAAATAGAATTTCATCTATTTTTCCAACTTTACCAACCATCCACAAATAACATCCTGCAACTTCTGAAATATGATCACCATGTCTAAAAATAGACTTGCACCTAAAAATAGCCTGCAGGCCCACTTAGTGAAGGCGACTGATTTTCACTAAGCTCCATCATCTTGTTGAATCTCAACAAGATAGGGATTATCCTTCACCTCGATCCTGCCTCTATGGTATTCGAATTTTCTCTTGGTGAGCGCCTTTGTCAGAATATCTGCATCCTGATCTTTCGTAGGAATGTACTGAAGCAACATGATCTTCAGCTACAGATAATCTCTGATATGATGATACCAGATATCAATATGTTTAGATATATCATGAAACACAATATTAATCGAGAGTTTAATGCAACTCTAATTATCACAATGTATCATTGTAGGATCTAAATGTGAACCGAACAAACCAACCAAGATCTTCCTCATCCAGATAGCCTTACATGCAGCTTGACTCACTGCCATGTATTCTGCTTCTGCTGAATTGAGTGCTATGGATCTTTATTTCCTGTTGTACCAAGAAAATGTTGTAGATCCGATACTAAAAACCCCTCCTGATGTGCTATTTCTGTCTGTTGGGCTACCTGCCCAATCTGCATCCGTGAAGCCATGCAACTTCACCTCATCCGTTTATTTGTACCATAAGCCATACTCATATGTGCCCCTGAGATACCTCAGGACATGCTTGCCTGCCTTCCAAAAGAGCTTGGTAGGCTTAACCATCGCTTGTGAAAGATGGTTCACCGCACAGTATATGTCCAGTTTTGTATTAACTAAATACATGAGCGAACCCACCAACTGTCGATAAACAGTGGCATCCACTACCTCTGCCGATGTAGCATCCTCTTTCCTCCAATTCCCTGGAAGAGGAGTGTCGATAGGCTTGCAACCTTGCATGTGAAACTTCTCCAGTATCTCCCGGGCATACTTTCCTTGAGACACAAATAGTTCACCTTCCCACTGCCATATTTCGAATCCAAGGAAATAATGAAGGAGGCCCAAATCCTTCATCTCAAACTCCTTTGCAAGATCTGCCTTGCATGAGTGTATCAACTGCTCATCACTCGTTAGCATTCAATCATCAACATAAAGAAAAATGATTAAAAGCTTACTCTCCACCACAATTTGGTACAGGTTTTCATCTGCCTCACTCTTGGTGAAGCCAAGTCCAGTGAAATAGCTGTCGATCCGAGTGTACCAAGCACGAGGTGCTTGTTTCAGCCCATACAATGCTCTTTTGAGCCTCCACACATGTGACTCTCTGCTAAAGATCTCAAATCCTTCAGGCTGCTCAATGCACACTTCTTCCTCAATAATCCCATTAAGGAACGCAGTCTTCACATCCATATGATGAATGTGCCAACCCATCTGCGCTGAGAGAGCAAGGATGGTCCGTATGGAAGAATACTGTGTGATAGGCGGAAAGGCTTCTTCATAATCAATCCCCTTGATCTGTGAGAATCCCTAGGCAATAAATCTTGCCTTATACTTCTCGACGCTCCCATCAACAACTTGCTTTACCTTGTAGATCCATCTTGATCCTACAACTGATTTACCCGTCGGCCTTAGAACAATCTCCCAAGCATTTTTTTTGAAAATGGAGTCATACTCCTCTAGCATGGCATCTACCCATGTGGGCTTCTGCACTGCTTCTTCGAAAGAAGATGGCTCTCTCACGATACACTTGCTCATAAGAGCCATGTATCCAGTAAATTGGTTAGGTGATTGTCTCTGTCTTCATTGTGATGTAGGGACTCCTACATTCTGTGCCGCATCAAGCTTCAGTCTTTCAGCTTCTGTGGTACGCTTTCTGCTAATTATGATGTTTGGATCTACGTGAGAGGACTCCTCCACTCCACAAACTTCCTCCTGTGGCTGGTCCACATCTAGAGGCTCATATTTCAGAACTGGCAGTTCCTCCACTGCATGCAAGTCTAGCTCCCTCTTAAGCATAGCTCATGCAACACCCACGATCGTTCTCTTCTTCCTCTCCGTGACCCCATTCTGCTGTGGGTTATGAGGCGCTATGAGTTCTCTTCGAATTCCTTCTTTGCTACAGAAGTCTTTGAATTCACCCGAGTCATATTCACCACCATTATCACTCCGTAGAGCTTTCACTTGCTTCCCCGACTCATTCTCCACCAATGCTTTAAACTCACAGAACTTTGAGAATGTTTCACTCTTCTTCTTCATGAATAAGATCTAGCATCTACTAGAATAGTCATCAACAAAAATAACATAATACATGTGTTTTGTTGTTGAAGCAACCGATAAAGGTCCACACACGTGTGTGTGAATTCTCTCCAGGATCACCGAAGCACGATTCTCCTTCTCATGAAAGGTGGTCTTCATAAACTTACCCATAGTACATCCCTTGCACTGACATGACTGCGCAAGAGTACCCTTGGGAAGTCTAGTAGAAATCTGCTGCAAAATCTTCAAATCGCCATGGTGAAGATGGCCCAATCTCCTGTGCCATAATTCGTCCTCATCTCGACGCACCACTTATTCTGCTTTGCCCATCATTGCAACACAACCATATACCTCCAGCTTGTAGAGATCCTTAACTTGAATCCATATCTTCTTGGTTTGACCTGTTGTTTTATGTCGAAGGAAGGCTTTTCCCTCACTGAAAACAAGATCATAACCTTTGTCTTCCAACATTGCAACCAAGACCAAGTTCTTCTTCAGACCTGGAACATGCATAACATCTTTCAACAGAAATGGATTACTTGAATCCCCCTCAAAGGTAATGGTCCCAATGCCAGTCGCACTGTATTTACCATCGTCGCCCATCTCTATATGCATTTGGAGGTCCTTCTCCTCCAAATCACTGAACAACTCCTTGTCTCCCATCATATGGAAATACGCACCACCATCAAGATACCACACCGATCCCATGGCGCTTGAAACCAAGCATGCGATCAAAGAGAAATCAAGTTCAAATTGCAAGGCTAAGGCCTCTCTAGCTGCAGCTCCAGCAACCTTTTTGTTCTTCTACTTCTGTGGGCTGTTAGTGGCGAAATGTCCATGTTCGTGACAGTGAAAACACTTCAACTTGGACAAATCCTGCTTCTTGCCTTTAGCCTCAGATTTTGAAGGGAATTTCTTCCCCTTCCCTTTCCTTGCTTTGGCAGCCAAAGAGAAATTTTCTTCATCTTCATTCTTCGATGAAGAACCATCCCTGGTACTTCGCCTTATCTCCTCCTGCACAATATCCGACCAAAGTCGCTCCCATCTCGGCAGTTTCTCCTGTCCATTGACAGAGTCTTCGTAGCTATGCCAACTCTTTGGAAGCTAAAGGAGAGCCAAGCTCACCAAGTCTTCATCATCAACAATAACCCCCACGCTTCCCAGTTCATCCTTACAGTGGACAAAATTCGTGAGATATTTTGGAATACTGTCTCCCTTCTCCATTTTTATTTTTCAGAGCTTGTCTTTAAGCGCCAACTTCCTATGGTCGCTTTTTCTTTGGAACAAATATGTCAAAGCCTTCCACATTGCAAATGGAGTGGCTTTCCCATGAACGTTGGACATAATATGGTCCTTCACACCTTCCAACATAATTCTTCTTATCTTTGCTACCTTCTTTTGCCACGCATCAAGTCTTGCAACATCACTAGAATCTAGCTTAGGAACATCACTATCGATGAACTCCTTCAGTCCATTATCCTCCAGCACCGCCTCCATCCTGTCCTTCCAGGCTATGTAATTTGAGCTGCCATCAAGGGCATACTCCAATCGCAACCCATTGAAAGACATTTCAATGTATACTCAACTTCTGCACCAAGAATTTTCTGCAGCAAATTCGAATTGTCCACCAGCACAAACTCAACAATTCTTCACAATTGCAATCTTCAAGAATTAACTCTGCTCCAATACCATGTAGAAATTATATAACATATGCATTATATATCCAGATTCTCCTGATCTAGCAATACTTATCTTCTTGCTAAATACATAATCCTTTCACTGTTATTCTTTTGCGGAAATTATAAACTCAATTGCAAACAAATGAAGCAATAAAAACAATCGCACATAACACAGTTGTTTAACGGGAAAGCTTGAAGCTAAAAACCCCAACTATCATATATTATGTATCACAGAGATCATGTAACAATCTCATACAAAGCTTAGTACATCAAGCTCTCAGTACAATCAATCATCACACACTAACAAGATGAAATATGCAAATCCATGCACTGATTTCTGCCCTCCTGATAACCTGCCTCCACTACGAAATCCCTACTGAAGAATAGCTTTGAATGAATTCGAATTACCCTTGCCTTGACTGCACAATCCTCATTGGAAACTCCAATGTATGTGTGATGCAATCAATGCATCACTATAGTCACAACGGATAGTCCATCTCACCCTTTCACCTACCTCTCCACTGAGTCTCCACTGGAACTGACATGCACTGTAGTTAACTATTGTATTTGTTCAGTTGATTAGTGAGTTATTATTTGTGAATTAATTAACTAATTAATTCACTCCACTCTCACTAGTGTATCATTCAGTTAGACTATATACAACTAGCTCAACTAAGTTTAACTCACTTTAACTGAGTTAAACTAAATACAACTCCATGAACTACTCTTCCAACTCTGTCATAACTTTGCCACTTTAGTTCTAACTGAGTCCTCCCTGCATGAACCACCAGTAAACCCTAGGAATTGCGTAATTCCTTCAGCCCACTGATTTGTCAAATCTGTACACTGAAATTAAGTACTCCAAGAGAATAAGTTGATATTTAGAGTCTAATTATTATTAAGGGCTAATAATAATCGACATGCATCTATTTTTAGATCGACGATCTATAAATAAACTTCGCCCAATATTCTAAAAATAGAATTTCATCTATTTTTCCAACTTGACCAACCATCCACAAATAGCATCCTGCAACTTCTGAAATATGATCACCATGTCTAAAAATAGACATAGTCTAAAAATAGACTTGCACCTAAAAATAGCCTACAGGCCCATTTAGCGAAGGCGACTGATTTTCACTAAGCTCCATCATGTTGTTGAATCTCAACACTAGCTACGGTGGTGTTGGGATTTGAATTGATAATTTGGTTCCATTTGTCATTCCCCTTGTTGTCTTATGATTCAGAGTCAGAGCATGCATCCAATTCAGAAGCCTTCAACTTGGCCACCAGTAGCTGCTTGGCCCAACACTGACTTGTGTTGTGAGTGGAGCTCTTACGGAACTCACACCACTTCCATGTGTCTTTCTTTAGCTTCACAGTGTTGTTCTTTACTTGCAACTTTGGTGGGTTGTCCTGGGTTACCCTGCCTTAGCTTTATCCTTTGTTTTGCGGTTTGGGGGCACCTTTCCCTTGCTTCTGATTCATAGATCCAAAGTCTCACTTCTTCTATTTGAACTTTTTCTTAATATTGGTATGCCGCACCAAGCGAGTATATGTCGAGGAACTCCATTTCCTCCTAAATGTATATGTGCAGACAACAACAGTACTTGAGCACCAAATGTTTCTCTAAATATTTGGTGCCCAATTTTGTGCGTAGGGTATGGAACATATTCGTCAAATCATGCACATCTTAATCCCTTTGCTGCCGCAACGTAGTCCATTATATGTATTGAATCTTCAAATCCTGGATAATTTCTTTGTCATTTCCAATCAACAACATATCATCCACATACAAGACCAAATAAATAAAACAGTCACCAATTAATTTAAAATACACATAGTGATCCGCTTTACTTCTGGTGAATCCAAGTCCCTGTCTATATGTATCAAATTTATGATACCACATCCTTGGTTATTGTTTTAACCGATACAAACACTTTTTTAACCTGCATACCCGTTCTTTCTTACCCTTCGCTACAAAGCATTCAGGTTGCTTCATGTAGATATTTTCTTCCAGATCCTTGTGAGGAAATGTTGTCTTCACATACATCTGTTCTACCTCAAAATAAAAAGTAGCAACAACAGATAAAAGTAATGTAATATAAGCTACCTTGGCAACAGGAGAAAATAGATCACCAAAATCAATTCCCGACACCCGGGAATAACCTTTTTCTACTAATTGAGCTTTGTATTTCTCCACCTTGCCTTCTGCATTCATATTATTCTTAAACACCCATTTGCTGCCAATGGGTTTACTTCCAGCTGGAAAATCCACTAGATCCCATGCCTCATTTTTGTGAAACGATGCCTTTTCATCATCCATGGCCTCCTTCTAGAGTTTTCCATACTATGAATCCACTACCTCCCTGACAGTTATGGGATCATCATTAGTGATAGATAAAGGAAAATTTGAACAGAAAGCAGATGGACTATACCTTTCTAGCTGCCTTCTTTCTTGAATTGATCCTCTCAAAGCTGGAGTTTGAGGCTCTTCCTCTTCTTATTCATGTTCTGTTGTAGAGTCTGATTCTTCATCCTTTAGCTCAAACTCTATATTCTCAAGTTCCTTTGGTAGGGATGCATGTTTAATGACATATTTCACCTCTATAAACACCACATCTCGACTATACACAACCTTCCTTGTTTCTAGGTTTTGTTGTGTTATTCAACAACCCCCCCATTATATATATATATATATATATATATATAGTTACTTTAGGAAATAATGGGGACTCTTTTTAATATTTTTATTTAGATTAATAAAATAATTTTATTCATTAAAAGGACGAAAATTTGTTAGCTAAAGGGTAAACTTCAATCCTATTGGCCAAAGGACTTAAACAAACAGTAACAAAGGCCGAATCACATATCACATATCGCAATCCAAAGAAATAGCTCTAAAAGCACCCTATTGAAAAAATGTGATGCGATGCCACCCAACACATTAAAAGTAACTCATGCGAAAGCACTTTCATAAATGATACCAAAGGAAAAATCTTTCCGATCATTATAAATTCCATTGGTAAGACCCATTTATCCACCACGTCACCTATCATTGCCTCGCCATCGCAAATCAATATTGGTGTCATTTTTAATCATCGTTTTAAAACCCTGATGCGATATATCGTCGTTGCAGTATCGCAAACCTTTAGTACATGTGTCTATCCCAAAATTTTTGTGATCGCAATACTACAATCACATCGCAAAACTTAAAACACATTTGGCCTTCCAATTCCCTGATATATTAATACGCTGATAAAATGCTCGGAGTTAATTAACACAAATATTTAATCCCATATCGAAAAATTAGATAGTATGCGTGTTTTAAAGCTCTGGCTTTAAAGATATCTACGATGTGAAATATTCATTAAAGCACTGAGCTGTCGAGTAAACCACGTGAACCCATGTTTTCAATTATGATAAAGGCATAATGATATTGATGGTGTCGATATCCCAAATGGTTTGATTTTCTTTTGTTTAATGTTTTGGGATTTTCGGCATTTAAAATATATTTGGTATCATTTCAAAGGCTTTTTCTTAATCCTCCTACATTCTAAGTATTGTTATTCATTCTCTGTTTTTCTCCTTGCTGCAGGCTGGCCCCAAGAAACAAGACTCTTGCGAAATGTTGAAAGCTGCAAAGAAAATCAAGAAACCTATGGCTACTCCACAGAAATCTACTCCTACTCCATAAGTCACAGAGATGCCTCTGTTATTCTTAGATACAAAATGTACCATAGATTGTGGAACTTCTTTGTGAGAGGCCATGCATAAACTATTCAAGGATGAAGAGCCTAGGATAATTCAAAATGTAGCCACAACTGATGCTTCATCATCTTTCGAAACTTTGTATAGTGATGTTGACAATTTCTGCTCGCCCTAAGAATCTTCCCTACACATATATGGTGAGGTGGATAATTGATAATTTGAATATCGCATAAAGGACATTCCTAACTTCAAGGGAAACAATAATTGGGTCTTTCAAAATGAAATATTTGTAGAAAATGTATCAGCTGTCGAACCCACAGAAGATATACGATAATAATTTCCTACAAAAGTTTGCAGAAGAAAATAAGTTAGAGTCTGAGCCTATAAGGCGATGGAGACGTGACACAAACAAACACAAACACGAGGAAAATGGTCTGTATTCCACATATTCTCTTGCTGATCCAGATTGTTATGTTGCTGGTATGATATGTGAGTTATTCGGGTATCCTGACATAAATAAGTTTTCAGTCGAATGGGTTCCCCTCATTGATGGTGTATTAGATTCTTGCATTATAGATTGGGCCATTATCCTTTCTAATAATATAGCCTCCCAAATCACGAACTATAGGAAAAACCGGAAAGTCACTACTAAGACAGTTCCCCCCTTTTTCATGAGCGCATACATCATGGATGCAATATGCTTTACTTTTGATTTCCCAACAATGGGATGGAAATGGACTGTACAAGACCCTACCCCTATCCATATCTACCACAAAATCCTTTGGGAGTATCATTTTTAGTCTCATTTTTACATAATATGTCATGGAGTCATACTACCCCCACATCAAGTTGTCTTTGGAGAGAAAGCCCCAAGGTTGTCCAATGAATCTAGAGATGATTTCATAGCTATAGGAAAATGGTTTGGAGAGGAATTGTTTACATATGTTAGAGTATTCGGTAGTCTAGCTAGGCCTCATGTTCTCTCACTTTATGTCCAAGATAAACTTTGGCTAGAGAAATTGCCTATCACATAGTAGGACATGGACTAACCAAAGCCCTGAAAGAAGCCAAAAAGTCCTCATGGCCATCATTTCCTATCCATTGCGATGTTTATGAATTAGATAATTTAAAGCATGTTGGGCTTGAGATTAACCAAATTCAATGTTTAAATTTTCCTACCATGCCAAATAGTAAGTTTGACCCAAACAAAGTGGCTCAGGATTTTACAACCCAAGTTAAAGTGAGACAATTTATCCATGAGCCCGATGATTATGATGATTTGTTTGAGTCTGCCGAAACATACCTACAGGTGCAAAAGTTGGCAGAAATCCATATCAATCCATAATAGCTTATTCAATTTAAATAATACATAGATAAAAGGTTGGAGAATCTCCCTCTCAACATGTTGAGGGTTTCTCAACCAATTTTACAGAAAGAGTAGGATTTGGAGAAATCTCCAAAGGACATTGAGGATTTTCAGGAAACAGAAGAAACCACATCCACAGAACAAAAAATTGTTGAAACATTGTTCAACAATCATTTAGATAAGTTCTGGGACCAATTTTATCAACAGATCAATCGATCACCAGAGTTAAATACATATGAGCTTAAAGAAACAATCAACACTCCTCAAGGTAATAGACATAGCCTACTTACTATTGGGGCTTATGACAAGGATGTTAACACATATGATATTGAATTAATTCTGGCACACCCTTCATTAGAAATTGTTCTTAAGATTGAATATATTCCTGCTCTTGACATATTTGACAGTCCCAAGCATAGGGATATGATGAGCAGGCAAAAAAGAGGATAAAAGTTTAACAATCCCAAGCTTTAGTTCTTGGAGATATACCAATGGAGGCAGTGTGGAAAGATACAAAAACCAACCCTTCTGATGACTTAACCAGGCTATCACAATTTGGAGGGGCTTATGCAACTACCACTACTGACAAAGCATCAGAATTACAACAACTAATCAAGGACAAAGACGATAGAATCCAACTGTTGGAACAAGAATTATTAAAATAAAAGCAGAGTATTGATCATTAGTGGCAAACACAGTGGTCACAACTGCAACACATCTTTGATCAGATGAAACAAGGTCACAGATGCTCAAATTCAATAACTCCAACTCACAATTGAACAACTGAAGGACAATCCGAAAATTTAAGACTTTAAGAAAGAAGCAATGGAATTAAACACCATTTTGGCACAACAAAAGGTGCTCTTCTACCAAAAATTGGCAATCATCAATGATCTATGCAACAAAAGTGATTCACTAATGAATCAATCGTCCAAATTGAGGACTACTTTCGATGACAAATTGAGAACAACTTTCGGTGACATTGATGAAAATATTTTCGAATTCATCACATGAAGACAACGCAGAGGTCAGAGCAGCAAACCTTCTGAAAATAGAGGATTCACACAAAGAAATCCTCTTCACATATTGGGATATAAAATTAAAGCAAGCAGAAAGGGCCATCTTCAAAGCAAGATATGTTGCAAATAATATTACTCAAACTATCAATAATAATTTGTTTGGTGCCAATATTATTCAAGAATTCCCAGCCAGTTCCCTCTGATGTCAAAATCTTAATGATATCATGGCAGGAATGGTCTAAAAAGAAGGGAGAGAACATTAAGAAATTGTCAAAGTTAGATTGGGAAAATTATTGGCAATACCTTGTGATGCCACACACTTAATGATTAATGTTGCAATGCCTTGCTCACACATCCTCTCACATGCTCCCTGTGCTTTCAGATGCAATGTACATTAGACAGCTGCGCATCAGGGTAGCTCAGCCTCCTGAATTGCAACCAATGATAGATATTTATGAGCTCAAACAACAAATGGGAAAGGAGACGACGTCTCACTCCTGAGCTTATTATTCAAACAAACTCTATTTATGTCATGTTATATCTTGTTTTAAGGAGGTGTTATCACAAAATTGCACTTGATTGGTTGCTAATCCGACAACTTCATGTAAATGTTTCAAATGAACTTGTGACTGAAGCTTAGCCTCTTCAGTCTGAGAGGGCTCTCTCAAAAAGGGTTAATGATGTCTGATTATGATGAAGCTAGATGACTAACTCTACTTGGAAAATAACTTTCTTGTGATGTGTGTAGGTTGAAAAGAGTATAATTCTGCAATCATTGGGTTTATGGAGTCAACAAGTTCAGTAGTTCACTGGTAAGTTCACTTGACATGTAAGCTGAGGCAGGTAAGAGTTTTTAGCAAAGGTGAATCACACAATAAACATGAAATAACACAACCAATTCATCAGTAATGGAAGTAAAAGAATAAACCTATGATTTATGAGTATTAAATATGAAAACCACTGCAAATGGTACACAGAAAATATAGATCAAGTAAGCACTAAAAACTCCATGATAATCTCAGGTTGGTCGAGTAAAAAGTCCTCTGTATTACTGAAAACAATCAAGTTACATAAAGCTGCAGTATTGCCAAAAAATCTCCAACCCTTGACAAATTTGAATATCTCCCTTTAATAGACTTGTTACATGATGAGATGATCTGCCTCCTGGCTAGATTCATCCAACTTTTCCTAATGACACCTTTCATAACAAGAAAACATCTACTTTAATAAGAAAATGACAGCTATTCTATTTAACATTCCTTTTCCTAATAGGACTCAAACTGTTCATCTTTGACAAGTATTGCTTCACATGTTCGAATAGGATGTGATGGAACTCATCACTACATGACATCGTAATTATCGTCTTCCAAATCTGGAAACAAACACTATTTTTAAGGAAAAATGGTCTTTATCTTCAACGAATGGTTTGGCTGATGAGTTGTCTTCATCTCCTAGTTTTCAAGTCTTTGATAACTACAAAAATAGTCCTTTGACCCTTTGAAAGTATCCACCTGTCCAAAACTGCACAAAATCCTGCTCATAAAGCTTCAAAACAACACGCTGCGAAAGTATGACAGTTTGTAGCATACTTTCAGAGTTACAAAAATGCCCTTTGCCATCAAAATTTATGTCTATTTCCTTTTGTATTTTCTTCATCATGCCTTGATACATCCTCCATGTGATTTCCTCCTCCTCGAAGCTTCCCAAAATGGTTTTTAATACAAAAAGAAAGATATAGGTGGTTTCGTAGTGTTTTCCTGGCTTCAAGCCTAGGAAACGCTACGAAACTGCTGAAAATCATGTTTTTTTTTTTAGATGTTTGTATAGCTTCAAAAATATAATTTCCAGGTGTAAAAAAATTGTTTCTAAAATGCCATTGACCTTTAAAATTATAAACCAGCTCAAACTATGAGTCTTGAGGTGTTTCTACCTCATTGATGATGAGTTGAGCTATTGGCTCCTCAACTATTGTCCTTTTTAAGCCTTTGTTCCTAGAGGTCTTTAACCTGATCCTTCAAATTTCTATTGGTAGATTTAAAATGCAAGTTCATTCTTCTGACATGTTTGACATCTTTCCTCAATAGCATAATCCATTTGATTAACTGTTTTGTGTTGTCTAGGGTCTTTGATACAGTTTCAACCTGCTCTTTCCAAACCTATTTCATCTTTTCAAACTGAATCTTCTGGATATTATGTTTCCTTGCCTCCTTCTTCATGACAGCTATGTCATGATTAGCCAACTTCAATTGTTCTTCAAGAAGTTCAAACTCTGTTTTTTCAATTACTTTCTCTTTTCCTTTTTTTGGCTTGCTAACTAGATTATTCTATGCAGGCGATGAAAGGTCAATGATGTCTTGTGGTGGCTGGACCCTGTCAGTGGGCAGATGAACCTCTTAACTAATCTCCAACAACTTTCTAGCATGCCTTGTTATGGGCTTCCTAGCTTGGAACATAAAACCTGCATCCTCACCTTCAAACTCCAGCTTCTTTTTAGATTTAGCTTTCTTGAGTTTCTGTCCACCTTCATCTATATCCTCAGCCTGGAATATAGGAGTCTCTTCTATATCAATGGCATGTATTATATCTTCTAGATTTCCTTTAACCACTGTTTTGACTTCTAAAGCCACCGTTTGAATCCTTGTAATCCTTTTGCTTCCTTGTTTACTCACAGCTTGTTCTTATTTTGTAGGTTTGATCACTATTGTCTTTGTTTTGCAGGTGTAGGATTTTTTTACAGGGTAAGTTCCTTAGATCAAGAACCAAATATCACCGCTCACAAACAGATCTCAAATCAGTACACCAGTATAATCACGTGGTTAAAAACCTCAAAGAGGGAAACAGTCCATGGCCTGAGCCAACGCGGCCACTTTAGGCAATTTATTAATATAAAAAGAAAAGTTACATATGTTTCTCTCATAAATGGTTACTGGACAAATGACCCTCCATGCTCTTTAAATAGAGATCATGGACCAATCAGATGTTAATCCACGGGTCAAGTGTCGTTAATACCGAGGAGAGAGATAACTGTCGAATCACTACAAATCGTGACCGTCGGATTATAAGTTACAAATGTACATGGTAAAGAAACAAAATTTACCTAACTCTACGCTAGACTAAGTTATTATTAACTATTTCCTATGTGTCGGAATATCCTAACACCCCCCCTTAAGAACAACTTGGGATAGGATTGAAGGATTTACAAAGGTGACACAAAAGGAGCCTATTTCCTATGTGTCGAAATATCCTATCATCCCCCCTCAAGAACAAATTGGGATAGGATTGAAGGATTTACAAAAGTGACACAATAAGAGAAGGAAGGAGGCATTAGAGCCTATCCCCCCTTAATGACAACTTTCCTGAACTCCTAGCATGGAATGAATTTTGGTAAACTTTTCTTTTGTGAGAGCCTTCGTAAAGATATCGGCTACTTGATCATTGGTTGGACAGTACTGCACTTCAAGAACACGATCATGAATGAGCTTTCTAATGAAGTGTATGTGGAGTTCAATGTGTTTCATATGCTGATGCTGAATTGGATCTTTACATAGCTGAATGCAACTTTAATTATCACGCTAAAGTGTAGTTGGATGCTGCTGATGGAGACCAAATTTAGACAGGATCTGACGAAGCCACATGGCTTTCTTGTTGGCTTCAACTGCACCATGATACTCTGCTTCTGTTGAAGAAAGAGAGATGGCACTTTGTTTCTTACAAGACCATGTAATAGGTCCTGAACCAAGAGTGAATACATATCCTGCAGTAGACTTTTGATCATCAGGGTGACTAGCCTAATCAGAATCCGTGAAACTAATAAAAAATGGAGATGCTCCTGCAATGTAATGAATCTCGAACTGAAATGTACTGCGAATATATCGAAGTATTCTTTTAGTTGCTTTCTAGTGAATTTCATGAGGTTAGTGCATAAACTGAGCAACAAGACCAACAACAAAGGAAAGGTCAGGACGAGTATGGGTTAGATACAGAATTTTACCAACAAGTTGACGGTATAAGGTAGCATCAACTTTAGGGGTAGTACAAGTGACTGAAAGCTTGACTCTAGACTGAAAGGGAGAAGGGGTTGGCTTAGAGTCTTCCATGTGAAATTGGTGTAGAAGATCACAGGCATACTTGGATTGAGAGAGGGTAATGCCTTCCTTGGATTGCAAGACTTGAAGACCAGGGAAATAATGCAAGTATCCTAAGTCTGTCATTTCAAACTTATTTTTGAGGCTAGACTTCACATGGTTTATATGGTTTGGATCACTACCAGTAAGGATAAGATCATCAACATAAAGAATAAGGATGGTGAAGGACTTACCCACTTTCTTGGTGTAGATAGTGTTGTCAGAATGACACCTAGAAAAGCCATTATCTAATATAAATCTATCCATTTTGGCATACCAAGCTTGAGGAGCTTGTTTGAGATCATAGAGAGACTTCCTAAGGCGACAAACAAGGCTAGAGTCATTTTGGATAAAGCCAGGGGGTTGTTCCATGTAGATTTATTCATGCAAATCTCCATGTAAGAAGGTGGATTTAACATCCATCTGATGGACTTCCCATTTAAAGGAGGCAACAAGGGAAAGAACAAGGCGGAAAGAATTCATTTTGGAAATAGGGGAGAAGGTTTCAGTATAGTCAATGCCTTTCACTTGTGAAAATCATTTAGCGACAAGACGAGCTTTATGTCTGTCCACTTTTCCATTTGGTATGTTTTGTAAACCCATCTGCATCTGACATTTTTTCTTCCTTTTGGAAGAGGAACAAGATCCCAAGTATCATTCGCCAATAAGGAACGATATTCTTCATTCATAGTTTCATCCCAATCTGGATGACCGGAGGCTTCTTCAGAGGTTTCTGGATCATGATTTTCTGGAACTTGAGCCAATAAGGAAGAGGCTCTTTCGAACAGAGAATGTGTACGTCGTCGATCGGCAGGGTCACCTGCAAGAGAACCTACTGCATCCCGAGTAGAGCGGACCTATCTTGGAAGCGGTGGAGTAAAGGGAACAATTTCAAGAGGTGGAGGAGGATTTTCATCCTCACTGTCATTATCTGAACTAGAAGGAATGCTATTAAAAATAGAAGAGAGAGAGAGAGAGAGGTGGCACATATGTTGAATCAGGCTCGCTGGCCAAAGGTGGCACACCCGCTGAACTAGGCTCGCAGGCCAATATATTTTCATCAAATTTTACATCTCTTCTAATGATTATATTTTTGGATTTTGGTTGAAGAATTCTATATCCTTTGACATCTTCAGAATATCCAACAAAATGATTTTTTCACTCTGAGGTTCTAAGGCTTTATGTTTCGCATCTGGAATATGGGCCCAAGCATCACTTCCAAAAACACGAAAGTGACTTCAACTGGTTTGATTGAGCTCCAAGCTTCTTTTGGAGTTATATTCTTTAAAACCTTATTAGGAGTGTAATTTGCACAGTTAATGGCTTCTGCCCAAAAATGAGACCAAGTCCTTTAGATTGAAGCATACAATTAGCCATTTCTTTTAAGGTGTGATTCTTCCTTTCAACTACACCATTTTGTTGTGGAGTATATGGAACAGTATGTTGCAATTGAATGCCATGCTCAGTGCAGAAGGTGATAAATTTGTTTTTAACATATTCTCCTCCATTTTCTGATCTTAACTTAAGAATTTGATGTCCAGATTGTTTCTCAACAAAGGCCTTAAAGGCCAAGAACGTGTTAAAAACTTCGCTCTTCAGTTTTAAGAAGTATACCCAAGTGTGTCTGGAAAAATCATCAATGAAAGTTAAGAAGTACTTGCAACTAGAGGAAGAAACAACAGGAAGTAGACCACATAAATCACTGTGCACAAGCTGCAAAGGGGCTGAAGCATGCCAAGAGGCACGTTTGTCAAAACTATCCCGATGATGTTTTCCGAGTACACATCCGGAGAAAACACCATCTCAACAAGATACCATAGGAAGGCTCATCACCATATTTTCTTGACATAGAGTTTGAAGAGAGCGATAGTTTAAGTGACCAAATCGCTCATGCCAAAGTTTGCTCACATCACCATTATGAGCAACAAAAACAGAGGGAAGACATGATGACCCAAAGTTGTTAAAATTATACAACCTTGTGGAATCATCAACAATGCAGTAGCTATAATATGTTTAGGATCTTTGAGGTCCTTGATTACAACATCATGAGGTGAGAATTCTACTATTTTCCCTTCACCTGAATGAGTTATCTAATAAACAGAGAGAAGGTTGCATGACAAGGTAGGAACACATAGTACATCATTAAACTAACCATTATTGAGATGAATGGTTCCAGATTCTACAACACTAAGAGATCTATCATCACCAACATAAATATGTTTGGTGTTACAATCATTTAAAAAAGAAAACATGGCTTTATTTTTGGCCATGTGATAAGAAGTTCCAGAATCAATGAGCCACTCATGAGAATGAGAAGAGGAAGATACATTTAATGCATAACCATATCTTGAAGCTTGACAACCACAAGCAGAAAGTTCCATTCCTGAAGATGAAGGTGAAGAGTGCCCCAAATTGATGCTGTGCTTCTTCATTGCTGCTTCTAAGGCTTCCATCTTCTTCAAACATTTGGACTCTACGTGGCCATCACGATTACAAAAGTTGCAATGTCTATCAGTCTTCTTCCCTTTGTTTTTATTTGCCTTATCATTTTAGTGAGTTGCTTTTTCAATTTGCGGCTGAAATTTCTTAGGACCCTTGTTTGGTTTCAGACCATAATTTTTAGGATACTGCTTCTTGGGATTCTTTTGATATGATTGTTGTTGGGCTGCTAAGGCTTTCTTAGAAGCGTTACCAGGAGTGATAAGACCAAGGTGTAAGAATTTTTATTGTTCTCTTATCAAAGAATCGCAAAAGGAATCAAAAGAAGGGTTCTTGTAGGTGGTTCTTGAAGAAATTATGGCTTCTCTAGTGGAATGGAAGGCGGAAACAAATACAAAGTATGCAGGGCCAAACTTAGTAAGAATGCAATAGATGAGGCTACCATCTTCCTTTTTGACCTTACAACCTTCTAAAAGAACTTTCAGGGTCTTGAATTTAAACAAAAAATCTTCAATAGAGGAGAATTTATTGGGGTCCAAAGTAAGCAACTCATTTTCAAGCTGATGGGCCCTGATTTGATTTTGAATGCCAAAGAAAATATTTAGCTTGTCCAGGGCTTCATGAGGGGTGTCAGTGTCAAGGATATGAAATCAAAGATCTTGAGCAATGGACATTCCTATCAACCCTCGTGCTTGATCTTGTTTATTTTCCCATTTAGCTACTTTATCATCATCAGAAGGTTTAGTTTCTAGCCCTGTGGCTATTCTATAAAGTCCTTTACTTCTAAGTATATTTACCATGTGAGGTAGCCATTGGAAATAATTGGTGCTGTTAAGAATAATCGGGCATGCACTTTCCATTTTTTATTTATTTTTTATTATGGCTTCTCTAGTGGAATGGAAGGCAGAAACAAATACAAAGTATGTAGGGCCAAGCTTAGTAAGAATGCAATATATGAGGCTACCATCTTCCTTTTTGACCTTACAACCTTCTAAAAGAAATTTCAGGGTCTTGAATTTGAACAAAAAATCTTCAATAGAGGAGAAATTATTGGGGTCCAAAGTAAGCAACTCATTTTCAAGCTTATGGGCCCTGATTTGATTTTGAATGCCAAAGATAGTATTTAGCTTGTCCAGGGCTTCATGAGCGGTGTTAATGTCAAGGATATGAAATCGAAGATCTTGAGCAATGGACATTCCTATCAACCCTCGTGCTTGATCTTGTTTATTTTCCCATTTAGCTACTTTATCATCACCAGAAGGTTTAGTTTCTAGCCCTATGGCTATTCTATAAATCCCTTTACTTCTAATTATATTTACCATGTGAGGTAGCCATTGGAAATAATTGGTGTTGTTAAGAATAATCGGGCATGCACTTTCATTTTTTTTATTTTTTTATTTTTTTAATTGAAGTTGAGAAAATCTGAAGCTAGCTGCTCCAATGGGCAGATCTCGAAAAATTAGGTCGTTTAAAAAAAAAAAAAAAAACGGCTCGAGAAATGGCTTCCGGATGAAGAAGTTATGCTTTTTGAAAAAAACTGAGTTGTAGATGCCGAATAGTTACGGGAACGGTTTGAAATTTGGTGATGAAGTTCAACTTAAAAAAAAAAATCCTGCCCCTTTAACAATTTTTTTTTACAAAAAGAAGCTTGAGAAAGAGATTTGAACCCAAGACCTCTATTCTCATAAACAAACTCCTCACCAAGTGAGATAGTAAAAAGGTTTTATAAATGTTTGAAAGGAGTAAGGGGTTTTTTTATGTTTTATGTTTTATGTTTTTGTTTTTTTTACTCTTCGGTGTGTGTGCCTTTTCCTACACAAAAAACACAAAAAATCGAGCAAAAAAAAAAACAAAATGCAAGCCTTACGACGGAATGTTAGATTTTCGGTTAGCCTTACCGGCAACTATCTATTTTTTCACTATTTCTGATTTCCCAAGATCGCACAAAGACGCGAGGAAAGAGCATACATAGAAAAAAAAATCCCTTTCCCTGTTTCTGGTTTGTCGAGATCACACACAACACAGAGAAAAGAGCATACACAGAGAAGAGGGTAAAGATCCATAAAATAAATAAAACCTAGAACCAAAATAAACAGACAGAACCGAAATAAGAAATAAGTAGAACTTTTAAGAAATAAAAACTACAAAACAGATACTTTATACCTCCATATCTAAACTGTCATAACTTGGGCATCTGGAAACCTTTTCGCATGAAAATAAAGGCGTTCCTCACTATAACAGATGCTCTAGACACAATAGAGCAGTTCTCCAAGCCCAAAAATGTTCAGAAATAGTAGATCTACAAAACGACATTCGCATGCAGTCAACCCGGCTTTGGATTTTGATCAACAATGGACGCGACCCTCAAAATAGCTTTGATACCATGTAGGAATTTACAGGGTAATTTCCTTAGATCAAGAACCAAAGATCACCGCTCACAAACAGATCACAAATCAGTACACCAGTATAATCACGTGGTTAAAACCCTCAAAGAGGGAAACAGTCCACGACTTGAGCCAACGCGGCCACTTCAGGCAATTTATTAATATAAAAAGAAAAGTTACATATATTTATCTCATAAACGATTACCAGACAAATGAACCTCCATGCTCTTTAAATAGAGATCATGGACCAATCTAGTGTTAAGCCACGGATCGAGTGTCGTTAATACCAAGGAGAGAGATAACCGTTGGATCACTACAAATTGTGACCATCAGATTATAAGTTACAAATGTACATGGTAAAGAAACACACTTTACCTAACTCTACACTAGACTAAGTTATTCTTAACTATTTCCTATGTGTCGGAATATCCTAACAACAGGTGGGATAGTGGGTGTATCAAAACTCTTCAACTGCTCTGTTTCCATCATGACTGGTTCACTTAGCTCTACTATTGCTGGTTCACTTTGGTCTGCCACTAAAGGTAATGGGATACCCCTAGGTTTAGGAGTTCCTTTAGGGGTAAGGGTATCCATTTCAAAACCGCTAACAAATAGGAAAGAAGACCAGTCTCTGCCTAGTCTATGGAGCTCATCTAAAACCAGCAATTTTATTAAACCATGATGAAACAATGAGGTTTCACTTCCTTCAGATTTTGCTTGGACCTTATCTGCCATTTTTGCTAAACTTCTATGTAAATAGAAAGGCATATCAAGAGATATCTTACCAACAAAGTGTAGGATAAGCTTGAAATGGTAAGAATAGACTTTATAGTATCTCCCTTCACAAGTGAAATATTTCTGGACGATAAGCAACAACTTTGGGTAGTTATCCTTCATGCAGCTCCTTGGAATGGCATTTGTAAGGTCAATTTCATTGTTTTCTGGCTTGATAAACTCTTTGCACTCATCCATGTTGAATTTGAACCCTTTGAACCATTTCTATTGTCCCCTTGGAATCCCTGTTGCTGCTGCAATGACCTCTGGTGTAATGGTGAGATTCAACATCCCCACTTTAGTAGCTGTTCCACTGAAATTTAGAGCAAATTCTTTGGAAACATGTACATGGCAGCCTTGTAGTATTTCACAAAACTGTAAACATCTTGTCCTTCTAAGGACTTCTACAGTTGTTGGTTATTCATTGATCATATTCATATCTGATGTCTCATATCTAAGACATTGTCCACCCTTATTTGTCTTTCTTTTTGCAACCATAGTTTCTTTGGTGTCTTCTCTACTTCGCTTGATAGTTCTCTGACTCGCTTGATAGTTCTTTGCCTCACTTGATCACTTATATCTACAACATTTGAAAATCCCAGCCACAACTTTGGCTTAATGAAATTCTCTCCATAGCTCAATATCACGCAAAGAAGGAATGAGAAATGACTTAATTTGGAAATATTTTGAAGTTTGATGACCACTCATAACACAATGATGACTCATACATTCTTAAAATAATGATGATGACTTCAGACCTAACCATGTACCTTGATATTTACCCTAACTGACTCGAATGGTATCTAACTTACCCTTTTCAAAAGATTTTCTGACACCTAACAGCTAATTTGACATGACAGACAGGAAAACTCACTTTCGTAGCATTCTTAGTGTATTTCGGGGAATTTTCGCTA
This sequence comes from Pinus albicaulis, assembly GCA_034641835.2. Classification (NCBI taxonomy): domain Eukaryota; kingdom Viridiplantae; phylum Streptophyta; class Pinopsida; order Pinales; family Pinaceae; genus Pinus; species Pinus albicaulis. Next base: position 46,513,096 of record CM076582.1, on the reverse strand, counting down.
CGAAAATATCAACGGTTTCATAGCAAAAAGTGAAATTTATGAGTGTATTTCGCTACGAAACTGTGGTTTCTTGGCTAAAATGACCATTTCGGTGCTAAAACCTTGGGAAATAATTTTTTTTAGAAAATTATGAGTGATGTGACATGAGGGGATTTGAAAGAGAGTGGGTTTAGACCTTAGGGTAAGCTTAATAAAAAAATTAAAATTTTTCCTTAACCAAGTAATGAAAAATGAACCTTATAACCCTACCTTTGACACAAGAACCTATATGACTTTGTCAAATGATGCTTTATTTTTTTTGAGTGATAACAGTGGCTCCACTTGGGATGGTGTGCCCCAGTGGTACACCAAAGAACCTATAGTTCCAATGCTGCTATCCATCTTCTTGAAAACAAAAAAATTTGAAAGTTGCCAAGCTTTCCTTCAAACTCTAATGGCCCTCACCTTGGGCTCAAGCTTGATGATCAACTTGTCATTATTAGCAGAAAAACATATGAAATGGAATATATACAATGGAATGAATGATCAACAAAATTTAAGAAGAGCAGTGCTTCAAAAACCTGCCATTGACAGGCCTCCAGCACATGGTTTTCCATCCATCTCCTGCAAAATGTAAGTGTTGTTCCCATAAAATGCAACTACTCTGAATGAACCTTTCCAAATGTTCTAAAACTTACCATGTTTCCCCTTCTCTTCAATCCTAGCCTCCCATTTAAAAACCACATATTGGATTTGAAAGCTTTCTTCCTTGACCTTCTTGTCAAATGTCTTCTTGATTCTATTTTTAGATTGCTGATTACTGTTATAGACTTCCTCCCTTTTCTCCTGCAAATCTATCAACTGATTAATCCTCCTCTGAATTGCATTTGGCTCCTCCTCCAATCCTTGCAACGACTTCATGACAGGCACCCCTAAAGATGTAGGAAATATGGCTTCAACTCCATATACCAACTCATATGGTGAAGTTCCAATTGACTTCTTTGTGCACACTCTATCAGCCCACATAGCATACTTCAGCTTCAAATGCCATGACTTCTTATTTTCCTGCAACACTTTCTTAATAATCCTCACAATGCTCTTGTTATAAGATTCAACAAGACCATTACCTTGTGGATAATATGCAGTAGAATGACCAAGTGAAATGTGATATTGATGACAAAAACTAATAAACTTCTTAGATTTGAATGTTTGTGCATTATCAGTGATGATCTTCATAGGGCAGGAAAACCTATACAATATATTATTTTCCAAAAATGAAATGATAATAGAATCATTTGCTTGCCTAGTTGGGATTGCTTCAATCCATTTGATGAAATAACCAGTTGCTGTAAGAATCCAATGATTCTGACCTGATGATGATGGATGAATCTCACCAATAAAATCTAGCCCCCATTGCTGAAATGGCACCTCAACATAGATAGGCATCAAAGGTAAAGGTACAAGCTTCTTCTTACCATAAAAAATCTAGCATTCATGGCAGGCAACAATCTTTTTGTAGACATCTTTAAACATTGTAGGCCAATAATACCTTGCTCTGAAAATATTATTTGTTGTAGCCTTCCAATAATGATGACCTCCACAATATGCTTTGTGAAACTCCTCAATCAATTTTTTAGCCTCCTCTTCCAGCAAACAATTCAACAAAATACCACTAGTATCCTTCCAATACAAATTTTTGTTAATGATGCAGTGCCTCAAATAATTTAGCTTCACAAACCTCACCTTGGACTTTGTTTAGAAATTATATACATTAAGCATGCATATATCCTATATTACCCTGATCTCACAATATTTAACTTCTTGCAAAATACAAAATCATTCCACTATTAATCTTTTGTGGAAAATTAATTGCACACACATGTGAAGCATAAATAAAAATAATTGCACATAACACAGTTGTTTAACGGGAAAGCCTGAAGATGAAAACCCCAACTATCATATATTATGTATCATGGAGATCATGTAACAATCCTCATACAAATCTTAGTACATAAAGCTCTCAGTACAATACAATCATCACACACTAATCAGAAAAAATCTGCAAATCCATGCATCGATCTTTGCCCCCTGCTAGCCTGCCTCCACTACGCAATCCCTGTTGAAGAATAGCTCTGAATGAATTCGAATTATGCTTACCTTGACTGCGCAATCCTCATTGGAAACTCCAATGTGTGTGTGATGCAATCAATGCATCACTATAGTCACAACAGATAGTCTATCTTGCCCTTTCACCTATCTCTCCACTGGGTCTCCACTGAAACTTCCATGCACTGTAGTTAACTGTTGTATTGTTCAGTTGATTAATGAGTTATTATTTGTGAATTACTTAACTAATTAATTCACTCCACTCTCACTAGTGTATCATTCAGTTAGACTAGATACAACTAGCTCAACTGAGTCTAACTGAGTTAAACTGAATACAACTCCATAAACTACTCTTCCAACTCTGTCATAAATTTGCCACTTGTGAGTTCTAAGCGGGTCCTCCATGCATTAGCTCAGTCAGCCCTTGGGGGCGTAATTCCTCGGTCAACGAGTTCTACACATACGTACCTTGAAACAAGAATCTCAAAGAGTTGTTGTTTAGTGTCTGATTATTATTAAGAGATAATAATAATCGACATGCATCTATTTTTAGATCAACGATCTATAAATAGACTTCCCCCAATATTCTAAAAATAGAATTTCATCTATTTTTCCAACTTGATCAACCATCCACAAATAACATCCTGCAACTTCTGAAATATGATCATCATCAAATACAAAATAAACATAGTCTAAAAATAGACTTGCGCCAAAAATAGCCTGCAGGCCCACTTAGTGAAGGCGCTCTTTTCACTACGCTCATCATCTTGTTGAATCTCAACACTCCCTCTCAACAATATAGGGATTATCCTTCACCCCGATCCTGCCTCTATGGTATTCGAATTTGCTCCTGGTGAGCATCTTCGTCAGAATATCTGCATCCTGATCCTCCGTAGGAATGTACTGAAGCAACATGATCTTCCGCTGCACACAATATCTGATATAATGATACCAGATATCAATACGTTTATATCTATCATGAAACACATGATTAACCGAGAGTTTAATGCAACTTTGATTATCACAATGTATCACTATGGGATCTAAATGTGAACCGAACAAACCAACCAGGATCTTCCTCATCTAGATAGCCTCACATGCAGCTTGACTTGCTGCCATGTATTCTGCTTCTGCTGAACTGAGTGACATGGATCTTTGTTTTCTACTGTACCAAGAAACTGCCGTAGATCCGATACTGAAAATCCCCCCTGATGTGCTCTTTCTGTCTGTTGGGCTTCCTACCCAATCTCCATCTGTGAAGCCATGCAACTTCACCTCATCCATCTGTCTGTACCATAAACCATACTCATATGTGCCCCTGAGATATCTCAGGACATGCTTTCCTGCCTTCCAAAAGAGCTTGGTAGGCTTAACCATTGCTTGTGAAAGCTGGTTCACCGCATAACACTGTGTCCAGGTCTTGTATTAACTAAATACATGGCGTACCCACCAACTGTCGATAAACGGTGGCATCCACTACCTGTGATGCTGCTTGTCCTCTTTCTTCCAATTTCCTGGAAGAGGAGCAGGGATAGGCTTGCCGACCCTTGCATGTGAAACTTCTCCAGTATCTCCTGGGCATACTTGCCTTGAGACACAAACAATTCACCTTCTCGCTGCCATATTTCCAATCCAAGGAAATAATGAAGGAGGTCCAAATCCTTCATCTTAAACTCCTTTGCAAGATCTTCCTTGCATGAGTGTATCAACTGCTCATCACCCGTTAGTATTAAATCATCAACATAAAGAACAATGATTAAAAGCTTACCCTCCACCACAATGTGGTACAGGTTTGCATCCGCCTCACTCTTGGTGAAGCCAAGTCCAGTGAAATAGTTGTCGATCCAAGTGTACCCGAGGCTGTGTTGCTTGTTTCGGCCCACACAATGCTCTTTTGAGCTTGCACACATGCGACTCGCTGTTGAAGATCTCAAATCCTTCAGGCTGCTCAATGTACACCTCTTCCTCAATGATCCCATTAAAGAACGTAGTCTTCACATCTATCTGACGAATGTGCCAACCCATCTGCGCTGAGAGAGCAAGGATGGTCCGTATGGAAGAATACCGTGCAACAGGTGCAAAGGTTTCTTCATAGTCAATCTCCTCGATCTGTGAGAAGCCCCGACCAACAAATCTTCCCTTATACTTCTCGACACTCCCATAAGCAGCTTTCTTTACCTTGTAGATCCATCTTGATCCTACAACTAATTTTCCCACCGGCCTTGGAACAATCTCCCAAGCACTGTTTCTGACAATGGAGTCATACTCCTCCACCATGGCATCTACCCATGTGGGCTCCTGCACTGCTTCTTCGAAAGAAGATGGCTCTGTCACGATACACTTGCTCATAAGAGCCATGTATCCAGTATATCGGTCAGGCGACTATCTCTGTCTGCACTGTGATGTAGGGACTCCTACATTCTGTGCCGCATCCATATTCAGTCTCTCAACTTCTATGGTACGCTTTCTGCCTTGTCTGATGTTTGGTTCTGCATGAGTGGACTCCTCCACTCCATGAATATCCTTCTGTGGCTGATCCACATCTAGAGGCTCATCTTTGGGAACAAGAAGTTCCTCCTCTGCATGCAAGTGTAGCTCCCTCTCAAGCGACAACTTCATGGCTTTCACCTCATTGAATTTTATATCCCGTCGCACAACAGTCATCTGAATGTCTAGAAAATACACACGATAATTATGGGGTGTTTCTGTGTACCCCACAAATATCCCAACTTCTGTAGTCGGCTCCAGCTTCTTCCTGGCATCCTTTATCACATGAATGTAAACAAGTGAGCCAAAAATCTTCACATGAGAAATATTAGGCTTCTTACCAGTAAAATCTTCTTCGGGTGTACTCATGCCAAGTACTCTATGAGGACAACGGTTTTGCACATAAACCGCAGTGTTGCATGCTTCCGCCCACAAGTGCATAAGGCCCTGGTCATGCAGCATCGCTCGTGCAACACCCACGATCGTTTTGTTCTTCCTCTCAGCGACCCCATTCTGTTGTGGGTTATGAGGCACTATGAGCTCTCTTCGAATTCCTTCTTTGCTACAGAAGTCTTTGAATTCGCCCGAGATGTATTCACCACCATTATCGCTCTGTAAAGCTTTCACTTGCTTCCCCGATTCCTTCTCCACCAATGCTTTGAACTCACAGAACTTTGAGAACGTTTCACTCTTCTTCTGCATGAAGAATATCCAACATCTATGAGAATAGTCATCAACAAATATAACACAATACCTGTGTTTTACTGTTGAAGCAACCGAGAAAGGTCCACACATGTCTGTGTGAATTCTCTCCAGGATCACTGAAGCACGATTCTCCTTCTCATGAAAGGTGGTCTTCACAAACTTACCCATAGTACATCCCTTGCACTAATCTGACTGCAGAAGAGTACCCTTGGGAAGTCCAGTATAAATCTGCTGCAAAATATTCAAAACGCCATGGTTAAGATGGCCCAATCTTCTGTGCCATAATTCGCCCTCATCTCGGCTCACCACTTCTTCTTCTTTTCCCACCGTTAAAGTGCAGCCATCTACCTCCAGCTTGTAGAGATTCTTAATTCGAACCCCTATCTTCTTGGTTTGACCCGTTGTTTTATGTCGAAGGAAGGCTTTTCCCTCACTGAAAACAACATCATAGCCTTTGTCTTCCAGCATTGCAACCGAGACCAAGTTCTTCTTTAGACCTAGAACATGCATAACATCCTTAAAAAAGAATGGATTACCAGACTCCCTCTCAAAGGTAATGGTCCCAATTCCAGTCGCACTGTACCAACCATCGTCGTCCATCTCTATATGCATCGGAGGTCCTTCTCCTCCAAGTCACTAAACAACTCCTTGTCTCCCGTCATATGGAAATACACACCACTATCAAGATACCACACCGATCCCATACAACTTGAAACCAAGCATGCGATCAAGGAGAAATAAAGTTCAAATTGTGAGGCTAAGGCCTCTCCAGATGCAACTCCAGCAGCCTTCTTGTTCTTCTTCTTCTGTGGACAGTTAGTGGCGAAATGCCCATGTTCGTGACAGTGAAAAAACTTCAATTTGGACAAATCTTGCTTCTTGCCTTTAACTTCGGATTTTGAAGGAAATTTCTTCCCTTTCCCTTTCCTTACTTTGGCAGCCAAAGCACAATTCTCTTCATCTTCATTCTTCGATGAAGAGCCATCCTTGGTACCCCGCCTTATCTCCTCTTGCACAAGATCCGACCAAAGTCTCTCCCATCCCGACAGCTTCTCCCGTCCATTGACAGAGTCTTCGTAGCTATGCCAACTCTTCGAAAGCCAAAGGAGAGCCAATCTCACCAATTATTCATCATCAAAAGTAACCCCCACACTTCCCAGCTCATCCTTGTAGTGGACAAACTTCGTGAGGTATTTTGGAATACTGTTGCCCTTCTCCATTTTTATTTTTTGAGCTTGTCTTTAAGCACCAACTTCCTCTAGTCACTTCTGCTTTGGAAAAAATATGTCAAAGCCTTCCACATTAAGAATGGAGTGGCTTTCCTGTGAAGGCTGGACACAATATGGTCCTTCACACCTTCCAACAAAATTCTTCTCGTCTTTGCTGTCTTCTTTTGCCATGCGTCAAGTAATGCAACATCGCTAGATCCCGGCTTATGAACATCGCTATCAATGAACTCCTTCAGTCCATTATCCTCCAGCATCGCCTCCATCCTGTCCTTCCAGGCTATATAATTCGAGATCCCATCAAGGGCATACTCCAATCGCAACCCATTGAAAGCCATTTCAATGTATACTCAACTTTTGCACCAAGAATCTTCTGTAGCAAATTTGAATTGTCCACCAGCACAAACTCACCAATTCTTCACATTGCAATATTCAAGAATTAAAAATGCTCTGATACCATTTAGAAATTATATACATTAAGCATGCATATGTCCTAGATTCCCCTGATCTCACAATATTTAAATTCTTTCAAAATACAAAATCATTCCACTGTTAATCTTTTGTGGAAAATTAATTGCACACACATGTGAAGCATAAATAAAAACAATCGCACATAGCACAGTTGTTTAACGGGAAAGCCTGAAGCTGAAAACCCCAACTATCATATATTATGTATCATGGAGATCATGTAACAATCCTCATACAAATCTTAGTACATCAAGATCTCAGTACAATACAATCGCCACACACTAATAATGAAAAATCTACAAATTCGTGCACCGATCTTTGCCCCCTGCTATCCTGCCTCCACTGCGCAATCCCTGTTGAAGAATAGCTCTGAATGAATTTGAATTACCTTTGCCTTGACTGCGCAATCCTCATTGGCAACTCTAATGTGTGTGTGATGCAATCAATGCATCACTATAGTCACAACAGATAATCTATCTTGCCCTTTCACCTATCTCTCCAGGTCCTCCTTGTACCATACTTGTAGTTAGCTGTATTGTACAATAGCGTATTCCCTCAGTCCACTGATGTGCCACATATGTGCACTGAAACAAAGTGCTCCAAGAGAGTAAGTTGTTGTTTAGTGTTTGATTATTATTAAGAGCTAATAATAATCGACATGCATCTATTTTTAGATCAGTGATCTATAAATAGACTTCGCCCAATATTCTAAAAATAGAATTTCATCTATTTTTCCAACTTGATCAAGCATCCACAAATAACATCCTGCAACTTCTGAAATATGATCATCATGTCTAAAAATAGACATAGTCTAAAAATAGACTTGCGCCAAAAATAGCTTGCGAGCCCACTTAGTGAAGGCGACTCTTTTCACTAAGCTCATCATCTTGTTGAATCTCAACACTTTGTCAGTTCAACAGGTGCTCTATGATGATGTGAGGCAAAAACAATGTCTTTGTACCAATCTGAAATGATGTACTTTTTCTTCAATGGGGATCAACTCTTCATCTTCATCTGAAATTTCTGAAATTTCTGCAATTAAATTCATGTCAAGATAGTGAAAGTTTGACTATGCCATTAGATCTTCTAGGCCTTGACCTTTGACGAATTTTGTGGGCTTGATCTCTATGTCATATTCCAACAAGTTAGCAATCCATTTCCCCCTATTACCATAAGGATCAACTTGAGTTAGAATTTATTTCAGAACAACACTAGGAACAAAAGCTATAATATGAAAATGCAGAATGTAAATTTTGAAATCTTTGATGGCCTTAACCAAGGCATAAGCTTGCTTCTCTAAGATGTTGTACTTCAGCTCCGAGTTAGATAATTCCCTCTTAAAAAATGAAATGGTCTGCTCAGTACCTTAATGTCCTTTCTGCAACAAACTCCAGCAATTGTATTTTATGATGCAAATGTAAAAACTAGAAATTCTTTAGAAAAATCTGGGCTGATCAAAACTGGTGCTTGAGTGGGTGCCTTCTTAATCTCCTCAAAAGAGTGCTTTGCTTCTGTTGTTCACTTGATTTCATCTCCTTTCTTCAGCATCTTTTTTATGTCTTTTACAATCTCAACAAAATTAGGAATAAACCTCCTCACAAAATTTACCTTTCCAAGGAAAGACTGAATTTCCTTTCTGCTTCTAGGTAGATCCACTTTTTGAATCAAATTGACCCTGTTTGGATCAATATTAATCCCATATTTAGAAATAATATGTCCAAGTAATTTACCTAAAGTTAGAGCAAAAATGCTTTTAATGGGATTGAGAGAAATGCCAAACCTTCTACACTTCAGCAGGATCTTTTCTAGGTGCGTCAAGTGATCTTCTTCTCTCCTTGAGAAGACTGTTATGTCATCTAGATAGACAACCACCATCTTGTCCTTCTCCTCAACAAAAGCAATGTCCATTTCACTTTGAAAGGTAGCTCCTGCATTCATCAGACCAAAAGGCATTTTGGCATACATGAATGTGCCCCATGGTGTCGTAAAGGTTGTTTTCTCCTGATCTTTTGGATGCACAAGTATCTGATTATACCCAGAGAAACCATCAAGCATAGAAATCCTTTGGGAACCAACAATGTTATGAAAAATTTGGTCCATCTTTGGGAGAGGGTAGTTGTCCTTTATAGAGGCTTTAATCAAGTTTCTGAATTCAATACATATTCTGATTTCTCCACTTTTTTTTTTTTTTTTTTTTTTTTTTTTTTTTTTTTGGAGATGGAACCAAGTTTGCAAGCCGAGGACATGAGAAGTGAATTAATTCTCCTTGGCTTTTGCTTGAAAGGCTTTTCATTTTCTTTTATGGGAATAGTATGTTGAATAATAGTGGGATCATACTTCTTCAAATTAGCATAAATCCAAGCAAGAACATCTATGAACCTTTTCATCATCTCAATATATTTCTGTTTCATATCAACTGAAAGAAATTTTGAAAGTTTAATCATTTTTGGCATAACTACTTTACCAAGGTTACAACTATCTACCTCCTCATCATCAACGTGTATCCTAGGAGACTTGAACACATCATTCTGATCAAAAAGCTTCTCAAGGGGTATGAGACCTTTGGTTATAGAGTTATTCTTCAGTTGTAATACTTCAGAATTTCCCTTAGATTCAGCAAGCATGTTTTTTTGATCTACTTGTGTACTTTCAAACTCTTCTTTTAGCTCTATAAAGTTTTTCACTTGCTGGTCATCCTCAAAAACTTGCCAATGGATAATGTTATTAGGGATAGCAGGTGGAATGAATAGGTTTTATAAATAGACTTGTAGAGACAGCTAGGGAGTCAGCTACTAAGTTTTGGTCCCTAGTATTTACTATAAATGAATGTTCTTGGAAATTTTCCAACATGTCCATGACCAAATTTCTGTATGCCCTCATTCTCACATCCTTAGTTTGATACACACCCTCAACTTGCTTAATAACTAATTTAGAATCTCCACAAACAAAAAACTTTTGAGCACATATTCTTTTCAAAATTTCTAAGCCCAAAATTAAAGATTAATATTCAGCCATGTTATTTGTGCAATCAAAATTCAGTTTGTAAGAAAAGAAATTACTTTCATCTTCCAGAGATGTGATCCAAATTCTTGCTCTTGCCCCCTCCATTCCTGCTGATCCATCAAAATGTAACAACCACTAACCTTCCGCCTTCTCCTCACTGATTTGCCGATTTTTTGTCTGTTGAATTACAGTTTGCTAATTTTTTGCCTTCTTTTCATCCTATGCTTCATCAGTCAATTCATTGAAAAGAATAATAGATCCAAGTTCAGTATAAACAACATTTATTGCAAACTTTTGAGGTTTATATTTACTACTCACCATGTAAGCCATCCTTGTTTCTCTATAAAGTCTCCTTTGCTCACCAAAAATAGGGATGGTGGCATAAGTTAGGTCCATCTATGTTGTACCTTTGATCTTTGCTGCCCATGACCTTGATAACAACATGCCAAATGTAGGTGGAATGTCTGCTACCACAATGTCCATGACCACTGTCTTGGCAGGGACTTATGTAAGACCAACAACAACATCTTTTATTAAACCAATGCACTGAAATATTTTTGAATCAAAGGAAAAAAAATCCTTATATGGTCTAGTAATTTCCAACCCCATTCTTTCCATAATTACCTCGGGCATAAGATTGTGAGAGGCTTCTGAATCCAACATGTCATTATGCAATGTCATGTCATGAATGCTAAGGCTAACATAAAAAGGAGGAACCTCCTCATTCTGCTCATCCTCTAATATTGGACCCAAATATATGGTTGGATGATCTTCTTGAACATTTAGGATATCAGCAGCTCCTGGTTGGGAATTTAGCATTTTGATAATCTTACTTCTATATTCATTTACTTTAAGAATTTATCCAAAAGGTACTGGGATTTTGATCTTAGAGATCCCACTCTCCAAATTGAGAACATAAGCATATTTTTCAGTCTCTTTAGTAGGAGGAGGAGGTGGTGTATCTTTCCTAACTTCAACAGCCTTGGGGGCATCTTTCTTGGGTTGTGTTTTGTTTGCAGTAATTGGCACATATCTGTTTCTGAGGTTGTACTATTTCTGCATCTCAAATATTGCATGTTGATACCCTTTAAGATAATCAGATGGTTCCTCATCCTTGTTTATATCATGATCTGACTCATCATGTTCCTCCTTAGTTAAAAACATCCATGACATGTTTTCATCTAAGCAATGAATTAAGTCTTCTTGTATTTTAGGCTAATCTTCTTCATCAACTAAGTTTTGCTGAAAAGGAGGCCTTACTTGAGGGTCAGGTGGCTGATTTTTGTTTTCCCTTGGCCTTTGCTGGTTTTGAGGTCTTTTGAATTGAGGATTTCTAAACTAAGGTTCATGTTGCGCAGAAGGAGCAGAGGCATTACCAAGGGCAAGCCTATTGTTGTGGTGGATTTGGTGCACGGATGTACGAAATCGCACTAGTTTAAGGGGCGTGGTTTAGCCATTTAAACTATAGGTAACAAGAATAAAGTGGTGGAGTTCAAAAGCATACAATCTAGAGGAAAAAGCATGCAAATGTATACTCAAATTAAACTAAAACTAAAACACAAATATACAAAAGCTATTGAAGAGAGTCAAATGATAATAATGCAAATGGTGGCTCTAGGCCCCTTCTTATTAAGCGTTTGATATGAAGAAGAAATTTTACCCACTTGCCAAAGGGCCCCTAGACAATGGTTCTAGGTCCCGATGCAAGGATGTTGTTTTCCAAGCTCGCCTCGGTGCAATCTCCCTCTCTCTCTGCTGTGATGGACTAAGATTGTTGGATGGCCAACAATCGAGTCCCCTCCATCTCCAGCTCCGGGTCATACACTGTTGGTATTTCTTGGGAAATTTTGGCTAGCATAACAATGTGATCACCCATTCTTCATCTCATGGTGGCTTTATATAGGGGATTTCAAATCCTCCTTCCCTCCCTTGGTACATGGTGGATGGTGACCCAAGGGAGAGGTATGATTCCATTGTGTGCTCGCATAGTGTCTAAGGAGGCGCCGGTGGCTATCCTTAGGCAACTTCATGTAAGGAGTAACTTTTCCTTTGCTTTGTGTGGTCCTAGATAGCGATATTTTGCCACTTTTAGGAATGCACGTTTATTGGGCAAAAAGGTGCGCAGAAGGCGCTCTTCTTGAAGGATAATGTGCGCAAATAACATTCTATGACTAGTTCAAATTTGATTTCCTTTAAACCTTTGATATTTTAAATACTTTCTAGATTCCATAATGTCTTCCTGCCCTGTAAATCCTTTGGCTTGACATTAATTAATGTCATCTTCTGCTGTATGATTTTCCAATGTTAACACCTATCCATCAGTTTTTCCATTATCTTCATCATGGAATCAAATTTGTCATCAGAAGTGGAAGGCTTATCTTCTTCTTTCAACTTAGTCTTACCCATATTGGAATTTTTTTTCTGCTATCATATTGACCTCCACCTTCACTACATCATTCTGCATTTCAGGAAGTGAAGGGGATTCTCTCTCTCTCAGCAGCATAAAAAAGTCATAATCAAAAGCTTCAGCATATCTTAGCTGAGCTGCTCCTGGAGGAGGTTTCATATGGGCAGGGATGGAGTCATACACTTTGTTAAGTCTCTTTGAAAAGTTTTGAACAATTTCATCAATAGCTCTCTTCAAACTATTATACTCAGTGAGGGCTTGAACAGGGTTGGTTCTATTTCCCCACTTCCTCAAGAAGCTACCTTCAAATTCATTCCAATTATGTAGGTTTCCAGGAGTAAGGGCTTTGAACTAATTCCTAATTTCACCAGTGAAGCTCTGAGCAAAAAATGTCATCTTGACATCCTCATGGTCAACCTCCTCCTTGTATATAAATTCATTGAACTGATCTACATGCTCTTCAGTTGTAATCTCTTCATCACTTCCCCAAGTTTTGATTCTAGCAGAATATTTGCTAGGAAGGGCATTTAGGATAGTTGGAAGGGCAAGGGGGGCATACCTAGCAGGTGCATTAGTTGTAGGTGGCAAATTTCTAGCCATGATGACTGGGATTGTGGTAGTTTTATGGACAATAGCCGCTAGAGGAAGAGGAACTGTTAGGAGGAGGGTTGTTTGGTCTTTGTTGTCAAGTCACAATTGAACTCCAATCAGGAAGAGGAACACCAGTTTTATTTCTTAACAAGATTTCAAATAGGTTTAGTTCCTTCAACCTATCCAATGACTCCTTCTCTAATAGTAACTCTGAAGTGATTGCTTCCCAAAACTCTTCTTTATCTTTTTGTGTCACTAAGGTTGAGTTATCAATACCTCTTCTATGTAGGTATAAGAAAATTTTAGCAATTATTTTTCACTTTCAGACCTAAACAAGACTTCCTGAATTTTATCATCAGATCTTTTATCTTCAGGACTTCTAAAAACTTCAGAGGATAAGGATTTTGTATGTAATGGAGTACCTGATATTGCATAAATGCCTTGACTTCCTCTAGAGATGGTATTTGGATTGTCCACAATGGTAGGTGGATATGGGTTAGGATTACTCCTCGTGTATCTCCTTCTAGAAGCCACCTATGAACATATGAATTTTGAATGGATTCACCAAGGTATATGCAGCCTCGAACAAATTTCTGAGCTCCTGCTACCTTCAAAAGTTCAGCTTCAAAATTTTGGGAAAGTATAATCTTCAGGCTCCCAGCAGACACACCAAAATGTTATCACAAAATTTCACTTGATTGGCTACTAATCAGACAACTTCATGTAACTGTTTCAAACCAACTTGTGACTGAAGCTTAGCCTCTTCAGTTTGAGAGGGCTCTCTCAAAAAGGGTTAATGATATTTGATTACGATGAAACTAGATGGCTAACTCTACTTGGAAAATAACTTGCTTGTGATGTGTGTAGGTTGAAAAGAGTATAAGTCTGCAATCATTGGGCTTATGGAGTCAACAAGTTCAGTAGTTCAGTGGTAATTTCACTAGAAATGGAAGCTGAGGTAGGTAAGAGTTTTTAGCAGAAGTAAATCACACAATAAACATGAAATAACACAACCAATTCATCAGTAAAGGAAGTCAGAGCATACACCTATGAATTTTGAGTATTAAAGATGAAAACCACTACAAATGGTACACATAGAAAGTATAGATCAAGTAAGCACTAAAAAATCCATGAGAATCTCAGGTTGGTCAAGTAAAAAGTCCTCTGTATTATTGAAAATAGTCAAGTTACATAAAGCTGCAGTATTGCCAAAAAATCTCCAACCCTTGACAAATTCGAATATCTCCCTTTAATAGAATTTTTACATGATGAGATGATCTGCCTCCTGGCTACATTCATCCAAATTTTCCTAATGACACCTTGCATAACATGAAAACATCTACTTTAATAAGAAAATAACAACTATTCTATTTAACAGTCCTTTTCCTAATAAGACTCAAACTACTCATTATTACATCAACTACCTTATCTCCTAAAACAGTTACATCTTTGACAAGTATTGATTCACATGTTCGAATAGGTTGTGATGGAACTCATCACTACATGACATCTTAATTAGCCTCCTCCAAATCTGGAAACAAACCCTATTTTTAAGGAAAACTGATCTTTATCTTCAACGAATGGTTTGGCCAATGAGTTGTCTTCATCTCCTAGTCTTCAAGTCTTGGATAATTGCTAACATAGTCCTTTGACCCTTTGAAAGTATCCACCTGTCCAAAACTACATAAAAACCTGCTCATAAAGCTTCAAAACAACACGCTACGAAAGTATGACAGTTTCGTGGCATTACAAAAATGCCCTTTGCCATCAAAATTTCAGTTTCTTTCCTTTTGTATTGTCTTCATCATAGCTTGATACATCCTCCATGTGATTTCCTCCTCCTGGAAGCTTCCCAAAATGGTTTTTAATACAAAAATAAAGCTACAGGTGGTTTTGTAGTGTTTTCATGGCTTTAAGCCTAGGAAACGCTACGAAACTGCTAAAAACTATGTTTTTTTCCAATTTTTTGTCTAACTTCAAAAATATACTTTCCAAGTGTAAAAAATTTGTTTCTAACATGAAATTGACCTTTAAAAACATAAAACAGCTCAAAATGTGTGTCTTGAGGTGTTTCTTCCTCATTGATGATGAGTTGAGCTATTGGCGTCTCAACTACTGTCATTTTTAAGCCTTTATTCTCCAACTCCTCATGGATTAGTTATAGCTGTTCCTGGAGGTCTTTAACCTGATCCTTCAACTTTCTGTTAGTAGATTTCAAATGCAAGTTCATTATTCTGACATGTTTGACCTCTTTCCTCAATGGCATAGTCCATTTGATTAACTGTTTTGTGTTGTCTAGGGTCTTTGATATAGTGTCAACCCGCTCTTCCCAAACCTCTTTCATCTTTTCAAACTGAATCTTCTGGATATTATGTTTCCTTGCCTCCTTCTTCATGATAGATATTTCATGATTAGCCAACTTCAACTGTTCTTCAAGAAGTTCAAACTTTGTTTTACCAATTACTTTCTCTTTTCCTTTCTTTGGCTTGCTAACTGGATTTTTCTCTGCAGGTGATGAATGGTCAATGATGTCTTGCGGAGGCTGGACTGTGTCAGTGGGTGGATGAACTTATTTTCTACTCTCCAACAAATTTCTAGCATTCCTTGTCATGGTATTCCTAGTTTGGAACATAGAACCTGCATCCTCACCTTCAAACTCCAGCTTCTTTGCAGATTTAGCTTTCTTGAGTTTTTGTCCACCTTCATCTATATCCTCAGCCTGGACTATAGGAGTATCTTCTATATCAATGGCGTGTAGTATATATTATATATTTCCTTTAGCCATTGTTTTGAATTCTAAAGCCATTTTTTTACTCCTTGTAATCCTTTTGCTTCATTGTTAACTCACAGCTTGTTCTTGTTTTGGAGGTTTGATCACTATTGTCTTTTGTTTTGAAGGTGAGATAGTGGGTGTATCAAAACTTTGCAATTGCTCCGTTTCCATGATGACTAGTTCAATTTGCTCTACTCTTGTTGGTTCACTTTTTTCTGCCACTAAAGGTGATGGGATACCCCTAGGTTTATGAGTTCTTGTAGGGGTAAGGGTATCCATTTCAAAACCACTAACAAATAGGAAAGAAGACCAGTCTTTGCCTAGTCTTTGGAGCTCATCTAAAACCAACAATTTTATTAAACCATGATGAAACAATGAGGTTTCAGTTCCTTCATATTTTTCTTGGACCTTATTTTCCATTTTTTCTAAACTTCTATGTAAATAGAAAGGCATATCAAGAGATATCTTACCAGCAAAGTGTAGGAGAAGCTTGAAATGGTAAGAATAGACTTTATGGTATCTCCCTTCACAAGTGAAATATTTCTGGATGATAAGCAACAACTTTGAGTAGTTATCCTTCATGTAGCTCCTTGGAATGGCATTTGTAAGGTCCATTTAACTGTTTTCTGGCTTGATAAAATATTTTGACTCCTCCATGTTGAATTTGAACCCTTTGAACCATTTCTCTTGTCCCCTTGGAATCCCTGTTGTTGCTGAAATGACCTCTTGTGTAATGGTGAGATTTAGAATCCCCACTTTAGTAGTTGTTCCACTGAAATTTAGAGCAAATTCTTTGGAAACCTATACATGGCAGCCTTTTAGTCTTTCACAAAATTGTAAACATCCTGTCCTTCTGAAGACTTCTACAGCCGCTAGGTCTTCATTGATCATATTCATATCTGATGGCTCATATCTGAGACATTGAACACCCTTATTTGTCTTTCTTTTTGCAGCCATAGTTTCCTTAGTATCTTCTTTGCCTTGCTTGATCACTGATATCTACAACCTTTGAAAATACTAGCCACAACTTTGGATTAATGAAATTCTCTCCAGAGTTCACTATCACGCAAAGAAGGAATGAGAAATGACTTAATTTGGAAATATTTTGAAGTTCGATGCCCACTCATAACACAATGATGATTCATACATGCTTAAAATAGTGATGATGACTTCAGCCCTCACCATGTACCTTGATCTTTACCCTAACTGACTCGAATGGTATCTAACTTATCCTTTTCAAATGATTTTCTGACACCTAATAGCTAATTTGACATGACAGACATGAAACCTCACTTTCGTTGCATTCTTAGTGTATTTCTGGGCATTTTCGCTACGAAAGTATCAGCGGTTTCGTAGCCAAATGTGAAATTTCTCAATGTATTTCACTACGAAAATGTTGTTTCTTGGCTAAAACAACCATTTCGGTGCTAAAACTCTGGGAAATGAATACTGCCAGAAAATTATGAGTGATGTGACATGAGGGGATTTGAAAGAGAGTGGGTTTAGACCTTAGGGTAAGCTTAATAAAAAAATTTAAAATTTTTGCTTGACCAAGTAATGAAAAATGAACCTTATAACCATACCTTTGACACATGAACCTATATGAATTTGTCAAATGATGCTTCATTTTTTCTGAGTGATAACAGGAGGGTTGTTTAAACCTCCTCAACACTTTATGTATTTCCTATTTTATATTCCTAGTTTAGTTATATAAACCCTTTCATGTCTTGAAGGACAGGGTTCTGAATTTTTGTAAAGACTTGGAAAAGTTGCACTACTGTGCTCTTTAAAATTCATCTTAATAGAAAAGCCCGACCAAGACTATTTCTTTTATGAGCAGAGTTATGATATATCGGTTAATTTTATCTCTATATGGTTGTCATGTTTACATGTAATGGATAGTCTTACTTTTCTTTAAATTGTTTTGTTATATGTATTATCTAGATACAATTTAGCGTTAATTCACTTTTGAACATGCAATATTACTATCTTCAAATATATGCACAAGACAATCACTTATTTGATGTGAAATTTGTTTAACAATTAATTTTGATTAATTATTTAATCAAAATTAATTATCTTTACTTGTTTTTACTCGTGGAAGTGTTTGATAATCTACATTCTCATGCACTAAGGATAATCTTTGAAATCACATACAAAAAAGATATAATTCAGTCCCGGGATATATATATATATAAGCTTGTTATCACTCTTAGTTATCACTCCCATTTCACTATATTTATCTCACACCCACTCAGTTATAATTTAAAGGGAAATTGGTCCCATCATCCCAATTAGAGCCACTATTCCAAACGGAAAAGGAACGGTTTTCAAGTTCCCGACTGGGTGGTCATCCCCGATGTTGACGCAATGATTTTGGAGGTCTCAACATTATTGGCGCTAGAAGGAGGTCTTGCATACTATGAATGGCATCAAGACCTAATCCAAAATCCAAAGGCCATCAAAAGAGTAAATCCCCCTCCAAATCTCCTGCAACTTCAAGATCTCATTCAAAGTCTCCCACTTCAAAATATGAAGTTGTTCAATCACCTCCTAAATCTCTTAGTACACTTCCAGAGGAAATCCCACAAGATTATACACCTGAATCACCCGAAGTCTAGACTTTAATTAATAAATTAGAAGAAATATCTATTTGAAAAGAAAATTACGTTCAACCAGAACCTTAAGAGGGAAGTGTAAATTCTTCTCTAAAAGTTTCTGGTGTAATCGCTTTATCTCAAAGCGAGAAACTTGGAATTACTCCTTTTGAGTTTTCGCTTCATTCTCATCGAAGGAAAAAAACATACATCAGAAGGCCAAACATCCACTAGTGAGATAAGTTCATCATCTCCTCCATAAATTCCTTCATTTATTCCTCCTTCATTTCCTTCTTCCCAACTAATTTCTTCATCCATTCATATTTCCCAAACTCAAACGACTAGTGTTGGCTCAAGCAATACTATTCAGGGGTTATTTCTTCTACCACTACATCAACCTTCGGAACTACTATAACATCTTCTATTCCAATAGGTCATACAATGGCAGCTAGACCATGGACAAATCTAGGTGTTGTTCAATTTGCAGGACCCCTTCATGATTTACCTAAGCACCTAGAGAGATGGATACCCAAGTACAACCCTGATGATGGACTCCCTATCGAGGAACAACTCCATAATTTCATGCTAGCTGTAGGAATTATACAAACAATATGTATAACCAATGGATTCAATTTGATCATGTAATATACTAAAACAAGATACTGAATCCTTCTACAATATTTTCAGAAATTAAACATGACCACACAATCACACCAAGTAAGAGAAAGAAGTAAATCAATCCACAACACATATATTTTTCCTTGGGAAAGCTTGCTGCTCAAAACCTCTCTATCTCTATTGTATAATGAACCAAGGAATCATGAAACAATAAAATGCACTCTTCTCACAAGAGTTTGTTGCACTATCTTGTTTGTCTCACACTGATCTGCACAAATTGGGCTAGTACTTAGCCAATTCTCAGCCTTTTCTCAACCTACCTTGCTTACGCAATCCATAGGCAATTGATCCCTATTAATTAGGATAATTAGCCTTCCTTTACCACGCAATACATCATGGGCATCCTATTGTGTATATAATTGCGCCCGGGCAATTTGCTATAAATACAACCGATAGATAACTTCCCTTTGACCTCTGTCTCAAATGGGTCTTCATCAGAATTGACATGCATGCATCTATTAATAGTAAATCATGAGTCACTTGACAGATCACTGCATTTGAATTAAATCTGATTTAATTCACTTGACCTCTCACTAGTGCAACAATCAGTTACAGCTAGTTAGACTCGCTTTAACTCACTTAATTGAGTTAGTTGATTTCTCATGCATTGAACTAATACACTAACTACAACTTGGACTCTAAAACAAATAGAATCACTCTACATTCCTAGCCAACCACCCTCAACTCTAATTTCATGAGCTAACTGAGTCTATCACACTAAATTAACTATTACAAGTGATTATGAGATAAGATTACAATTTATTGTCCAACTTATTTAAGGGATAAATAAATTTGACACACATTTCTTCTAATTTACTTAAGAAATAATTAAATCAAAAGCCTCCATGGTAGCCATTTCTGGATTCCATTTTCTGGATGTTGTTTATGGATGCCAATTTCATTGTTTCTTGTTGCAAATTTCAACACTCCCTCTCAACAAGAAAATAATCAATCTGTCCCGATCCGGTACCTTTGGAATGTTCTTGCATGCAACACATCCTAGTGTTGTTCACACATACAACTTTCCTGAAACTGAATAGTCTCCAAACCATTAAATCAGTATAATGCATATGTCATCAGGGTCTTATGACTTCTGGATCCTACTGCACATGTCTACTGGACTTTCTACACTGCTGCATTTGCATCCACGCACTCCGCACTACTGGAAACTCTGATTTGTGCTCCAGTATTCGACACCTGTCACTCTGATTTCTGTCTTCCTGACATATGACTGCATCAATCTAACTGATACTTCCTGCTACTTCTATACTGTGGGCTCCCCGTAGCCAGGTTTGATCCATGAGACACACCATCTCAATGAATCCTGCCCAAATTTCTTCTTGGGATTAATTCTGCGCATCGCCCCACCTCACACCTGGAGGTCGCCCCACCTCACACCTGGAGGTCACCCCACCTCACACCTGAAGGTATAGCTACATGTACTCCCTCTGCCCTTATAGCTTGAAATTTCCCATTCTTGGAGGTCTCTGCTTAAGTGGAATCTTCCACTACGTCTCCTCTCTGCTTCTTCAATTGTGGCTGCTCCACAACCTTTGGAGACTGCTTCTGAGGTTGCATGTTGAGAGATAATTTCTCCCTTTCAACCACCAAGTCATTAACCACTGCTTTGCTCCTCAAAGCTTTGCATGCATCCTCAACCTCGAGAGCATACAAGTTCTTGACTCTTACATCGATCTGCTTCACATGTCCTGTGGCTATGTGTTTAAGGAATACCTTTCCTTTTCTAAACATCACTTCATAACCACGGTCTTCCAATACCGCTACAGAGACAAGATTCTTCTTTAGGCCTGGAACATACAAAAAATATGCTAGTATGAGATGGGATCCATTCTCCCTCTAAAAGGTAACTGTACCTATGCCAGTAGTGCTATACCTCTCGCATCTCCAAACTCTATGCTCTGCTGGAGGTCCTTCTCCTCCAAGTCACTAAAGAGATCTCTATCCCCCGTCATATGGAACGAGGCACCACTATCTAAATACCACATGCATCCAATTACACTATTGGCCATGCTTGCAATGAGAGTAAATCAAGCTCGAACTGTGAAGCCAATTCTTCACCCACTGCAACTGCAGGCTCCTTCTTGTTGGCCTTCTTCTGTGGACAATTTATAGCATAGTGCCCATGCTCGTGACAATGAAAACATCTGACCTTGGACAAGTCTTTATTGCTTGCTCCGCCTTGGGATTTATTTCTCTTAGCCTTCTTTTCCTTACTGTAAAAGGCACAATCTTCCTCTTCATTAGTCTTGGATGAGGATCCATCCCTGGTATTGCTCCTGAATTCTTTTTGTACCAAATCCGTCCAAAGTCGCTCCCAATCTGGTAACTTCTCCCTCTCATTAACAAAGTTCTGATAACTATGCCAGCTCTTGGGAAGGCCTATAAGTGCTAGGCTCACCAAGTCATCATTTTATATGGTCACACCAACACTTCCAAGCTCATCTTGAAATTGAGTGAACTTCGCCAAGTATGCTGGTACCGTCTCGCCCTCCTTCTTGATTTTCCTGAGCTTGTCCTTCAGTGCCAACTTACTTTGGTTGCTGCTGTTCTGAAACAGATATGTCAAGGAATTCCACATTGCATATGGATTCACCTTTCCATGGAGACTCGAGACAATGTGATCTCAAACTCCCTCTAATAAGATCCTCCTCGCTCTTGCTACCTTCTTTTTCCAAGCATCAAGAAGAGGGGCTTCTGTTGCTGCGGGCTTGGGAATATCATTATCAATAAATTATTTCAACCCGTTTTCCTCCATAACTGCCTCCATTTTGTCTTTCCATGCAATATAATTAGAACTACCATCGAGTGCATATTCCAATCTTAATCCATTGAAAGTCGTATTGATCCGCTTGTTGCACCAATACAAGTATCTACAAGTTTGAATATTGTTCAACAAAAACTCAATTTATTCTCCACTATTGTGATTATTGGCACTCTGATACCATGTAGAAATTATACAAACAATATGTATACCAATGGATTCAATCCGATCATGTAATATACTAAAACAATATACTAAATCCTTCTACAATATTTGCGGAAAACACGATTGCACAACCACACCAAGTAAGAGAAGGAAGCAAATCAATCCACAATACATATATTTTTCCTGGGGAAAGCTTGCTGCTCAAAACCCATCTATCTCTATTGTAAAATGAACTAAGGAATCATGAAACAATACAATGCACTCTTCTCACAAGAGTCTGTTGCACTATCCTGACTGTCTCACACTGATTTGGACAAAATTGGGCTAGTACTTAGCCAATTCTCAGCCTCTGCTAAGCTTGCCTTGCTTACACAATCCCTTGGCAATTAATCCCTATTAATTAGGATAATTAGACTTCCTTGATTGCGCAATACATCATGGGCATCCTATGGTGTATATAATTGTGCCCGAGCAATTTGCTATAAATACAAATGATAAATAACTTCCCTTTAACCTCCGTCTCAATTGGGTAATCATCAGAACTGACATGCATGCAACTATTAATTGTAAATCATTAGTCACTTGACATATCACTTAATGTGAATTAAATCTCATTTAATTCACTCGACCTCTCACTAGTGCAACAATCAGTTACAACTAGTTAGACTGACTTTAACTCACTTAATTGAGTTAACTGATTTCTCATGCATTGAAGTAATACACTAACCACAACTTGGACTCTAAAAAAAATAGAATCATTCTACATGCCTCACCAACCGCACTCAACTCGAATTTCATGAACTAACTGATTCTATCACACTCAGTTAACTATTACAAGTGATTATGAGATAAGATTACAATTTATTTTCCAATTTATTTAAGGGATAAATAAATTTGACACACATTTCTTCTAATTTAATTAAGAAATAATTAAATCAAAAGCCTCCATGGTAGCCATTTCTGGATGCCATTTTCTGGATGTTGTTTATGGATTCCAATTTCACAGTTTCTTGTTGTAAATTTCAACACTAGCCATGAATCTTAATGGAGTGTCTGAGAAATATTGTGTAGTTAGGTTATTCCCTTATACTTTCCAAGGATCAACAAGATCATGGTACTTTTTGCTACCATCAAGTATTATAACCAATTGGGATATATTTGAAGAGCAATTTTTAACTAAGTTTGGCGATGATTGTACAACTTCCACTCTTATCAATGATCTTTCTAATCTAAAAGCTAATTCAAGAGAAAAGATCAAAGAATTTAATCCGGGGTTGAACAATTTGCTAAAAAAAATCCCAACTACATCAAAGCTTGGTGTTGATGTGCAAATCAAATGATACATATCCTCTCTTCCTTCTAATATTTCAATTTTTGTAGACCGAGCTAATAAAGAAACTTTTTAGTAGAAATCATGAAGGAAGCCATGTATGTTGAGAAGAGGATACTTGCATTAGAAAAGAAGACTGCTCAGGAAGAAATAAAAGCAAATAAGGTCACATTTAAGGATGAACTAAAGAAGAAAACTCGTAAATATCCTTTTGATCTTGAAGGATTGCAAAAGGTCCTTAAATCCATGTCAAATGAAATGTTGGAGATAAAAAAATAGGTATCCGAGTCTTCTAAAAAACCTTTTAGATATTTTAAGAAAGCTCAAACTTCAAATCCTCAACCACCAAACATCATATCCAATGCTGAATTAGATCAGGATGAAGATGAAGAGGAAACAACATCATCTGCTGATGACTCTCAAGATGAAGAGTTAGTTGAAGCACTGGGTTATGGGATTTTATTATTCCCACTTCTGATAATGAAGATGAACATGAACCCTTACCTGTCAGCATCAGGAGTAAGGGTCCTGCTGATTCATCACTAACAGTCCAAAAATAGAAACCCTCAACCTCTGCTGCTAAAGAAAAACTTATCAGTAAAAATTCTCCTTCCACATCTTCTCAATTAGTCTATCTTCTTCAAATTATCCATCTACATAAAATACCTTGGTAGTGTATGATACCATTGAATACAATATAGTGGAGGATATGAAGAAAGTCAAAGAAAATATCTCCTTGTATGAGGTAAGTAATTTGAAACAACAACATAAGTTTTTACTCAAAGAATTGAATGCAGTTTCCGCTTCTCCTCTACCTGCTGTTGTTACATTGAAAGCCTTTAAAGGAGTAGGTAAACCTCCTAATGATGCATCCCAAAAGATTGATTCCTCGAATGCTAACTTAATCGGGGACATATCCAGTTCACATACTCCTCTTTTCCTTCTGACTTTTGAAATTTTCATTAAGAATGTGCACAATTGTTTGGTAGATTTAGGGGCATCCTCAAATATAATTCCTTATTCAATTTATTTGAAATTAAACATCTCACCTCAAAATTTTTCTATTCACATTGTTCAGCTTGATGGAACCAAAGTCAATGTATTAGGAGAAATGAAATTTGTCCACATAAGGATCTCTTCTAACTCAAAAGTATGTCAAATAATTGATATACTAGTTGTTGATATTCCTAATTTTTACGGTTTAATTCTAAGTAGAGATTGGTCTAAAAAGATCCATGGTTACTTCACTATAGACTGGTCTCATATGTGGCTTCCTTTCAATGGGAAGCCAAATCAAATTTGAATTGATCGAGAAAAACATTTGACATATTCAGTGACTGATTTTGAAGATATTAATGAACCAGTGGTCTTTACCAATAATATCCTTGGGAACTATTCTTCTGAATCCTTTTTGGGTAGTTTTGATGCACAAGAATATCCTTTTTCAATTAATTATGTAACTTCCCAAATCGAAAAAAAATTCACACACATATTCTTCCAAATGTATAAATATTGTAGATAAACCATTAGCAACTGACACTATTGACAAAGAATCAGAAGTACAACAACTGATAAAGGACAAGGATGATAGAATCCAACAGTTGGAACAAGAATTGTTAAAAGAAAAGCAAAGTATTGGTCATTAGTGGAAAACAAAGTTGTCACAACTGCAACACAACTTCGATCAAATGAAACTGCAACATCAAACTGATATCAAGGTCAGAGATGCTCAAATTCAACAACTCCAACTCACAATTGAACAACTAAAGGACAATCTGAAAATTGAATACTTTAAGAAAGAAGCAAATTGAATTAAACACCCTTTTGGCCAAACAATAGGTGGTCTTCTGCTAGAAATTGGCAATCATCAATGATATATGCAACAAAAGTGATTCACTGATGAATCAATTGTCTAACCTGAGGATGAATTTTGATGATATCGATGAAACGATTATCGAATTCATCACATGGAAATACAACGCAGAGGGAAGAGAAACATGTTGATTTTTGTAGCATCAGAAAGTGATCTAAGTCTCAAATTTGGTGAGGAGGCCTAGGCACCAGTATTCCAAAGAACCAAGAAACCGTTTGTGGAAATTCCACTCGGTTCGTGTTTTATTAAAATAATTAACTATTTTAATGGGCACCCTAAGTCTAAACTTAGGGAAATTAAATAATTAATGGGTATTAATAAAACATAGTGTGAATCTTCTAGAGAATGAAGATCAAGTCAAATTTTAATCTTAGCCATTGATTAGACTTCTAATCTGGGTCGTTGGTTCATCAATGAGAAGATTATAAAAGAAGGAGGGTAATTTGGAAAGCAGGTTGGGAAAACATTCAACAACCCTAGGGAAGTCGATTATGAAGAAAGAGAATTCGATTTCAGAGGGCAATTTGCATGGCAGAGGAAGTAGAGGGCATAAAAACTGTCACGGTTCAAGGAAAGAAGGACGTAAAAGGGAAAAGAGGTAGCTCTCAGGAGCAATGCAAAGGCCTCATGCAGTAAGTCTCACATTGGATTTGCGTAGAAAGGTATGCAGGAGTGATGCAGGGAGGGCCAGTGAATCCCTCAAGTGTCAGAAATTCTCCGGAGGTCAAAAGAAAATTTATCTCATTTGTATCTCAAGAAGTTTATCAGTTATTTCTGCCAATATTTTCTTGTAAAGAATTCTTGTTGAATATTAATATATAAACCCTCATATGTTGCACCGATTTTCTGACATTGGGTTTTTCCGGGGATAATTGTCCAAAAATAATCGTGTCATTGTGATTGGTTCTTATGCTTGCATTTTACTGTTCTTTTCTCTATATGTACTTGAGTGATAACTATAGTAGTGTTTATTTCGAAATTCGCTGTAAGGGTTTTGTAAATAACTTATTGTGGAAATAAGTAGGAGAAATAAATCTATAAATGTAGTAGAAATTCAGAATTGATTTTTTCAGACAACAAACCTTTCAAAAATAGAGGATTCACACAAAGAAATCCTCTTTACAGATTGGGATATAAAACTAAAGCAAGCAGAAAGGGCCATCTTTAGAGCAAGAGATGTTGCAAATAATATTATTGAAAAAATCAGTAATAATTTGTTTGGTGCTAATCTTATTCAAGAGTTCCTATCTGGTTCCCTGTCTGAGGTCAAAATCTTAATGAAATCATGGCAAGAATGGTCTAAAAATAATGAAGAGAACATTAAGAATTTGTAAAATTTAGATTGAGAAAACTATTGGCAATATCTTGTGAAGCCACACAGTTAATGGTTAATGTTGCGATGCCTTGCTGACACATCCTCTCACATGATGTCTGCGCTTTTAGATACAATGCAGATTGGAAAGTTGCGCTCGAGCGAGCTCATCCTCCTGAATTACAACCAATGATGGATATTTATGAGCTCAAACAACAAATGGGAAAGGTGATAGTGTCCCACTCATGAAATTATTATTCAAACAAAATCTATTTCTGTCCTGTTATCTCTTGTTTTAAGGAGGGTTGTTCAAACCTCCTCAACAGTTTATGTATTTCCTATTTTTACATTCCTAGTTTAGCTATATAAACCCTTTCATGTCTTGAAGGAAAGGGTTCTGAATTTTTGTAAATAAGACTTGGAAAAGTTTCACTACTGTGCTTTTTAAAAATAATCTTAATAGAAAGGTTGGACCAAGACTATTTCTTTCATGAACATAGTTATGCTATATCAGGTACTTCTATCTCTATATGGTTGTTGTGTTTACATGTAATTGATAGTCATACTTTTATTTAAATTGTTTTGTTATATGTATTCTCTAGATACAATCGAGTGTTAATTCACTTTTGAACATGCGATATTGCAATCTTCAAATATATGTACAAGACAATCATTTATTTGATGCGATATTCTTTACTTGTTTTTACTTCTGTAAGTGTTTAATAATCTACATTCTCATGCACTAAGGACAATCTTTGAAATCACATACAAAAGAGATATAATTAAGTCTCGATATATATATATATAAGCTTCTTATCACTGTCAATTATCACTCCTATTTCACTATATTTACCTCACACCCACTCAATTATACTTTAAAGAGAAACTGGTCCCATAATCTTCTTATCACTCCCATTTCATTATATTTACCTCACACCCACTCAATTATAATTTAAAGAGAAACTGGTCCCATCATCCCCAATCAGAGACACTATTGTAAACATAAAAGGAGTGGTTTTCAAGTTCCCGACCGTGTGGTAATTCCCAATGTTGATGCAGTGATTTTTGAGGCCTAAACATGTTCCAAAGGTTATAACATTTTAAACCATACTTATACCCAATAAAGACACACCTTTCAAATTTACTATCTAATTTGGTTCTTTTCTCCTTTGGAAAATGCACATATGAACACAGCCAAATACCCTTAGATGTGAAAGAGATGGTTTCTTACCAATCCATACCTCATGTAGATTATTATCCTCCAATGCCGATGAAGGTGATTTATTAACCAGGTATCATATAGTCTTCACCGCCTCTGCCCATAATTCATGTCCTAACCCGACACCACTAAGCATGCTTCTTTCCTTTTGCATCAACGTCTTGTTCATTCTTTCTACTACTCCATTTTATTGAGGTGTGTATGGAGTAATCTTTTGTCATGCTACACCACACTTATTACAGAACTCTTCGAATTAATTCTTGCAGAACCAGTCCATATGGGGGTTGAAGTGAAAGGATGCACTAATTCAATCAACCATGCCTCATGATCTACATGTGTACTTGAAGAAGAAGCCAAGTACACATCCCCACCTTCATTTGAGGTGGTTTTTGCCTCTGTAGAAGGATAATCATCCAATCCATTTCCTTTCTCAGGAGCTTTAGATCTACAATCATTTTTGAAGTTCCCTTCATTTCCGCATTTCTAGCACTGCTTTATAGGATTTCCTAAAGATATCTCCCACCCAAGGACTTATTTTTATTTTTGTTTTGGGACCATCCTTGTACAGACAAGGCATCTCCATTCTATCCCTCCATATTTTTTTGTCTCATCTCCTCTGATAGCAAGGATGAGACTATTTTATCAAACTTCAAGGAAGTTCTTTTGCTACCTATTGCAACAACCAAACTAGCCCACGAATCTAGTAGATAACACAATTAGCTGATACACTTATCTTCATATGAGATTTTAATATCAATAGATAAAAACTGACTTACCACAATATTGAATGCGTTCAAATGCTCTGTCACCGAGTCTCCATCCTTCATCCTCAAGTTATACAATTTTTTTTTGTAGGAACAATTTGTTCACTAGAGACTTAGATTGGTAGAAAGTCCCTAACTTGTCCCACAAAGCCTGCGCTGTAGCTTCCCTTGATACATTCAACAATACTGAATTTGAGATACACAACTATATTGTGCCCTTTGATTTTCGATCCAACTTCGCTTAGTCTTCATCTGACATTTCATTGGTTTAGTCCTAGGATCTACTGCAATCCACTGATATTTATCCACCAACGGATCCTCCATCTTGATCGTCCACAACTCAAAACTCTCACCATTAAATTTCTCGATCTCTATCTTTCCACTGTTTATCGTCTTCTTTCACTGCAAGAATCGATCTTGCAGATCTCCCATTGAACAGGGTCCATAGGCCCAAGCAAAGCCCTTCAGAAGCAAAGGCGTCCCCTTGAAGCTGAAACAACTATGATACCAAATGTAGGTTTTAACTCTGTATATAATTTACCTATAGACAAATTCTTAAAAACAAAAAATAAACAATGGCGAGAACATAAACATAAAACACATATACAGAGAGATTTTCCCTTGGATCCCAAAAATGGGACTACAAGATTGATTTTTCATTATATTCCTTTCAATGTTACAATACATATATACATGCTGAAGCATTCATAAACCCCAATCCATTATCCCTGGATTAGAACATAACCATAGTTCCCTTGACCGGATCTACAAAATACCATGGAGAGAAAACCATCGTGCCCAAAACTAGGTGCAAAACCCATACACAAAACCACAGGTAGGTTTCCCTAGCTAATATAGGGTCTAATTTTTTTTTCCCGGGGCGCTGCCCCAGACCCCATGACCCCTGTTGCACCCGCTGCAACGAAAAGGGGGAGCTACCGCCCCTTGCGTGCAATTAGTCATGGTAAGAATATAACACACACCCAACACATCATACCTCATGCACTATATAACATCTGTGCATGCAACAAATACCCCTACCTTGCTGTACTCCACCTCCCTATTGGGCAATTCAAACAAAACCAACCCCTTTCAACCTCCATTGTAGTCTATTTTATCTCTCCCTGCCTTTCACCATTCATAGTCTGTGGTGTTACACTAAAATTTTTCACCATGACATTTTAGTATCTATATGAGTTCATCATTACTCATATATTACTCCCTTAGAAGTCTACAACACCAAAGCTCCTAAAATCAAGCCTTGAAATTGAGAGAGAAGTCATAAAAGTATTAAAAACACTTGTACCACACTTTCTCTTAGAATTACCTGCGGTGTTGCACCTATTTGTTCTAAAGCGTGAGGAGCTAAATGCACTTTTTCTTCATTAAAGGTGCGGACCCCTGTTCAAGGTAAAAATAAGGCGAAAAGTAATATTTAGAAGCCCAGAAGTCAAATATGGAAGCTTCTAGAAGCAATTATCCTGTCGAAGGTTCGCTCCTATCATGTATGTTCATTCCTCTATTATGGGAGCCTATCCCTTGGTTTATGGAACTTAATACCTTCAAAAGAGGATTCTATCCCCTCTTATGTGGAGCTGCAACCTCTTCTCTTTTCCTATAAATTGAAGCCATAGTGCAGCCTCAAAGGGAGTTAGACTTGGAGAATTTTTGAGGAGAAATGCTGTAAGAAATCAGACTCTCTTAACTAATCATTATGTGGGAATTATTCCACACCCATGTGCATTTTAACTAAGAGAGTGAAAAGATTTTCAGAGTAAAGGAAACACATGTTCCAGACCCCAGGAAGGCCTGTACGACATCAAGGCGGACATGGTTGTAAGGCTCTTTCTTCATCAAAGTTAATACGAATAAAATCCATTTTCTCAATGAGTTCTTTTGATTAAATAGCATGTTTATCATGTTTTGTCAATGAGTTATTTAATTAATTAACTTATTTCTTGAATTCCTTGATCATCTTGATAGATATATGATTCATGAATTAATTTATACTATGCAGATGCTATTGATTTTTTCCATGTTTGTGATTGTAGATCTTTGAAGACGACTCTTTCAAGCAACTGGAAAGAAGATCATTATAAATAGCGCTGGACTACAGGTAGGTATTCAAAACCTATGTTGTAGCTAATTCTGAATCGAATATTGTCTAGAGAAAATAATTTTTGTTTGTCTGTTTATTGCTAGTTGCCCGTAGGAAACTTGGGAGGTTTGTCTTGTCAGCAAGAACAACTTATCCGTCCAACAAAATGGCGACTCCGCTGGGGAATGTATTTTAAACTTTGATTTCTTTTACTTTTGACTTGTGAATTTATTTTTTGATTTTGATTGATTTATACTAGCTTGGGTAGTTTATCCCTGTAGAACCACTGAGAAATGTTTTGGAGTTTTTTTTTTAGTTTTCTGGTATCCGCACTTTTCTTTGAGAAATAGTGCCGACATCTCCGCTCTTTTCTTGTATAAACAGTGCAGGACCACACCTGTTTACACTTAAAACTGCGGACCTTGTGAAATTTTTTGAAAAACTTTAAAATTCTTTTTTTTGGATCAGTTTATTAGATTCTCAGTTTTTACCCAAACCTGTATTGTCTGTCAGAAAGCTTTGATTGAGTTTACTTCAACATTTTTAAGTTTTGAATGATTTTTTTGAAATATTTTCATGTTATAGTGGTTATTGCTTTGTTTTTATCCCACTCAAAGATTAGAAGCCTTGGTATGCCTTTAGATCACTGGTGTTTCCTTGCTTTCTTGCTGAGTTTGACTTCATAGCAGAAATTATTTTATGAGATTTAGATCCCATATTCTCATTTGCAAATCTTTAAAAAACTTTTGTTGATAAGTTTGGAATTTCACTTAAAAAACCATAATTGGATGTTTTTGAGTTCTTGCTCATCTAAGCAAAGAATTTATTAGTTAGATAACAAGCTAAGCAAAAAATCCTCAAAATATTTAAAGTTTTAATTCAGATCTAGTCTTTAGAATTGTTAGATCTCAAAATTAGTGTTTTTAGTTTTGAGTGTTATTTCTAGAAATTGTAGTCTTCCTTTGGAGAAAATTTTGTTTGTAGTTTCGATCTTGAATGATAAAGGGATTTCTTATTGAACAATTTATCATTTTGAGTTCTCATGACATTAGAATTCTTTCATTTATTCTTGTTTGAAGGAAAGAATTGTTTTAAAAGATTGCATTTCTCAACTCTTTCTTTTAGATAGAATTCATTGAAAGGAAAAGAATTGTTTCTCATAATAGATGCATTTTTAGTGTATTTTGAGTTGGGTCACTACATATCATTAGTTTCACTTTCGCACCTATTGTCCTAAGAAACGACCTATTAAAATCAAAGCTTAATTTAAAATCAATCTAGTAATTTTTATATTTCTGGGGCTCTTCTCACCAATATAGCTTAGGCTAGTCTCTTGGAGTAGGGAAGCTCCTCTTAAAGGAGTCAAGCACGAGGTCATATCTGAACCAGTGGGATAATCAATTCTATCTCATTGGGAACGATAGAAGATGTGTGCATATTAACAATGGTAAACCTCGGATAGACGATTGTCGAGGAGCCTCGAGTCACTTGTCGGTATACCTTGGATTATGTCAAGGAGCCTTCAAGGGGATTGAGCTTTGTTACTCTGCCCTTGCGCGTATGTCGGATCGTAGACTATTCCCCTAGGTATATTAGTTCCTATTGGTAACCTTAGTGGCCATAATATTTACGATTCTTTCCTAAGGTGACGGTGGAGGAAAGATCCCACTGTACCTAGAATAGACGTCGACTAGAATCAATTGGACTCTCTGGAGGGTTATCTTCACTCGAGATGGTTTAAGTGGAGAAACTTGCACCGTCTGTTTCATTAAGTAGGTTGTCAGGGTAACTTTTCCAACTGCCATTTCTACATTAAATACTACGATGTTGGATTTCATCACCAACTAGTGTTTTTAGTGTGGGAATTTACTGTTTGTGTGTGGTTTGAACTCCTAGATTTTTAGGCGTGTGATTCATTTGTTTGTTTCCTTAGAGACTTTAGGAGTTTTCATTGAAATTTTATTTGATTGCATGTGATTAATAATTTTTAATCGTAGCTGAATTACCAAGACAATCGCGTAGACTCCAGGGGAAACCCCCTGAGTATACACCAAGCAACTTGAAGGACTGAAAGCTTTAGTCCCGCAGACTACAATTGGAATTAGATCAATAGAACTCGGAGAATAATCCATAGTTATTCATCCTGATTATCAATCACAAACAATAGAATATATTCAAGAGCCAATTTCAATTTCTGAAGCTACTGGTATTACTTATCCAACTAGTCAATTAGCTGAAGAACCTGAAATTTCAAAGCCCGATATTGAACCTGCTGTATTGGAACCATCTTTAGGGTTTGTCACTCCAACTTCTAGTGATCTTGGTTCACCTAGGGTAAGACATCACATTACTGAAAACCTTCCTTCTGATCTCATATGTATTGAAGAACTTGTTGGTCCAGACGAAGACGTAGTTCTTCCTGAAACTCAAGAAACTTTGAATCTTAGGGAACGTGAATCCATATTCTACAGTCCTTTTAGAACTGACGCTTGGTATTTATCACTGACATATTTTTTACAAAATGCAGGTCTTACTTATTCACCACCCCGAATTCCTTTTTACCCTACACCGAGAGGTACACGACCTTCATTAGCTATGTTGGGAGAGTCATCTATGTTTTCTCAATCTCCAGAAACATTTTTGTATGGTGGTCCGTCTGTTCCTTCGGGATACCAGTCGCTCTCTGGTACTTTCTTGGGGGTAACTCCTCAACCAATTGAACAAGTGTTATCATCTGGTCTAAATGAAACTAAAACATAAACGTTGAACACATAACATATTTTTATGATGTATGGCAATATTCCAAATCCTTAACCTCAAGGAAGTCAGTTACCACCTAGGGGGCAACCTCAAGGAAGTTAGTTACCACATGGGGGGCAACCTCAAGGTAGTCAATTTTCGCTCGGAGGGAAACCTCAGGGTAATTTTTCACCAGGTCAAACTGTAGGACAATATTTCCTGCCTGGGGAGCAACCTCAAGGACAGTATATACCTCAAGGTCAATATCAACCCCAAGGATAGTACATACCTCAAGGTCAACCCTAGGGACAATATATACCTCAAGGTCAACCTCAAGGACAATACATACCTCAGGGTCAATATCAACCCCAAGGACAGTACATACCTCAGGGTCAATACCAACCCCAGATTCAGTACATGCCTCAGAATCAATATCAACCTCAGGGTCAGTACCCAACTCAAGGTTTTCAACCTCCTTCAGGTCAACCATTATTACAAGGAGCTGGAAATTTTCCATTTAATTATCAAACTTATGTTCAACTTGGTTATGGTCCTTCATATGCACAACCTTCTATGGGTCAATATCCCAGAATTAATACGGTGTGGGATCCATCTCAAGTTCAACAGAATTTACAACCCAATGTGTAGTTACCTAGTCAACCTGGACAATCCATAGGTTCTGGTCTAACCTAGCAACCTGTCCAGCCTACCATTCAAGTTCCTGCACCTAGTTCTGTTCAGTAGCCTGGGCCTAGTACACCTCAGACTCTGCCTCAAACTTCTGCTACTGTCGTAACTTCTGTTCAACCTACCACACCTATTTCTGGAGTTTCTGTAGCTCCTGTTTCTACTACCCTTGTATTAGTGCAAATTCCTCAAGTATCTGTACCTCAGTCAGGACCTACAATTCAGAATACGGTCCAGATGCCTATAGTACAAGCTGGTACAAGTACGATTCTCACTAGTCAACCACAATTTAATTATCAACCGTACCAGCGGTAGTATGAATATAAACATACTACACAAAATCCACAATATCAGTATTAGCCGTACCCTGGGTATACTTATCAAATACCTCAACAAACCCAGTATGGTCCGGTTAATGCTAGTTATCCGGGAGGGTTCACAATTCCTAATGCAAATCCAATTCCAGGATATCCTCCTCCTGGAACTGGCTTGATCACACAAGGTTATCAAGACCCTAGCCATCGGTTACCGTTTATAGCAACTTTAGATTTACCTGATCTATTGCGCCTTACAAACGATCCTATCTTTTATCTTCCGTATTGGCCGCCGATGCCTAACAAGTTGCCCAGTGATATTCCAAAGTTTGAGGGTAAGTCAGGAGAGGACCCATCTAATCATGTTATGACTTATCACCTCTGGTGTGCATCCAATTCACTAATTGATGATTCGATTCGGTTACGTCTTTTTCAGAGAACTCTCATTGGTCTAGTTGCCAAATGGTACATTGAGCTACCACGAGGCTCATTTGATAATTTTAATGCACTAGCTACTGCTTTCTTAACCCATTTTCAGTTGCGTGTCATATACGACAATGGCACGAAATTGCTGACTTCATTAAAACAAGCTATGTCTACATACATATCCGATCACATACATGAATGGAGACGTAGGAGGCGTTTAGTGAAGGTCTTTATTCTGGATCAAATTTTGGCTGAATGGTTTATTAAATCGTTATTGCCCAAAATTACTGAAGAAGTGGCCAAAGGAGGCGTTGTTACAAAAGAGCAAGTCATTGGTCAGGATTAGTACCTTGACCTTATATATACACAGTCAGGTACTCTATATGATAAAATCCTCGATTTACCAAGACGTGGTCAAATAACTACAACTCCTTCCAACTCTCATGCCGCTGATGGTGTAATTGGTTCTGTTAGCACTGGTAAGAGTAAGAATAAGTCTTCCAAGATGACTTCTCCTATTATCACTTTACCCGATTCACCAAAAGGAGATTCTTCCGTTGAAACTTCCATTGATATTCATGTTGTAGAATCATCTACAACCAAATCTAAAAAGAAGAAAGGGAAGAATAAAAACAAAAAATCTTCAAAAGATAAAAACGATAAAACTGACCAACTGACAAAAAAAGAAAACCTCGCTATCCTTGTCTGATCTGTGACGAGGATAATTTTACAAAGGAGTTCCCGCATAGAGCTGAGGTATCGAAATTTGTTAAAGGTTCACCCATACCTGCTGTCTTGAAGGATACGTTTCCTGCTCAAGATAGTAATATGATTGGATCTTCCTCAAATACGCTAGAGAATATCTTAATGGTTGTGACGCGATTGCAAGATTATGGTAGTAAAAATCTTGGTAAAGAAGCAGAAACATCTAATTCAGCATCCACTACATCTCCCTCAATTTCTAATTTTCTATAGATCGAGAAACAAAATCCCGACTTAGTAATCAAACCGCCTGCTAAAGGTGTACTTCGTAAATCAACTTTCAATCCACATGCGAGAGCTGCTTAGAATTACAATATTGTTGAAGACTTAGCGATTTCCCCTTCAGCAATGTCGGCTTTGGAAGTGTTGTAGTCATGCCCAGCCCAAAGAAAATTACTATTTTCAGCCTTAGGAGCCATATACCTCCAGGATTCAAACCTAATGATCTTTGATTTAGAAAATTTTACACCCCACCTACCCCATCAAATGGCCTTTCAAATTCCGGTAATAGCCAATAACAAACGTATCTTTCGTACTGTTGTGTATGAAGGGGATTCTACGTGTATTATGTCATTAAAATGTTGGAAATCACTTGGTTCTTTGATAATTAACCAATCATCGACTATCCTCAAAGCTTTTGATGGAAGAGGTTTTCATCCGAATGGTATTTTAAAAGATCTACCAATAGAGGTCGAAGGAAAAACCATTAATCTAGATGTGGAAGTGGTTGATGCCCCTCTGGATTACAACCTTCTCCTAGGTCACATTTGGTCTTACACCATGACTGCTATTGTATCGTCGGTCTTTCGTCTCATCATGTTTCCACATAAAGGAAAGATTGTTAAAATAGGTTAGCTCTCATATTATTCATCCGACCCAGCCTCTACTGATAGTATCCAACATATCGAAAAATTGACTATCCCTTATAAGGATGTTGGAGTAGGGTTAATTAAATATTCTGTTTTACTGGGAACTTTTTCCCTACCTCCTCCCAACATACAGCCTCCTATTGCTAATATCAATATGATCACATCAAGTACTATTTCCTTTGATGATCCTTGGATGGTACCTTCAAAATCAGAACTGGATTCTTTTGATGGTGCAATGCCTTTGAGTCATTTTGAGTTAGAATATCAAGAATTATAGTCATTTTATGATACTCTTTCAACTAAATCCGATCCAGTGAATGTGATCAATGAGGAGTCACTTTCAATATCGAGTTCAGCTTCGACATCAATTACGGATCTTGGTCAACAAGTATTCAATACTGCTGAACAAATTTGTGAATTCTTGTCCGTTGATGACTTACCATGGGAAGGTCTGTATCATAGGTCTTCATTTTTACCTGATCTCGATCATTTTGAGAATGATTTTTCCTCCATTTTTACTATTGATTACGTCAAAGAACCTCAGAATCCTCTCTCATCCTCCGATTCTGAATTGAATTTAGAAAACATCTCTACAACGGTTCCCATTGACATTTCAGTAAAACCCGGAATTGTTGAAAACATTCATATAGGTGCTTCTTGTATGACTGATGAAATCCAAGCATATAAAGCCCTATTTCAGGAATTCTATTACATTTTTTCCTGGTCATATGAAGAAATGCCCGGAATCAATCCCTCAATTGTAGTTCATGAAATTAAGACATACCCGGATGATAAACCCATCAGACAAAGATTACGTCAGATACATCCAAGAAAATCTGCCGTTTTTAAAGCAGAAGTTGAAAAATTAATTCATGAAGGTTTTATTTATCCGATTCCATTAACGGATTGGGTATCTAATATCGTTCCTGTTAATAAAAAACAAGGAACCATATGAGTATGTATCGATTATAGGAATATAAATCGTGCTTGTCCAAAAGATAATTATCCAACCCCTTATATCGATCAAATTATTGACGATTGTGCTGGCAGTGAAATGTTTTCATTCATGGATGGCTTTTCCGGTTACAATCAAATCAACATACTCCCTGCAGATCAACCTAAAACAGCTTTCATTTGTCCATGGGGGACTTTTTCTTATCGCAAATTACCTTTTGGACTTAATAATGCTGGCGCCACTTTTTAGAGAGAAACGTATTATGCATTTCATGACATTAAACACATTTTGAAACCCTACCTCGATGATTTTCCTACTCATTCCTTGCGCAGAGCAGATCATATCACTCATTTACGAGCTATTTTTATATTATGTAGGCATTATAAGATTCATCTGAATCCTCACAAATGTGTTTTCTGTGTACCATCTGGACGATTGTTGGGATTTATTGTCTCAAAGGCAGGCATTCGTGTCAATCTATCGAAGGTCGAGGCTATTATTAAATTACCTCCTCCTTCTACTCTTCGCCAACTCCAAAGTTTGCAAGGGAAAGCAAATTTTTTACGTCGATTCATTCCTATCTACGCCGAGTTAACAAAAGGTTTCACCAAGTTGTTAAAACATAATATTCCTTTCTTTTGGGATGAGATCGCTGATCGATATTTTGGTTCTCTTAAAAATGCGTTGACCCATGCTCTGTTACTGCATCCCCCAAATTACAACCAGGATTACTTTTTATATCTCGTCGCTTTCGATTCCACGATAGGAATGGTTCTAGTTCAGGAAGATGAATTGCATGGTGGACATGTGATTTACTATCTTAGTTATAACTTGCATCCGACTGAAATCAAGTATTCACATGTGGAGAAATTTGCCTTGGCAACCGTTAAAGCTGTCCAACGATTTCGTCATTACATACTTTTACGCAAAACTACAGTGATTTCTGATTGTAACCCTATGATATATATCTTGACCAAAAAATTACTAGGGGGCAAATACTCCAAATGGATTGTAATCCTGCAAGAGTCTGACTTGGAATTTGAAAATTCCAAATCAAAGAAATCATTGATATTTGCTGAACTTATGTGTGATTTCCCACGTACTGATACAAAAACTGTGGCGGAACAACCAATTGCAGACGAATTCTTGTTTCTTATTAGTACCTTTGATCCTTGGTATGGAGATATCATTGTTTATCTTCAGACCCAATATTTTTGGCTCGAACTTTCACGGTCAAAATGACTTAAAATCCATTTCCAGTCTCAACAATATCATATTGTTGGCGACACACTATACCATCGTGGTGCAGACTCTATTTTTCGACGTTGTCTCACCCATGAAGAAGCCATAAAGGTTTTAAATGACTATCACTCTGGAGCATGTGGCGGTCATATGTCTGGGTATGCCACAGCCCAAAAGATATTGCGTGCTGGTTATTTTTGGCCATCCTTATTGAAAGATTGTATTTATGCGGTCTGAAAATGCCATAATTGTCAAATTTTCGATCGAAAGATGCGTGCACCACTCGCTCCTCTTCACCCTATAATTGTTGTCGGTCCTTTTGCAAAATGGGGCATTGACTTCATTACATGTAACCCTCACTTGGCCGGGGGGCATAGGTATATTATTCTCGCAGTAGATTATTTTACAAAATGGGCCAAAGCAATGCCTACATTTGCAGCAGATGGAAAAACTATAGCTAATTTCGTGTTCAATCATGTGATTTCTCGTTTCGGTGTACCCCAAGCGATAATTACTGATCATGGAAGCCATTTTCAAAACATGATGATGATTGAAGTGACTGATCAACTTGGCCTGCGCCATGACAGTTCTACACCATATTACCCGCAGGCCAATGGTCTGGTTGAAGCTATCAATAAATTTTTAGTCACCATGATCAAACGAATCATCGGAATTCATAAATCGAATTGGCATACCATGCTTTTTTTAGCACTTTGGGCATATCGGACCTCAGCAAAAACATCAATAGGTTTTACCCCTTTTCAACTGGTTTACGGTTTAGAAGTGGTATTACCGATTGAATGTGAGATACTGTCACTCCAACTAGCCATAGAGTTCTTACTCGCCACTTCTGAAGAGGAGAATTTTTTTTTATACTTAGCTCAATTAGATGAGAATCAGCGCACCGCTGCATTAGCTACCGAGACTCATGCGAAACGAATGAAAGCTCAGTATGATAGAAATGTTACACCTCGGATTTTTTCAGAAGGAGACCTAGTCTTGGTTTATGATCAAGCTAACGATAAGCTATGGGCTAGGAAATTTGAACCCATGTGGCATGGTCCTTATATTGTCAAGCGACAGCTTGCAAAAGGGGCCTATGAATTGATTGATTTTGACGGGGTCTCTTTAGGCAAACCCAAAAATGGGCTTTATCTGAAGAGATATTACACTTGATTCTTGTGTGGAGATCTTTCCTGTATATTAGTTATTTTTTACTTGGTGTGCTGTAGATTAGAAAAGTGTGCCTAGTTTAAGTGTGCTGCTTCTACTATTCCTACTTATTTGGGTTACTCTTGATATTACAGATGTTGACGTCTTTTCAAACATACATTGGTTTTGCTGATGGTGCTTGTCGTAGTACACGAAACATTTCTTCCTCAACTTGGGTTATTTATTCACCCACTGATGAGTTAGTATCTATGCGTGGGGTAAGCCTCGGTCAAACGACGAACAATATTGCAGAATATAACGCAGCTATTGAGTTATTGTCTGAATCCATTTCATTTGGAATTCGAAGTTTGATTGTTAGGTTAGATTCTGAGCTCATTGTATTACAATTAAATCGAGTATATGCAATTAGAAACCCAGTGTTGTTAAGATTATTTTTGAGAGTTCGTCTCTTGAAACGAGAATTTGATTATATTGAATATCAACACATTCCAAGAAATTTAAACACATTAGCAGATGCAATAGCTTCTAGTGTGATTAACAGAAATTTGCGATAATAAAAGAAGTAAATCAACATTCGATAACATGTTGGACATGTAACTGGAAATAGTAGTATATCATAGCATAGAGTAGTGTTTAAAAAAATAGTACATCGTCCTCGATTATAGGTTCAAAACGCCTTATGATCGAGAAAAAAGTGATACAAAAAATGATAAGAGTCTATATAATTGATCATCCACTATCCGTGGTAATGATCATGATAATATACTACAGCTCGCGCCACCCTACTCAAGAATCTCCTGAACGATCCAGGAACACCAATGACATATCTTTGTAAACGAAGTGGTATGTCATCTATAGTAGTCTCTGGGATGTCCAGAGTGAGTCGCTCCAAATGGTGTTCCAAATCAATCAGGATATCTGCTATCTGATCCTATGGTGGTAGTGCTGCTGCAGCTGCATCCCTTTGTCTTCTATTGAAGGGGCGAAGAGTGACTAGTTGACGTGGACCCACATCTGCATTTGAAATTTTTGTTATCAGTTTTGGACAATTTAAAAAAAAAAGAAAAAAGAAAAAATAGAAATTAGAGCATGTCAAAATGATTTTTACCTGACTCATCCCACTGAGCTCCTGCAGGAATTGGCATATCCTGATCACCCCGGTAATCCATCCCAGCATAAGGGAAGTCCTCTATCACAAAGAGTTGGTGTTCTAACCAACGGAAATAAGCTAGGGGAAATCGAACAATCTCTGTGCCCTCGCTATGACGAGCCATCAAAGAAACCCATTGGACTATCCGAGGCTCTCGGATTCTCTGGAATGTGTTGTGGGGATAGTAGAGGAATCCTCTCTAAAGAAAAGGTAACCACGATCGATCCATACCTGAAGTTATTTAACTTCCCGTTCTTTGCTCTAGTTAGTTGGCCTTTGACATTTGCCAACACTGCCTCGCACCAGTTGAATATTGTGCCTCGAAAGCAGTCCACTGCAATCCGCATTTGAGATCCAGTAGCCACATGCAAAGCTGAACTTCCACATAACTTGGATACGGTAAATGAAACTACTTTTAACTCGGGACAGATGATGGTTTTAATATCAATCCGTTTGTCTTTAGGATTAGCCTCATCATTGCAGAACTCTAATTGCAGGCTAGCAACAGACTGGCCACCTGGCCTAGCCCCAAATAGAGAAAGTGGTTCACCTCTTTTAGACAAACCAGTCAAAAAATATATGTCTTCTAGCTCGATTTCAAGCCAGTTGCCTCCAATTATAAAACACTGGTCCTGAACATCCCACTTGTTT
Organism: Pinus albicaulis; assembly: GCA_034641835.2. Classification (NCBI taxonomy): domain Eukaryota; kingdom Viridiplantae; phylum Streptophyta; class Pinopsida; order Pinales; family Pinaceae; genus Pinus; species Pinus albicaulis. The sequence continues at coordinate 46,471,565 of CM076582.1, read as the reverse complement.
ACCAACCAAGTGAGAAGGTCTACTTGAGCTCTCATGCCACTGATAGCCCATAATTTGAATAACCCACATGCTTTCAAAACTTGTAATGTAGGTGGATGAATTATTATAGCTTCATCCACCTCCTCATGTTCACGCTCTCGCCAGATAAGCATTGTAAATATCTTACAATGAGCAAAATGAAAGATTAGAATCATTTTAAAGAAAATTTTTTGGGTAATTTGGGAGGGAAATACGTTTTTAAATTCTTCACGGCGCCCCTGCACTTTTCATTCAGAGACAATGCGTAGCTCCGCACGAGCTCTGTGCTAAAATTGCGGGGCCCCGACATTTTTTTTGTAAGAAAATGTCGGGGTTCGCAGGTACTGTGTGTCTTACCTGCGAACCCCTGAGGGCGGAATTTTGAACATATTTTCTCGCCAAAAATAAATTTTAAACCTAAATTAAGGAAACGAATGGATGAAAAGAAAGGAAAAGAGGATTTGGATTACCTGGAGTAGACGATTTTCGATTTGAACGGTTGGTTTGTCCGGAATCTTCTTTGGAGCGTTTTTTGTCAAAGGCTCTCAAATCTTCACTATGAAATCAAACGATAAAAATGAATTTGAAAAACTCCTTTTTATAAGTTTTTTCGAATAAATGAAATTCAAATTTGTTTATTTTTCACTTTAAAAAGATGTTTTTTCAAAATATTTTTATTATTGAAAACATGTGTGTTTAATTTTCTGAGTTTTTGTGCAGAATACCAGATTTTTCAGGTGAAATGGTCATTTTTGACGAAGAGTATACTTTTATCACTTTTTCGGGCTCTTTAATATTTACGAAAAATCGAAACCATGGAGTCCTCTTTTAAGCCCTTTTCAGACTCTCTAAAGATGAAAATATTGCCGAGTAATTGACTATTCGAACTTGTTAAAGGAAATGAACAGTCGTCCCTTCAATATAAGTTTACCCCTTTTTCGGACTGAAATGGACTATTTACGAAAAATGTATACATTGACTACTATTGGTCAATATATTTCTCTCCCACATTATTTTATCCTTTTTCAGGCCCGAGAGACTAAAATTATGAAAAAGAACACCCATGGAGTTTTCTTAAGTTTTTTCTTCTGACTACCTAAAAATGAAAAACACCGAGTTTCTGTTATACTAGACTCGTTAAAATTTAACAGTAAAGGACCTGTCGATTACAAACAGTAACGGACCACTCCTTTTTAGGGTTCGTTTTTAAAATAAGTTGGACTCATCCGAAGGATGATCTTATAAACAAGCAAATGTTATCCTCCTCAAGCTTGTCAAAAATAAAGAGGTACTTGCCAGAAATGGTGGGGGAAAAGAGAGAAAACGAATTCATTTGTTACACTTTGAATTAGAAGCAGTAAACCGCTTTTGAACACGACACTTTTTGTCACACTTCTACCTGGGTTTGGAAAATCCTTTGCCTATCAGTTAATCAAACCACATTGAAGGTCTTCAGCCGGTTTTTGGGTATTAGCTTAGGGAAATTGTTACCAAACCATCTGCAGTGTCGTTATGTTTTCAAGAGGACAGTCAAACAAACCATTCATCTGCAAACATTTTTCTCCATTCTCGTTGACCATCCCTGAGTCAGTCCTTGCAAAAAAAAAAATTTCTTCAAAACTTGATCTATGGTTTCGTGTCGTCAGCTTGCTTACGACGGATCACTTTCTACAACGACAACTCATCATCTAGGAAGTTGATCTAGAATCCGTCAGTACCTTGGAATCTGCATGCCTTAATGGTAGGTTTCTCGCCTTTGACGACAGGTTGCATCATTGACCTTCGATCGAACAATTTCGCGAAATGTTCGACTTCAGATCACTTATTCACATTTCATGGATTGTACTGAGTACTTTGAGAACCATTGTCATTATTGGTGGTTTCTCTCACACTTGTTAACAGTTCACATCATTGACTGGTAATCAAGTGGGTTTTACCATGTTTGACTTTGACACATGTAATCGCATGGATAGAATCGTACTAGTTCGAGAAGCAGAAATCAAGACCCTGGATCTAGTTTCTACCATCCAGGTTGTGAGGAATTTTATTATTCATTATGAAGTAGACTATTCATTACAGATGGCTACGTCCATGCCGTGTCTACACTATTGATGCAATATTAAAATAATTTCTGTATCAGAACAAGTTTAGTTAATTTTTTGATCTGAGTATGGGAATGCCTACCTCAGTGATGATATATATATATATGTTTTGCATTGAATGTTTTTACAGGGTTCCGACTGGGGTGTCCACAAGCTGATCCTTGAAATGATAAAGCACATCACTCTTTGAATGCTCTCAGACTTCGCACTTTAGGGGGCAATTGTTACACTGAAATTTGTCACCATGACGTTTTAGTATCTATATGAGTTCATAATTTCTCATATATTACTCCCTTAGAAATCTACAACTCCAAAGCTCCTAAAATCAAGCCTTGAAATTGAGAGAGAAGCTCATAAAAGTCTTAAAAACACTTGTATCGCACTTTCTCTTAGCATTACCTGCGGTGCCGCACCTATTTGTTCTAAAGAGTGGAGAGCTAAATGCACTTTTTCTTCATTAAAGGTGCGGACCCCTGTTAAAGGTAAAAATAAGGCGAAAAGTAATATTTAGAAGCCCAACAGTCAAATCTAGAAGATACTAGAAGCAATTATCCGTCGAAGGTTCGCTCCTATCATGTATGTTCATTCCTCTATTATGGGAGCCTATCCCTTGGTTTATGGAACTTAATCCCTTCAAAAGAGGATTTTATCCCCTCTTATGTGGAGCTGCAACCTCTTCTCTTTTCCTATAAATTGAAGTCATAGTGCAGCCTAAAAGGGAGTTAGACTTGGAGAATTTTTGAGGAGAAATGCTGTAATAACTCAGACTCTCTTAACTAATCATTATGTGGGAATGATGTGCATTTTAACTGAGAGACTGCAAAGCTTGTCAGAGTAAAGGAAATGCCTGTTTCGGACCCTAGGAAGGCCTGTACGACATCAAGGCGGACACGGTTGTAAGGTTCTTTCTTCATCAAAGTTAATACGAATAAAATCTATTTTCTCAATTAGTTCTTTTGATTAAATAGCTTGTTTATCATGTTTTATCAATGAGTTATTTAATTAATTAACTTATTTCTTGAATTCCTTGATCATCTTGATAGATATATGATTCATGAATTAATTTATACTATGCAGATGATATTGATTTTTTCCATGTTTGTGATTGCAGATATTTGAAGACGACTCTTTCAAGCAACTGGAAAGAAGATCATTACAAATAGCGCTGGACTACAGGTAGGTCTTCAAAACCTCTATTGTAGCTAATTCTAAATCGAATATTGTCTAGAGAAAATAGTTTTTGTTTGTCTATTTGTTGCTAGCTGTCCGTAGGACACTGAGGTCTGTCTTGTCAGCAAGAACGACTTATCCATCCAACATGTGGCCCTCCTTCTAGCGCAAAAAATGTTGATAGTTTTGAATTGACCTCGTAAACATTGGGGGAAAACCACCCAGTCATAGACTTAATTATACCCTTTTATGTTTGAAATAGTGGCTATGACTAGAATTATGGGACCAGTTTCCCTTAAATAAAATGTGTGAAATGGGATGAGTGTTAGTGCTAAGGTAAACTAATATATTTTGATAACTTACTTAAAAATTACTATAACTTATCATAGTACCCGGGTAAGATGAAAACACATGTGCTAGAAAGATGTCGTAACAGGTAAAATAATGTAGATCATTATTCAATTACGATATTAATTCGATCAAAGAAAATTAATTTAATTAAATAGTTAATTCAATTATTTTGATTAAAACATCACATATGATAAATATCTCATTGTTCACAACATAACATAAATTTCAACCAAACATGTCAATAGTGATCATGAAAGACTCACTTGCATACAAATATGTGAACAATATCATTAAACAATTCTTTTCAAAGCAAAGACACAGAAACATAGGATAATAGTACCCGATAAACTATATATCTGCTCATCCTAAAACTACAAGTGATTCAACTTATATTGAGAAAAATTTAAAATACAATAGTGCAATTTGAAGTCTTTTCTTTTTAAAATTTAGAATCCCTTCTCAATATCAGGGAAGAAATTTATAGACTTAATACAAAAAGGATAAAAATAAACTCTTCCACCAATATATTATCATAAACAATAGTTGTAACAACTTTGGAATTTAGGACGAGGATTTTCCAATAGTAAGTTTCTGCAATCGGTAAATATCCAAAAAATTACTGAGCTTCGAGGGATGCCTAGGCTTGATCCTCATATGACCGGTAAAAATAAAAATATTCAGTGGTGCCAACATCTGAGTAGTAACATTGGATAAACATCATAGAACTAACCATTGGCAGTGAGGTTTAACCAGAAACTGCCAATGATGCTCAAGGTCAATTTTAGACAAATGCTAAATCATTTCAAGCATTTTGGTACTATGTTCTAGCCAATCTTTCGATAATGTCTTGGCATCTGGAAATGAATCTTCAGAGAAGTTAGAAATGAGATTTGATTGCATAGGGTATCATTTATTTCTTCAATGATAGAACTGGAAAGATCCTGGACTTCATTCATAACAAATTTAGCCTATTTCATCATAATTTGCCACTATCGGAAAATTATTATATTTTTAGTTTCATCAATCTTGGGTAGATTTGCAGTTATACGTTCTACACTTTCTTGCCAAGTAAGAAAATCAATAAGTTTCTCATTTACTTCTTTGAAGTAGTTCTTCATATCAGATAACTGATACATAAGATAATTTTTTGTTTTACATTGATCTTGGATCATCATGAGCTTATTGCAAAAGACTTTATGTTGATGCCTGAGAAGAGCATTTAATTATTTAGCTTCTTTCCTGAATTCTGTTAGTTGAGGATTGACATGCAAGTTCTCTATTTTCTTTTTTGTTTCTTTGATTTGATCATCTTTCATCTGTACCTCCCTATCATGCTGTATTTTTAAGGCATCAAATCTATGTTGTAGCTATGACACCTCATTATGCCATTGTTCGTTAATTTTTGTTTCTCGGTATTAAGAGTATGTTCCAGCGAGATAATATTATCCTCTTTCTCCTTAAGAATTTATTGAACTTCTACAACTTTTTCAATAATTGCTGAAGCATAGGCACCTGTGAATTGAGTTAGCTTTCCTAACTCTTCTGTTGGTGTTGCAGAGGAACCTTTCCACATAAATTTAGAAGAATAAACTTTTCTAAGTACCAATGAATGAGATTAATCCAATTTACTCTTCTTTCTTCCCCTTTTTACCACAACCCTATGCTTGGGACTGTAAGAAATGTCTAAGGGAGTAATTTCATCCACATTGATAGTAACCTTCGAGGTAGGGAAAGAAGGAATAACTTCAACCTATTTTTGATCATGATTGAAAGACACAACAAAAAATTCCTCAGACCTAGTCTCTTATTCAACATTCTTAATAGTACCGTGAACACCCACCTTTTGTGAAAAAAGTGGCAGTTTGAGAAACTGAATTTTAGGGCTTGATCTTAGGATTAATAGTAATGTTGAATTCATTCCATGCCTCATTCAATTCAGGATTAAAAATCAATTCCTCAACTTGAGGCGGGGAGGAAATTATAATAAATTCTAGTTGATCCTTAGGAGGAATGAAATTTTGTGTATAACTACCAGGCTAAGTTGTAGATTCTGATGACTTCTCCTGAGAAAATTGTAGCAAATTTAATGGAAGATTGGCTATTCGAGAATTTATGTATTGGAAAAACTGAGTTTTTCCCTCTAAAATCAATTGTTCTTCCATTCTTCGTAGTACTCTAACATAGGAAGAATAATTTACAAATATATCATCAAATTTGTTTGCTTCATGAATGAATTGCCTGATTCCTTGAGATGAAGTGAAAGTATTCACCATCGAATTTTGATCAAATTGTCTATTGGGAACAGTTGGAAATTTAAGAGATTGAATAAAAAGGATATATTTCTTGACATGATGATATTTGGCTAAAGCAAATATACCAAACCTTACAGAGAAAACATGTCATACCCTTTTATTGGATTCTCTCAAGACTTTAGAGATATTATAACCTATTGTCTGATATGATATTTCTGTAGGTTTTAACCCTGAACAGAAATTATCTACACACGAATCTTATAACAGAAAATAAACAATTGCGAGAGCATAAAACATAAAATAGATAAACACAGAGATTTTCCCCTGGATCCCAAATCGGGACGACCAGCTTGATTTTTCATTATATTCCTTTTAGTGTTACAACACATATATATACATGCCGGAACATACATAAACCCCAATCCATTAACCCTGGATTAGAACATAACCGTAGTTCCCTTGACCGGATCTACAAAAATACCAGGGGCCGAAAACCATCGAACCCCAAAACCATGTGCAAAACCATGCACAAAACCATGGATGCAGACTACCCAGCGGAAATTAAGGAACCATACCCAACAATTTCCTTGTTTAATAACTTATTAGGTATGAAAAAAGGCAACACATGGGGATGAGAAATACTACCCCAGAATCTAACATAAGTGAAAAATTCCTCCCCAAACCAAATTTTGACTTTTTGTAGGTCATCCATAGCTTCCTGTGACAATCTAGGTGGGTGAGACTCAAAGATGGTTTCATATATTGGAATCATAACCCTGTGACAAATATGGTAGAGATAATTAAGATATTTAGATTCCCATAGGAGGTCATGGTCAAAGTGGATAGGTTTGGAATATTGAATGGTCCATTTCCAACCCATAGCAGGAAAATACATAGAGAAACATAATGCATCCATAACATATGCTGACATATAGAAAGGGGGCAACTTATCCTCAAAAATATTCCTAGCTTGCCAAAATGCTAAGATATGAGCAACCAAATTATTGGAAAGCATGGTATCCCAGTAAAATATATATCATTTTGAAGCCCCATCAATCAGAGGTACCCAATTTTCTAGGAATTTTGATATATCAGGGAATGCATACAATCAACACATCATAGTTGCAACTTGGGAAAAAGAAGTAGCGAGAGAATCGAGCGAGTAGTTACCATTTTCCTTCGATTTATGCGTGTTTGGGTCCTATCTCCATTGTTTGATATGTTTTGACGGGTGCCCATATTACTTTATGAAAGCCTCAAAATACTCCTTATTATTTATTTATATATATATATATATATATATATATATATATATATATATATATATATATATATATATATATATATATATATATATATATATATATATGAAAATGATGCATGCTTTGCAAATCCTTTCTGGTAAAATACCCAATTACTGTCCCATTTTCAATCTGAATACGCCTGTCAGAAATATCCAAATTCTCAACGACACAACAGACCATGTCCATGTAAGGCAATAATCATCCCTAACTGCAATTCTGTGAAGGAAAGAGTTGGCAATATTTCTTGCAGTGGCTTCAGAGACATGGATACTATCATAAATTGTAACTATTGTAATAGTAAATTTGGGGTTCTTGCTTCCAAAGTATTGATAAATTGATTCCCATGAAGGAAGTTCAGCATCTCTGGTACATACAATATCTCATAACATTCCCTCTCCTACAACTTTATCATCCATATCTTCCACATATGGTTGTGTAGGCCATTTTTGTGGAGCCTTTTTCTTATTCTTTCCTCCTTTCTTAATTTCTTTAATATGTCGAGGACCTTTGCTTACATGTAGAAGAACAAGCGCAAAAACATAGCAAAGACACTATTTGTAGCAAATCTTAATGGCGTAAGATAGAAACTTAGTCTTAAATTATTTTTTCCTTGAAATGGATTGAGAAAACTAAAGCTAATTAAATGTAAACCATTTATACATTTGAGACCAATTAATATCACGCTAAATCCTTTAAGTGAAAATATTTTCCACATCGAATCTCGGAGCAAATATATCAGAGAGGAATTTGATATAGATTTACGATATCACATTTCTTCGATACGGAAAGGTCTAAGATAGATGTTTTGAGAATTAGATGCTTCGGGACACAAGGCTCCTAGATAAGTAGCCTCTGATAAACAAAGTTATGATATTACAAGTTTTGCTATAAGAGTTTTCTTGAAAAAAAAAAATTCTCGTAAGTTTCATTAATCAAGTGTTACGATGTGCGAAGCTACGATATAAAATGACCTAATACGAAAGTCTCAAATATAAAGGAAAAAGGGATTTGGAAAGTGGAATCTCATAGAGGAAATATCTTGCAACGTTTTATATAAATGTTCTAATATGGAAAGCATTGACAAGTAAAGGCATCAATTCAAATCACGGGGAATCTTACCTCAGGAATTAAATGTTTTTAGAATATCGGGTAATTATATTTCGAGAAAGAAAAATCTTGTAATGTTTTATAAAAAGGTTCTAATAAAGTAAATCCGATAACATTTGTCCCGATGAAGAATTAACTTAAGTTTTCTTTGAAAATCATTTCAAAACTGACTTCAAACTTATTTCCCTTTTGTATTATTATTAAACGAACGTAAAGTGTTTTTTTTTGTTTGGAAAAAATAAAAGGTTCCCCATTACTGATTATGTCTGAAAGATAACAAAAAATGGGGGGGGGGGGTTGTTGTTTGCTACAAAAAGACTTCATCCTGGGATAGAGGCTTTGTCGATAATTTGCTTGATTGTAGAATAGTACTTGAGCCAACCATGTACTCAACCTTTTGTACCATGTCTCGGTACTATATGTCATTGTGCTTCGATATTTCATCATGGTTATCACCTACACTTGATCAAACAATCTTGTAAGTAGTTTGTGAAGCTATATTTCATCCCAACTTACCAACCAAGCTTCAATGTACTCAACCTTTGCAGTACTGAGTGCGACAAATGTCTACTTCCTGATCATCCATGAAATCATAACATAGCCCAAAATGAAGTGATGTATTGATGAAATATTTTTGTCTTCTGCACTCTCTGGCTTATTTGAATCTATTAACCCTTGCAGTTGTACTTCATTGTTTGAGACATATCTCAAACCATAACTGATTGTGCCATGACAAACATTACCAAGCTATTACTTCAAAACATGTTGAACCACATGCCTTGGCTAAACCATAATTTATCGAATTCCTTTACTGGATTCATCACCATGGCTACTTTTTAGTTACCCTAAATAGATCCTCTTTCTGAAACATATTCTAATGTGGCATCTTGGTTGCTCCCTCTACCATTGCAACTTTCTAGTTATTGTAGAAAATAAATGATCCATATAATCTCAATGATCCTCAATTATCTTTAGTTCAGAGGTCAACTCCCTCTGACGCTAAAACAATGCTTCATGACTGCTCTTATGGCAGAATGGTTGATACGAAAAAACCTCACATCCAGTGATATAATTCTTGAATTTAATAGTTGTGTGCACAAATTTGAAGGATTCCTTTCTGTGACTGTGTAGTTTAATTCAACATGTGCTAAGTTTTTGCTAATGAAGTAAATGGCATAGGATGACTTATTTTCTTACTATCCCAAAACTATTCCCATGGTTGCATTTTAGGCATATATTGAGATATGAAATGGAAGAGACTAGTTTTGTCCCCTCAACATGGATGCCTTGGTGATTTTTCTTTTAAATTCCTCAAAAGCAGTTTAACAATATTCATCCCAAGGAAATTTAGTACCTTTATTATGAAATTTTAATATATAAGTGGTTATTTGAGTGAAATTTGTTATGAAACTTCTATAAAATCCAGAATGGCCTAAAAAGCTTATTACATCTTTTGGATATTTTGGAATAGGTGTTGATTTTTCATAGGAAATTTTAACTAATAATTACTTCTCATGATTTCTTAAGTTGATCTTATCTTGCATTCACAATGTTGTGGCTCATTTTCATTTACTTTCGAAATATTTCTCAAAACATAAAAAAATAATATATGTTAGAAAAAGTAAAATATTTGTATACTGAAAAAGAAATTTTTATTTATATGTTGATGTATTAACATTATGTGTGGAGATGTGAAGGCGGGTCGAGTCGGGCTTATTCGCGTGCAAAGCAGTTCAAGAGTTGGGCCGATTGATGGGTTCAAAACATTGTACATAGGTCGAGGTTGAGTCATTCAAATATACATGCAGAACAATGTTCAGAGGCCTAAGCGCAATCGCATGTGGAAAGCCCGCCTGCATATCACAAATCGCAAAGCTCAGGAGGAATAGAACAATGTTGAATCACCGAAATCTGAAATGTGATACAAGGGCCAGATGCGATATATTTCGGAGCTCGATCTAAAGTATTTAAAGTCTGGCTGTAGGAACCTCTCGCACATCACACATCACAAATCACAAAGCTCAGGAGGAATGGCGCTAAGGAATATGTTATAAATGTCGAAATTCGAAGTGCGACAAGGGCCGGACGCGATGCATCTCAGAACTATGATTTAATGTGTTAAGCAGAATTATGAACTATAGATAAATCATTCTTCCCTAAACAGGTGATAATCAACAACAGGTCAAAGAATTTACGACTATCTTTCCTAACTATAAACAGACACACAGAATGAAACAAGAAGCTTGGAGTCCAAGTGCTTCCAAAATCTCCTTTTGTTGCTTTTGCTGTAGCTTCAAATTCCAACCGGCTGTGCAAAATATTTCCTGTAAGAATGAACACTAAACAACAAGAGATAGCAATAATACAGATGTCTATTCAAGTTATTTAGCTAAATCAATAAAGCATAAACCATATACATCAACTAAGAAATGATATAGAAAATCAAAGCTTAGACAGATGCATATAGGGAAAAATAAGCAGTATTCTTTATTGATGATAGAAGGGGAGGTTACAACCCAGTGATTGATTTAGTGTCACCATCTCCAGCAGCATCAGAAATAAATGTATATGTCAAATCAAACCCTCAATTGAAAATTGTTCTCAGGAGGTATTCCTTATCAAACACTAAGAACTGTGCTCAATTTATAGAGGAGCTTAAGGTAGTTTTAAAATCAATGAATTTCCAATAATAGGCAAGACATGTTCCCAATCTTGTAGATGTCAAATTGACACTTGGATTCGAAGCTTGACACATGTGAACTCTTCTAGAAGGCACTGGCCAAGTGGAGATTCCATAACAATGAGAATTTTGCTCCCAATGTGACCAACGCACCTGTGAATGTCGGGAAGTGATTTGCAGAGCAACCTTGCATGGGGCTACCTGCATATGCAATGCACTTAGTCCCTTTAGAGGTAGTGTTGATGAACTCTCATATGATATATTATAAACTTCAAATCTTGGAAACCTTTGCAGATGAAATTCTTTAATTATTTGTCTTGTTCTTTGTCTTAGGGCATATAGCAACTTGAAATGATAGGGGATGATAGACCCTATTCACTGGTCTTGGAGATGATGCCCAGTTAACCAGGTCATTGGGAATGGAGCCCAAATTTACCTATAACATAATGTATTCCAATCACACATCTCAAATCGCATGCTAAGGAGGAATGGCGCTAAGGAATAAGTTATAAATGCCGAAATGCAAAATGCGATATGAGGGCCGGATGCAATATAGTTAGGAGCTCGATCTAAATTATTTAAAGTTCGTTTGTGGGACCCTCTCACACATCGAACATCGTAAATTTCAAAGCTCAGGAGGAATGGCGCTAAGGAATAATTTATAAATTTTTAAATGCGAAAAGGTTTCAAATCGCCAATTGCGATTCGTGATCGGCCCCACCTCCACTTGCCACGTCATTCCCACCTCTATCACACATCGCACATCGCAAGCTCAAGAGGAATGGTGCTAAGGAATATGTTATAAATGCCGAAGGCCGAAATGCAATAAGGGGTGGATGCGATATAGTTTCAGAGTTAAATTGCAAAGGATTTCAAATGCGGAAGTAAGGGCCTTTCCTTTGAGAAATCACATCAGGGGTAAGAGGAGGCTTATAACGGAGAAACATGGAAAGTATAAATGTGATGGAAAGGTAGACACAATACCATTCAAAGGTCAATTTAAATTTAATTAAAGTCCATGATTATTTGTAGTTGTGTTATTTTATGCATAAATGTGAATGCGGGCAGTATACTCTGGTAACACCCGACCCCGTGTAGAATAGTGTTGTATGAAGTGGTGCCTTGTAAATAAATGGAAGAATGAACACTACGGGCATGAGCAGAAGAGGTAGAGTCAGGAAAAATGGGACATGATAACATTGTTTGAAGCGTAGAGGCATAGGCAGAGTCAAGCAAAATGAGAATATGGTGGAATTGTTGGAAACACAACAACTAGGTCAAGTCGGGCAAAGAGGCGTTATTGCAGAACTGTTCGAATACCACATCAGAAACATAAAAGACATGACAACAAGCAAAAAAGAAAAATATTGAACTCTGGAAGAAATGCAGGGCAAGGATGTTCGATCTGTCAGGGAGACACATCAACACTTCAGGGAGAGGCATTAGCAACAAATCAGATTCAACAAAAAGAATAATATTTCAAGTTTTAATTGGTTTTCTTTGTTTGTTAAGATATAAGCTATAGTGATGTCCTCAATTTCAATGTAATAATTAGTTTTAACAGTTTAGGTAGTCGAAGTCGTTTCAAGAAGTTCTTGTAGTTACGAACTGTTTTGGATGTATTTAATCAAGACAGAAAAAAAGAAGAGAGTTCCAAGTTTCAGATCTCTGGAAGACTAAAAATTTGGTACTTACTTTTCTGAGGAATTAATGAAATAAGCATCAAGTTTCGTGAAACTATTAATGGTGATTCATTTTTCCTGTGCTATTTTGTGTTCCTTCTTCCTGGAATGAAGCGAAGTAAAGTAGCTGTCGGTCTCTTAATTACATCTGTGAGTAAGAGTTAAATAACCTTAATTTGTGCTCCTTCACTCCAACTCCTCTCCCTTCACAAATTACCTCTGGAACTTAAAAGTAATAGATTATGTGTTTTCAACATATTATTTTGAGTTTCCTCTCTCTCCATAAATTCATTCTGAAATTTAAAGTGATAGATTCTATGTTACAACATATCATTTTGAGTTTCTTCTACAATTCTTCTTTTCCATTCATATATCAGCCGTTAATGGCATTGTAGAGTCTTTCATTATACCAGATTATTAAAGGTTTTAAAGAATTAGTTTCCAATGGGATTGAAAGAAAACTGCCTAATATAATTACTTATGTGATACATTTTTAAAAAATGTCTTAAGCATTGATTCCTTTCCACAACCAAGGAATTGTCTCTTAAGATACAACATTTTCTGGCGCCATTGCTAGGGACAAAGAGACAAAGTTTATTTTCCCTAGGTTTTTCACATTATTTCCCCTGGTTGTGCAATGAGGAGGAAATATTTGGCTGTGTTTTTTATTCTCAGAATTATGGCTCAAAAAAGGCCTCACACGAGGTCAGATACCTCACAGTAGAAGGTCCCCACTTTGTCAGACCCTGAAAGATTGGTTTCTAAAAGGGTTCAGAAACCCAAAACGCCCTCAATACCTAGTCCTACACTGTCCACTCCTAGCAGTAATTCTAGTAATACTTTGTTTGACGATATCTCTAAAGTACTTCCTTTCTTGGAACAAGATTCATCTTTCACACCAATTTATTTTCAAGAACCTAAGTTGGAAGAAAACTCCTTTGAGTATGTTTCTTTTACTTTTACTCAAGCTCAACAAACCCCAGTTGTTGGTCCCTCTGCCATTGTCCATCAACCCACTCCCATATCAGTTTTACCTCCACCTCCGTTCATTTTCACAGCATGTTCATCGACTGCATCTAAGCAAGGAACAATCAATCAAGGTGTAAACATGGAAGCACCAACCCTTTTTTTGAACATATATGCTCCACTTAACCTTCCACAACCAATGAGTGCGATGCCTCAAGAGTATCTTAAATTAATCCCACGTTTTACTGGAGAAGATGAAATAACTACATAAAAACACTTGCCTGTGTTCTGTAATTTTGATGAAAATATGAATGTAGAACATCTTGATGTTGTTATGAGGCTTTTTTTTAGTCTCTAGATGGAGAGGTCAAAAATGGTTTAAGGGATTGCCAAATGATTCTATTTATACAAGGGAAGAACTGGAAAATAAATTCAGTAAGAGATGGGGTGAAAATAGGGATCATGGATATTCACTAACATAATTAAATGCAATCAAAAGAAAACCAGATGAGAATATATCAGATTTTATCAAAAGATTCCATAAATTGTATAAAATTTTGCCTGTAGAAATGAAGGCCCCTCCTTTTGGAGCAAAGGTGGTTTTTGCTGGGGCTTTTGAAGCCGATTTTAGTTTCACACTTAGATAAAGGAGATCCCCTACTCTAGAGTAGATACAAATAGATGCTTTAAAAATTGAAGCTAATATGACTGTAGCTGGGAAGGTGAAAGGGAAACAACTAGTCTTAGAGAAGGGGAAGGCAAAAGAAGGATCATCACAAGATCAAAGAATTGAAGATATGACAAAGCTGATAATTATTTTTTCAAATAAGCTAGTTAAAATGGAATTGGAAAGTAAAAACTCCCAAAGACAAGTACAAAAAAACTGAGGAGGATTTAACCCTCAATTCAGAAGACAACCCCTGCAAATTTTGCAGAGGGAAAGAAAAGATCAAGACCAGGTTCAAGCACCATTGTATATAGAAGCAACACTTGGAGAGTCAGCAGAAGATGACCAAAAGGAAGTTGAAGATCAAATATTTTCTCTGTACACAATAAAAGAGGATGAAGAGGAAGATTGTGAGGGAGAATATGCAGAAGCTGAAGTATCTTTTGATCAAGATGAAATGGATGAATACTGTAGGCAATTCACATATTTCATGCAATCCGAGTTATGTAAAAAGTATTATTTAAGGTCTAGAAAGAGATCTAGAGTGTGGGATAATGAAGGTGAACAAAAATATTCTATTCCTCCTCCAATGGAAACTCCACAACAAAATGACCTTGTAAAAAAAGTCAGTAATGGGAAGCAACCTATAAATTTAGTTAATAGAATAGATGTGTAGCAAGGTGAACCTTCCTAGAGCAAATCAATTGATACTAATATTTTGGAGATAGTTGTTCATGTACTCAAACAAGCGGAAAATTCTAGAAAAAGTGAAGAAGAGCCTGAAAAGAATGTTAAACAAACTCATGCTTTCAGTTTTCCAAAAGAGTTGGAGAAGGTAAAAATTCAGGTACCTCTTCTAGAATTAGCTAAAATACTAGTATACAAGAAATAAATTTCAGAATTTATTAATCTCACATAGATTGAAGATATAAGTGACACTGTGAACTTACAAGAAGAAAATCCAGTGGTCATGTTTGGTCCTCATGTAGAAGAAGTAGATCCTTCTGTTCCACCATTCTATATTTATCTGTTGCTTCATGATTTTACTCTCCATAATTGTATGTTGGACTCAGGTGCATCCCATAATCTCATGCCATTGTCTGTTATGAAGGAACTAAACTTGCAAATTACCAAACCTTACAAGGATTTGTATTCATTTGATTCCAAAAGGGTAAAATATGTTGGGTTAATTAAATATGTAGTAGTTTCTTTGCCACAAATTCCACCAAAGAGTATAGTCATGGATGTAGTTATTGCTGACATTCCAGCCAGATTTGGAATGCTCCTATCAAGATTTTGGGGAGCAAAGTTGGGAGGTGTTCTAAAATTAGATTTCACTTATGCTATCATTCCTATTTTTAATGGGGAAGAAAGGAGATTGTACAGGGAAGCAAGGTTCGTGAAGACCACTACCAAGAAAGATGCAGGAAATTCCCCTATTTATAGTCAAGAAACATAAGATATTTCATGTTTCATGCTGCATGAAGATGCAGAATTTGCTCAAGACATAGGGAAGCAACTCTCTTCAGTAGTTTTAAATAATGAGCTGCACTCAAAAAAGATTTGGAAATGCTACTTTGATGGTGCCTACTCCAAGGAATGCGTGAGAGCTGGATTATTGTCGATATCGCTAGAAGGTAACCTCATGCATTTTTCTTCCAAGTTAGAGTTTGATTCAAAAAAAAATGTAGCTGAGTATGAGGCCTTGATCATTAGCCTTCAAGTTGCTAAACAGATGGGAGTTCATTTTATTTCAATTTTTGGTGACTCTGAATTGATAATAAGACAGATTAAAAATAATTTTCAAACCAAGCATTCGAGATTAAGATCATATAGGAATGAAGTTTGGGATCTGATAGAGAACTATTTTGAAGCCTTCAATATTCAGTTTATTCCTAAGGAGGAGAATAGATTGGTATATTCTTTAGAAGTTGCAGCTAGCACCTTCAAGCCATCTATGAATCAAAGGTTAAGGTATGAGATTGAAATTAGACATAGACCCTCTATTCTTGATAATGTGAAACATTGGTAGGTGTTTGAAGACGATGAGCAAATAAATCATTTCTTGACAATTATTGGAAACTTTCAAGATGCTTAGATAGATCAAGAAGAAGAAAAAATAGAGCAAAAAACAGAGGTAAGACATTTCAAAAACTCAATAGGTGATCAGAATATTATTCAGTTGAAAGATAATGTACTCCCAAAAGGTTTGGTTCCTCTTGAGAGACTATTTGATTCAAATGATGTTGCTGTTAATTCAAAGAAAATACATCAAGAGGAAGAGATGGAAGATTGTAATTTTGGAACTCAGCAGGAGTCGAAAATGGTGAAATTATACAAATTTGTTCCCAAAAATTATAAAGAAAGATATATTGATCTCTTTAAAAAGTATATAGATGTGTTTGCTTGGTCATATGAAGACTTTAAAATGTATGATAAAAGCATAATACAACATAATATCCCATTGAAAGAAGGAATCAAACCACACAGACAAAAGCTCAGACAAATTAATCCATTACTGTTGACTCCAATTGAAAAGGAAGTGAAGAAATTGTTGCAAGCAAAAATCACAGTCCCTCTCAGATATTCGGATTGGGTTTCTAATCTGGTCCCTATGAGGAATAAAAATGGAGAGATAATATTGTGCGTGGACTTCAAGAATTTGAACATAGCATCTCTAAAGGATAATTATCCTTTACCTAAAATGGATTATGTATTACAATAGGTGACAGGAGCTTACAAGATGTTTATGGTTGATGGATTATCTGGATATAATCAAGTGGCAGTGGATCAGGAAGATTAGAAAAAGACAACTTTCACAACTCCCTGGGGCACCTTCATGTATGCAAGGATGCCATTTGGTCTTATGAATGCAGGTGCAACTTTTCAGAGGGCCATGGACATAACGTTTGTTGGAGATAAGTATGTGGTTATATATTTGGATGATGTAACTGTTTTTCAGGATCAGATGATGAACACCTTGAACATCTGCAAAAAACTTTTGAAAAGTGCAAGAAGTATGGTCTGTCACTATATCCCAAAAAATCTTTGTTTTCCTTGGAGGAAGGTAAATTATAGGGTCACATAGTTTCAAAGCAAGGGGTAAATATTGATCCAACAAGGATGGAGGCAATTCAAACCATTCCTTTACCCATAATCAAGAAAGATATTCAGATTTATTTGGGAAAAATAAACTTTCTAAGAAGATTTGTACCAAATTATGCTCAGATTGTGAGAAATATAACTGACATGTTGAAGAAAAATGTAGAAGTGAGGTGGGATAAATAAATAAGAGAAGCATTTTCCAGAATAAAAGAAGCACTCCAGGAAGCTCCTATTTTAATAAGTCCCGATTATAAAAAGGTATTTCAAATATTTTCATTCGCTTCCCCCAATACTATTGTTGTTGTGTTATTACAAAAAAATGAAGATATTAAGGAAAAACCAGTGGCATTCTTCAACAATGTTCTCAAAGATGCTGAGCTAAAATATAACATTTTGGAAAAACAAGTGTATGCATTGGTTAAAGCACTCAAAGCCTTCAGGATTTATGCGTTACAATCCCAAATAAACGCTTATGTACCTAATTCTACTGTTAAGGACGTGCTGGTTCAAAGTGATGTTGAAGGAAAAAGAGGAAAATGGATAGCTAAAATCAAGGAGTATGATTTGGAAATTAAACCGACCAAGTTAATCAAAAGGACAAGGTTTAGCAAATTTGCTAACAGAAACAAATTTTCGAGCATTGGGAATTAACCTCATGGCACTAGTGGATGGAGTTGACAACGAAGAAGGTTAGAATAAGCCAAAAACAGGTATTCAATACAAATTTTTGTGTTCATATTGGTATAAAGATGTTAATTACCCGTGTTTCTTTTATTGCCCATATTCACTAAATAGAACCAAATACATATCTCTCAAGCTTAAATCTCAGCCATATGTCATAGTAGAAGCAAAGTTGTAATGGAAAGGTCCTGCTGGTATTTTGTTGTTGTGTTTGATTGAAGGTGAATCCATTGAGGTTATCAAGGAATATCATGAAAGTATATGTGGAGGAAAATATAGTTGGAAGGTCAGAGCCCATAAAATCCTCAAGTTAAGTTTCTATTGGCCCACCTTGTTTGCAGATGAACATAGATTGGTTAGAAGTTGTCAGAAATGTCAGTAGTTTGCTGAGAAGATAAGACTTACTCCATTACCTCTTATCCCTGTATTCATAGAAGAGCCCTTCAGGTAGTGGGGATTGGATTTTATTAGAGAGATCAATCCACCATCAAGTGGGTAGTTCAAATGGATTCTAACTGCCACTGATTACTTCAAAAAGTGGGTTGAAGCAATCCCCACCAAGAAAGCAAATAACTAAGTGGTGATGAAGTTTCTGGAGGAGAACATCTTCAGTAGGTTTGGCTGTCCAATCAATATTGTAACTGATAATCCTCAGGTATTTAATTCTATTTGATTCATTAATTTCTGCCAAACATATAATTTAATCTTATCGCATTCCATAGCATATCATCCACAAGGGAATGTATTGGAAGAATATTCAAACAAGACCCTGGTGGGGTTTTTGAAGAAGACAATCACTGAAAATCAGAAAGACTGGGATTCAAAGTTGAAGTTTTCTCTTTGGGAAATCCGAGTAACCACCACGAGGTCTACTCACAAGTCACCCTATGAATTGGTATATGGAACTCAGGCACTATTTCCTACTCATTTGGCCAAACCAGTGATTGCTTTCCTTCAAGAATCTCAGGAAGAACCTAATGCTCTAGTGAGAAGATTGAACAAAGCGATTGAATTAAGTGAAAAAAAAGAAGAAGTTAGAGATAACTTGATTTCTTATCAGGCAAAGATGAAGTCCATATTTGATAGAAAAGAAAAATAAATCCTCTTCCAAGCGAGAGATTTAGTATTAAGATGGGACATAAGAAGGGAGGATAAAGGAAAGCATGGTAATTTTGGCCCTCTTTGGTATGGTCCGTATAGAATTTCTAAAGCCAGATCAAATAATAATTTCATCCTAGAAGATTTAGATGGAGAATCTCTGCAGATGCCTATGAATGGGCAATATTTGAAGCAATATTTTGAGCATTGAAAGTCAACATTCCACCATTGTAAATACTGGATTGTTCATTGTTCATATGTCACCAAGAAATATTTGACTCCATGCCCAATGGATAAGGCACTAATATGTTGTTCTTAGTGCTTTCATGGAAAAAAGAACTATCCCTAGGTGGAGCCAGATGTTGTGGCTCATTTTCATTCACTTTCTAAATAATTCTAAAAACAACAAAAAAGCATATATGTTAGAAAATGTAAAATTTTGTATACTGAAAAATAATTTTTGATTTATATGTTGATGTATTAACATTATGTGCGGAGATGTGAAGGCGGGTCAAGTCAGGCTTATTTGCGTGCAGAGCAGTTCAAGAGTTGGGCCAATTGATGCGTTCAAAACATTGCACATAGGTCAGGGTCAAGTCGTGCAAATATACGTGCAGAACAGTGTTCAGAGGCTTAAGTGAAATCGCATGTGGAAATCCCACTCGCATATCACAAGTCGCAATCGCAAAGCTCAAGAGGAATAGAACAAGGTTGAATCGCCGAAATGCGAAATGCGATATAATTCAGAGCTCGATCTAAAGTTTTTAAAGTCTGGCCATGGGACCCTTTCGGACATTGCACATCACAAATCGCAAAGCTCAGGAGGAATGGCACTAAGGAATATGTTATGAATGCTGAAATGCGAAGTGCGACAAGGGCTGGATACGATGCAACTCAGAACTACGATTTAAT